>OY992894.1:96504316-96571816 GCA_963921405.1 Cepaea hortensis
AGAATAATGATGGGCGTTTGAGAAGAATGATGGGGGTTTGAGAAGAATGATGGGGGTTTGAGAAGAATGATGGGGGTGTGAGAAGAATGATGGGGGTGTGAGAAGAATGATGGGGGTGTGAGAAGAATGATGGGGGTGTGAGAAGAATGATGGGGGTGTGAGAAGAATGATGGGGGTGTGAGAAGAATGATGGGGGTGTGAGAAGAATGATGGGGGTGTGAGAAGAATGATGGGGGTGTGAGAAGAATGATGGGGGTGTGAGAAGAATGATGGGGGTGTGAGAAGAATGATGGGGGTGTGAGAAGAATGATGGGGGTGTGAGAAGAATGATGGGGGTGTGAGAAGAATGATGGGGGTTTGAGAATAATGATGGGGGTGTGAGAATAATGATGGGGGTTTGAGAAGAATGATGAGGGTGTGAGAATAATGATGGGGGTGTGAGAAGAATGATGGGGGGTGTGAGAAGAATGATGGGGGTTTGAGAATAATGATGGGGGTGTGAGAAGAATGATGGGGGTGTGAGAAGAATGATGGGGGTGTGAGAAGAATGATGGGGGTGTGAGAAGAATGATGGGGGTGTGAGAAGAATGATGGGGGTGTGAGAAGAATGATGGGGGTGTGAGAAGAATGATGGGGGTGTGAGAAGAATGATGGGGGTGTGAGAAGAATGATGGGGGTGTGAGAAGAATGATGGGGGTGTGAGAAGAATGATGGGGGTGTGAGAAGAATGATGGGGGTGTGAGAAGAATGATGGGGGTGTGAGAAGAATGATGGGGGTGTGAGAAGAATGATGGGGGTTTGAGAATAATGATGGGGGTGTGAGAATAATGATGGGGGTTTGAGAAGAATGATGAGGGTGTGAGAATAATGATGGGGGTGTGAGAAGAATGATGGGGGTGTGAGAAGAATGATGGGGGTTTGAGAATAATGATGGGGGTGTGAGAAGAATGATGGGGGTTTGAGAATAATGATGGGGGTGTGAGAATAATGATGGGGGTTTGAGAATAATGATGGGGGTGTGAGAATGATGATGGGGGTGTGAGAATAATGATGGGGGTTTGAGAAGAATGATGGGGGTTTGAGAATAATGATGGGGGTTTGAGAATAATGATGGGGGTGTGAGAATAATGATGGGGGTTTGAGAATAATGATGGGGGTTTGAGAATAATGATGGGGGTTTGAGAATAATGATGGGGGTTTGAGAATAATGATGGGGGTTTGAGAAGAATGATGGGGGTGTGAGAATAATGATGGGGGTTTGAGAAGGATGATGGGGGTTTGAGAAGGATGATGGGGGTTTGAGAAGAATGATGGGGGTGTGAGAAGAATGATGGGGGTGTGAGAAGAATGATGGGGGTTTGAGAATAATGATGGGGGGTGAGAATAATGATGGGGGTTTGAGAAGGATGATGGGGGTTTGAGAAGGATGATGGGGGTTGAGAAGAATGATGGGGGTGTGAGAAGAATGATGGGGTGTGAGAAGAATGATGGGGGTGTGAGAAGAATGATGGGGGTGTGAGAAGAATGATGGGGGTGTGAGAAGAATGATGGGGGTGTGAGAAGAATGATGGGGTGTGAGAAGAATGATGGGGGTGTGAGAAGAATGATGGGGGTTTGAGAATAATGATGGGGGTGTGAGAAGAATGATGGGGGTTTGAGAATAATGATGGGGGTGTGAGAAGAATGATGGGGGTGTGAGAAGAATGATGGGGGTGTGAGAAGAATGATGGGGGTTTGAGAAGGATGATGGGGGTTTGAGAAGAATGATGGGGGTTTGAGAAGGATGATGGGGGTGTGAGAAGAATGATGGGGGTGTGAGAAGAATGATGGGGGTTTGAGAAGGATGATGGGGGTTTGAGAAGGATGATGGGGGTTTGAGAAGAATGATGGGGGTGTGAGAAGAATGATGGGGGTGTGAGAAGAATGATGGGGGTGTGAGAAGAATGATGGGGGTGTGAGAAGAATGATGGGGGTGTGAGAAGAATGATGGGGGTGTGAGAAGAATGATGGGGGTGTGAGAAGAATGATGGGGGTGTGAGAAGAATGATGGGGGTGTGAGAAGAATGATGGGGGTGTGAGAAGAATGATGGGGGTTTGAGAAGGATGATGGGGGTTTGAGAAGAATGATGGGGGTGTGAGAAGAATGATGGGGTGTGAGAAGAATGATGGGGGTGTGAGAAGAATGATGGGGGGTGTGAGAAGAATGATGGGGGTGTGAGAAGAATGATGGGGGTGTGAGAAGAATGATGGGGGTGTGAGAAGAATGATGGGGGTTTGAGAATAATGATGGGGGTGAGAAGAATGATGGGGGTTTGAGAAGAATGATGGGGGTTTGAGAAGAATGATGGGGGGGGGGGGGAATAGTGGTGGGGGTTTGAGAATAATGATGGAGGTTTGAGAAGGATGATGGGGGTTTGAAAGAATGATGGGTTTGAGAATAATGATGGGGGTTTGAGAATAATGATGGGGGTTTGAGAATAATGATGGGGGTGTGAGAATAATGATGGGGGTTTGAGAATAATGATGGGGGTTTGAGAATAATGATGGGGGTTTGAGAATAATGATGGGGGTTTGAGAATAATGATGGGGGTTTTGAGAGAATGATGGGGGTGTGAGAATAATGATGGGGGTTTGAGAAGGATGATGGGGGTTTGAGAAGGATGATGGGGGTTTGAGAAGAATGATGGGGGTGTGAGAAGAATGATGGGGGTGTGAGAAGAATGATGGGGGTTTGAGAATAATGATGGGGGTGTGAGAATAATGCATGGGGGTTTGAGAAGGCTGATGGGGGTTTGAGAAGGATGATGGGGGTTTGAGAAGAATGATGGGGTGTGAGAAGAATGATGGGGTGTGAGAAGAATGATGGGGGTGTGAGAAGAATGCATGGGGGTTTGAGAATAATGATGGGGGTGTGAGAAGAATGATGGGGGTTTGAGAATAATGATGGGGGTGTGAGAAGAATGATGGGGGTGTGAGAAGAATGATGGGGGTGTGAGAAGAATGATGGGGTGTGAGAAGAATGATGGGGGTGTGAGAAGAATGATGGGGGTGTGAGAAGAATGATGGGGGTGTGAGAAGAATGATGGGGGTGTGAGAAGAATGATGGGGGTTTGAGAAGAATGATGGGGTGTGAGAAGAATGCTGGGGGTGTGAGAAGAATGATGGGGGTTTGAGAAGAATGATGGGGGTTTGAGAAGAATGATGGGGGGTGAGAAGAATGATGGGGGTGTGAGAATAATGATGGGGGTTTGAGAAGAATGATGGGGTGTGAGAAGAATGATGGGGGTGTGAGAAGAATGATGGGGGTTTGAGAAGAATGATGGGGGTGTGAGAAGAATGATGGGGGTGTGAGAAGAATGATGGGGGTGTGAGAAGAATGATGGGGGTGTGAGAAGAATGATGGGGGTGTGAGAAGAATGATGGGGGTGTGAGAAGAATGATGGGGGTGTGAGAAGAATGATGGGGGTGTGAGAAGAATGATGGGGGTGTGAGAAGAATGATGGGGGTTTGAGAAGAATGATGGGGTGTGAGAAGAATGATGGGGGTGTGAGAAGAATGATGGGGGTTTGAGAAGAATGATGGGGGTTTGAGAAGAATGATGGGGGGGGGGGGAATAGTGGTGGGGGTTTGAGAATAATGATGGAGGTTTGAGAAGGATGATGGGGGTTTGAGAAGAATGATGGGGGTTTGAGAATAATGATGGGGGTTTGAGAATAATGATGGGGGTTTGAGAATAATGATGGGGGTGTGAGAATAATGATGGGGGTTTGAGAATAATGATGGGGGTTTGAGAATAATGATGGGGGTTTGAGAATAATGATGGGGTTTGAGAATAATGATGGGGGTTTGAGAAGAATGATGGGGGTGTGAGAATAATGATGGGGGTTTGAGAAGGATGATGGGGGTTTGAGAAGGATGATGGGGGTTTGAGAAGAATGATGGGGGTGTGAGAAGAATGATGGGGGTGTGAGAAGAATGATGGGGGTTTGAGAATAATGATGGGGGTGTGAGAATAATGATGGGGGTTTGAGAAGGATGATGGGGGTTTGAGAAGGATGATGGGGGTTTGAGAAGAATGATGGGGGTGTGAGAAGAATGATGGGGGTGTGAGAAGAATGATGGGGGTGTGAGAAGAATGATGGGGGTTTGAGAATAATGATGGGGGTGTGAGAAGAATGATGGGGGTTTGAGAATAATGATGGGGGTGTGAGAAGAATGATGGGGGTGTGAGAAGAATGATGGGGGTGTGAGAAGAATGATGGGGGTTTGAGAAGGATGATGGGGGTTTGAGAAGAATGATGGGGGTGTGAGAAGAATGATGGGGGTGTGAGAAGAATGATGGGGGTTGAGAAGGATGATGGGGGTTTGAGAAGGATGATGGGGGTTTGAGAAGAATGATGGGGGTGTGAGAAGAATGATGGGGGTGTGAGAAGAATGATGGGGGTGTGAGAAGAATGATGGGGGTGTGAGAAGAATGATGGGGGTGTGAGAAGAATGATGGGGGGTGTGAGAAGAATGATGGGGGTGTGAGAAGAATGATGGGGGTGTGAGAAGAATGATGGGGGTGTGAGAAGAATGATGGGGGTGTGAGAAGAATGATGGGGGTTTGAGAAGGATGATGGGGTTTGAGAAGAATGATGGGGGTGTGAGAAGAATGATGGGGGTGTGAGAAGAATGATGGGGGTGTGAGAAGAATGATGGGGGTGTGAGAAGAATGATGGGGTGTGAGAAGAATGATGGGGTGTGAGAAGAATGATGGGGGTGTGAGAAGAATGATGGGGGTTTGAGAATAATGATGGGGGTGTGAGAAGAATGATGGGGGTTTGAGAAGAATGATGGGGTTTGAGAAGAATGATGGGGGGGGGGGGGGTGGAATAGTGGTGGGGGTTTGAGAATAATGATGGAGGTTTGAGAAGGATGATGGGGGTTTGAGAAGAATGATGGGGGTTTGAGAATAATGATGGGGGTTTGAGAAGAATGATGGGGGTTTGAGAAGAATGATGGGGGTTTGAGAATAATGATGGGGTGTGAGAATAATGATGGGGGCTTGAGAATAATGATGGGGGTGTGAGAAGATGATGGGGGTTGAGAATAATGCATGGGGGTGTGAGAAGAATGATGGGGGTTTGAGAAGAATGATGGGGGTTTGAGAAGAATGATGGGGGGGGGGGGAATAGTGTGGGGGTTTGAGAATAATGATGGGGGTTTGAGAAGGATGATGGGGGTTTGAGAATAATCTGAGAATAATGATGTGGTTTGAGAATAATGATGGGGTTTGAGAATGATGATGGGTTTGAGAATAATGATGGCGGTTGAGAAGAATGATGGGGGGGGGGGGGAGAAGAATAATGATGGGGTTTGAGAAGAATGATGGGGGTTTGAGAAGATTGATGGGGGTTTGAGAAGAATGATGGGGGTGTGAGAAGAATGATGAGGGTTTGAGAAGAATGATGGGGGTGTGAGAATAATGATGGAGGTTTGAGAAGAATGATGGGGGTTGAGAAGAATGATGGGGGTTTGAGAAGAATGATGAGGGTGTGAGAAGAATGATGGGGGTTTGAGAAGAATGATGGGGGATGTGAGAATATATGATGGGGGTTTGAGAATAATGATGGGGGTTTGAGACGCCAAAATGATGGGGTTTGAGAATAATGATGGGGGTGAGAATAATGATGGGGGTTTGAGAATAATGATGGGGGTTTGAGAATAATGATGGGGGTTTGAGAATAATGATGGGGGTTTGAGAATAATGATGGAGGTTTGAGAAGAATGATGAGGGTGTGAGAAGAATGATGAGGGTGTGAGAAGAATGATGGAGGTTTGAGAAGAATGATGAGGGTTTGAGAAGAATGATGGGGGTGTGAGAATAATGATGGGGGTTTGAGAAGAATGATGGGGGTTTGAGAAGAATGATGGGGGTGTGAGAATAATGATGGAGGTTTGAGAAGAATGATGGGGGTTTGAGAAGAATGATGGGGGTGTGAGAAGAATGATGGGGGTTTGAGAAGAATGATGGGGGTGTGAGAATAATGATGGAGGTTTGAGAAGAATGATGGGGGTTTGAGAAGAATGATGGGGGTGTGAGAAGAATGATGGGGGTTTGAGAAGAATGATGGGGGTGTGAGAAGAATGATGGGGGTGTGAGAATAATGATGGAGGTTTGAGAAGAATGATGGGGGTGTGAGAATAATGATGGGGGTTTGAGAATAATGATGGAGGTTTGAGAAGAATGATGGGGGTTTGAGAATAATGATGGAGGTTTGAGAATAATGATGGGGGTTTGAGAATAATGATGGAGGTTTGAGAATAATGATGGGGGTTTGAGAATAATGATGGAGGTTTGAGAAGAATGATGAGGGTTTGAGAATAATGATGGAGGTTTGAGAAGAATGATGAGGGTTTGAGAAGAATGATGGAGGTTTGGAAGAATGATGAGGGTTTGAGAAGAATGATGGAGGTTTGAGAAGAATGATGAGGGTTTGAGAAGAATGATGGAGGTTTGAGAAGAATGATGGAGGTTTGAGAAGAATGATGAGGGTTTGAGAATAATGATGGAGGTTTGAGAAGAATGATGGGGGTTTGAGAATAATGATGGAGGTTTGAGAAGAATGATGAGGGTTTGAGAAGAATGATGGAGGTTTGAGAAGAATGATGAGGGTTTGAGAAGAATGATGGAGGTTTGAGAAGAATGATGAGGGTTTGAGAATAATGATGGAGGTTTGAGAAGAATGATGAGGGTTTAAGAAGAATGATGGAGGGTTTGAGAAGAATGATGAGGTTTGAGAAGAATGATGGAGGTTTGAGAAGAATGATGAGGGTTTGAGAATAATGATGGAGGTTTGAGAAGAATGATGGGGGTTTGAGAATAATGATGGAGGTTTGAGAAGAATGATGAGGGTTTGAGAAGAATGATGGAGGTTTGAGAAGAATGATGAGGGTTTGAGAAGAATGATGGAGGTTTGAGAAGAATGATGAGGGTTTGAGAATAATGATGGAGGTTTGAGAAGAATGATGGGGGTTTGAGAATAATGATGGAGGTTTGAGAAGAATGATGAGGGTTTGAGAATAATGATGGAGGTTTGAGAAGAATGATGGGGGTTTGAGAAGAATGATGTGGGTTTGAGAAGAATGATGGAGAATGATGGGGGTTTGAGAAGAATGATGTGGGTTTGAGAAGAATGATGGAGGCTTGAGAATAATGATGGGGGTTTGAGAATAATGATGGGGGTTTGAGAATAATGATGGAGGTTTGAGAAGAATGATGAGGGTTTGAGAAGAATGATGGAGGTTTGAGAAGAATGATGAGGGTTTGAGAATAATGATGGAGGTTTGAGAAGAATGATGGGGGTTTGAGAAGAATGATGGGGGTTTGAGAAGAATGATGTGGGTTTGAGAAGAATGATGGGGGTTTGAGAAGAATGATGGAGGCTTGAGAATAATGATGGAGGTTTGAGAAGAATGATGGAGGTTTGAGAAGAATGATGGAGGTTTGAGAAGAATGATGGGGTTTTGAGAATAATGATGAGGGTTTGAGAATAATGATGGAGGTTTGAGAAGTATGATGGGGGTTTGAGAATAATGATAGGGGGGGGGGGGGGTTGAGAAGAATGATGGGGGTTTGAGAAGTATGATGGGGGTTTGAGAAGAATGATGAGGGTTTGAGAATAATGATAGGGGGGGGGGGGGGTTGAGAAGAATGATGGGGGTGTGAGAATGATAGGGGGGGGGGGTTGAGAAGAATGATGGGGGTGTGAGAATAATGATGGAGGCTTGAGAATAATGATGGGCGTTTGAGAAGAATGATGGGGGTGTGAGAATAATGATGGAGGCTTGAGAATAATGATAGGGGGGGGGGGGGTTGAGAAGAATGATGGGGGGTTGAGAAGAATGATGGGGGTTTGAGAAGTATGATGGGGGTTTGAGAAGAATGATGAGGGTTTGAGAATAATGATAGGGGGGGGGGGGGGTTGAGAAGAATGATGGGGGTGTGAGAATAATGATAGGGGGGGGGGGTTGAGAAGAATGATGGGGGTGTGAGAATAATGATAGGGGGGGGGGGGGTTGAGAAGAATGATGGGGGTGTGAGAATAATGATGGGCGTTTGAGAAGAATGATGGGGGTGTGAGAATAATGATAGGGGGGGGGGGGGTTGAGAAGAATGATGGGGGTGTGAGAATAATGATAGGGGGGGGGGGTTGAGAAGAATGATGGGGGTTTGAGAAGAATGATGGGGGTTTGAGAAGAATGATGGAGGCTTGAGAATAATGATGGGCGTTTGAGAAGAATGATGGGGGTGTGAGAATAATGATAGGGGGGGGGGGGGGGTTGAGAAGAATGATGGGGGTTTGAGAATAATGATGGGCGTTTGAGAAGAATGATGGGGGTGTGAGAATAATGATAGGGGGGGGGGGGGTTGAGAAGAATGATGGGCGTTTGAGAAGAATGATGGGGGTGTGAGAATAATGATAGGGGGGGGGGGGGGTTAAGAAGAATGATGGAGGCTTGAGAATAATGATGGGCGTTTGAGAAGAATGATGGGCGTTTGAGAAGAATGATGGGGGTGTGAGAATAATGATAGGGGGGGGGGGGTTGAGAAGAATGATGGAGGCTTGAGAATAATGATGGGCGTTTGAGAAGAATGATGGGGGTTTGAGAATAATGATAGGGGGGGGGGGGGGGGTTGAGAATAATGATAGGGGGGGGGGTTGAGAATAATGATGGGCGTTTGAGAAGAATGATGGGGGTGTGAGAATAATGATAGGGGGGGGGGGGGGTTGAGAAGAATGATGGGGGTGTGAGAATAATGATAGGGGGGGGGGGGGGGGTTGAGAAGAATGATGGGGGTTTGAGAATAATGATGGGCGTTTGAGAAGAATGATGGGGGTTTGAGAATAATGATAGGGGGGGGGGGGGTTGAGAAGAATGATGGGGGTGTGAGAATAATGATAGGGGGGGGGGGGGGGGGTTGAGAAGAATGATGGGGGTTTGAGAAGAATGATGGGGGTTTGAGAAGAATGATGGGGGTTTGAGAAGAATGATGGGGGTTTGAGAAGAATGATGGGGGTTTGAGAAGAATGATGGGGGTTTGAGAAGAATGATGGGGGTTTGAGAAGAATGATGGGGGTGTGAGAATAATGATAGGGGGGGGGGGGGGGGGTTGAGAAGAATGATGGAGGCTTGAGAATAATGATAGGGCGGGGGGGTTGAGAAGAATGATGGGGGGTTGAGAAGAATGATGGGGGTGTGAGAATAATGATAGGGGGGGGGGGTTGAGAAGAATGATGGGGGTGTGAGAATAATGATAGGGGGGGGGGGGGTTGAGAAGAATGATGGAGGCTTGAGAATAATGATGGGCGTTTGAGAAGAATGATGGGGGTTTGAGAATAATGATAGGGGGGGGGGGGGGGGGGGGGGTTGAGAAGAATGATGGGGGTGTGAGAATAATGATAGGGGGGGGGGGGGGGTTGAGAAGAATGATGGGGGTTTGAGAAGAATGATGGGGGTTTGAGAAGAATGATGGGGGTTTGAGAAGAATGATGGGGGTGTGAGAATAATGATGGAGGCTTGAGAATAATGATAGGGGGGGGGGGGGTTGAGAAGAATGATGGGGGTTTGAGAAGAATGATGGGGGTTTGAGAAGAATGATGGGGGTTTGAGAATAATGATGGGGGGGGGGGGGTTGAGAAGAATGATGGGGGTTTGAGAATAATGATAGGGGGGGGGGGGGGGGGGTTTGAGAAGAATGATGGAGGTTTGAGAAGAATGATGGGGGGGGGGGGTTGAGAAGAATGATGGAGGTTTGAGAATAATGATAGGGGGGGGGGGGGGTTGAGAAGAATGATGGGGGGGGGGTAAGAATAATGGTGGGGGGGGGGGGAATAGTGGTGGGGGTTTGAGAATAAAGATTGGAGTTTGAGAAGGATGATGGGGGTTTGAGAATAATCTGAGAATAATGATGTGGTTTGAGAATAATGATGGCAGTTTGAGAATGATGATGGGGTTTGATAATAATGATGGGGGTTTGAGAATAATGATGGGGGTTTGAGAATAATGATGGGGGTTTGAGAATAATAATGGGGTTTGAGAATAATGATGGGGGTTTGAGAATAATAATGGGGTTTGAGAATAATGATGGGGGTTTGAGAATAATGATGGGGGTTTGAGAATAATGATGGGGGTTTGAGAATAATAATGGGGTTTGAGAATAATGATGGGGGTTTGAGAATAATAATGGGGTTTGAGAATAATGATGGGGGTTTGAGAATAATAATGGGGTTTGAGAATAATGATGGGGGTTTGAGAATAATAATGGGGTTTGAGAATAATGATGGGGGTTTGAGAATAATGATGGGGGTTTGAGAATAATGATGGGGGTTTGAGAATAATAATGGGGTTTGAGAATAATGATGGGGTTTGAGAATAATGATGGGGGTTTGAGAATAATGATGGGGGTTTGAGAATAATGATGGGGGTTTGAGAATAATGATGGGGTTTGAGAATAATGATGGGGGTTTGAGAATAATAATGGGGTTTGAGAATAATGGTGGGGGTTTGAGAATAATGATGGGGGTTTGAGAATAATAATGGGGTTTGAGAATAATGGTGGGGGTTTGAGAATAATGATGGGGGTTTGAGAATAATGATGGGGTTTGAGAATAATGGTGGAGGTTTGAGAATAATGATAGGGGTTTGAAAATAATGATGGGGGTTTGAGAATAATAATGGGGTTTGAGAATAATGATGTGGTTTGAAAATAATGATGGGGGTTTGAGAATAATCTGAGAATAATGATGGGGTTTGAGAATAATGATGGGGTTTGAGAATAATCTGAGAATAATGATGGGGTTTGAGAATAATGATGGGGTTTGAGAATAATCATGGGGGTTTGAGAATAAGGATGGGGGGTTGAGAGTAATGATGGGGTTTGAGAATAAGGATGGGGGTTTGAGAATAATGATGGGGTTTGAGAATAATCTGAGAATAATGATGGGGTTTGAGAATAATGATGGGGTTTGAGAATAATCATGGGGGTTTGAGAATAAGGATGGGGGGTTGAGAGTAATGATGGGGTTTGAGAATAAGGATGGGGGTTTGAGAATAATGATGGGGATTTGAGAATAATTATTGGGGTTTGGATCACAAGGATGGCAATTTGTGTTGTATATACAGTCAAAACAGCTCAGTCATGTACAGTATCTTGTACTTATCTGATGGTAACATCTGACAGTAACCTCTGACAGTAACATCTGATAGTAATATCTGACATGTTATCTGATGGTAACATCTAAAATGTTATCTGATGGTAACATCTGATAATAATATCTGACATGTTATCTGATGGTAATATCTGACATGTTATCTGATGGTAACATCTGACATGTTATCTGATGGTAATATCTGACATGTTATCTGATGGTAACATCTGATAGTAATATCTGACATGTTATCTGATGGTAACATCTGATAATAATATCTGACATGTTATCTGATGGTAATATCTGACATGTTATCTTATGGTAATATCTGACATGTTATCTGACGGTAACATCTGATAATAATATCTGATATGTTATCTGATGGTAACATCTGATAATAATATCTGACATGTTATCTGATGGTAATATCTGACATGTTATCTTATGGTAATATCTGACATGATATCTGACGGTAACATCTGATAATAATATCTGATATGTTATCTGATGGTAATATCTGACATGTTATCTGATGGTAACATCTGATAGTAATATCTGACATGTTATCTGATGGTAACATCTGATAATAATATCTGATATGTTATCTGATGGTAATATCTGACATGTTATCTGATGGTAACATCTGATAGTAGTATCTGACATGTTATCTGACGGAGATAAAGAATAGAGATAAAGAAGAGAACCGCATATCCAAACATTCTTGTATTTTTTCTATGTAATGAATTGAGATGTTCCATGGATGTGTCTCTTTGTCTCCCACAGCTCAAGTACGCCGGGAGAGAGGTGAGTGGCACTCCAGCCACTGGTGTGGACACGGTACACAGACAGGAGATAGAGGACATCATCAAGCAAGCATTTGATTAATCAGACATTCCCACTGGTGTGGACACGGTACACAGACAGGAGATAGAGGACGTCATTAAGCAAGCATTTGATTAAAGACATTCCCACTGGTGTGGACACGGTACACAGACAGGAGATAGAGGACGTCATTAAGCAAGCATTTGATTAATCAGACATTCCCACTGGTGTGGACACAGTACACAGACAGGAGATAAAGGACGTCATGAAGCAGACATTTGCTTAATCAGACATTCCCACTGGTGTGATCACTGCTCACACGTCCTGGCACATTTTAATCAGCTCTCCTCTTTACATTTGTTGTTTATATTTTTTCCTATTGCATTTACAACGGTTTGTCTGTTGGCAATGTTTAGAAGATCCATTCTCATTCCATTTGTGTTGATAATTATTGGGTGTACATTTGTGACAGTTGAGGTGTGAGTGCACTAGTGGTAGCATACATGCTCACTGTTGTGTGTGGGGTTCGTTTCCTTCTGTGAGGTAGGGCTTAGTGTGGCTGAGTTCATACATGTTCATTTTCTCTACATCCTGGAATGAAAACTTATTTCATCAACATCCTTTCATAGACATTTCATTTTCCTCTACATCTTAGGACAGAAACTCTTATTTTTCTCTACATCCTAGAACAGAAAGTCTCATTTTTCTCTTCCTCCAAGGGTATAAAGACTTATTTCCATCAATCTCCAAGGGTATAAAGTCTTATTTCCATCAAACTCCAAGGGTATAAAGTCTTATTTTCATCAAACTCCAAGGGTATAAAGTCTTATTTTCATCAACCTCCAAGGGTATAAAGTCTTATTTCCATCAAACTCCAAGGGTATAAAGTCTTATTTTCATCAATCTCCAAGGGTATAATGTCTTATTTTCATTAAACTCCAAGGGTATAAAGTCTTTTTTCCATCAATCTCCAGGGATATAAAGTCTTTTTTCCATCAATCTCCAGGGGTATAAAGTTTTATTTCCATCAATCTCCAAGGGTATAAAGTCTTATTTTCATCAAACTCCAAGGGTATAAAGTCTTATTTTCACCAATCTCCAAGGGTATAAAGTCTTATTTTCATCAAACTCCAAGGGTATAAAGTCTTATTTTCATCAACCAACTAAGGTATAAAGTCTTATTTCCATCAATCTCCAAGGGTATAAAGTCTTATTTTCATCAAACTCCAAGGGTATAAAGTCTTATTTCCATCAATTTCCAAGGGTATAAAGTCTTATTTCCACCAAACTCCAAGGGTATAAAGTCTTATTTCCATCAATCTCCAAGGGTATAAAGTCTTATTTCCACCAAACTCCAAGGGTATAAAGTCTTATTTTCATCAAACTCCAAGGGTATAAAGTCTTATTTTCATCAAACTCCAAGGGTATAATGTCTTATTTTCATTAAACTCCAAGGGTATAAAGTCATTTTTCCATCAATCTCCAGGGGTATAAAGTCTTTTTTCCATCAATCTCCAGGGGTATAAAGTCTTATTTCCATCAATCTCCAAGGGTATACAGTCTTATTTTCATGAAACTCCAAGGGTATAAAGTCTTATTTTCATCAATCTCCAAGGGTATAAAGACTTATTTCCACCAAACTCCAAGGGTATAAAGTCTTATTTTCATCAAACTCCAAGGGTATAAAGTCTTATTTCCATCAATCTCCAAGGGTATAAAGTCTTATTTTCATCAAACTCCAAGGGTATAAAGTCTTATTTTCATCAACCAACTAAGGTATAAAGTCTTATTTCCATCAATCTCCAGGGGTATAAAGTCTTATTTTCATCAAACTCCAAGGGTATAAAGTCTTATTTCCATCAATCTCCAAGGGTATAAAGTCTTATTTCCACCAAACTCCAAGGGTATAAAGTCTTATTTCCATCAATCTCCAAGGGTATAAAGTCTTATTTCCACCAAACTCCAAGGGTATAAAATCTTATTTTCATCAAACTCCAAGGGTATAAAGTCTTATTTTCAACACACTTCAAGGGTATAAAGTTTTAGTTTTCTCTACCTCCAATGCTATAAATTCTTATTTTCTTCAATCTCCAAGGGTATAAAGACATGGACTATAAGAAGATTGCCAGTACACGAGACAGAAGGCTGTGGACAGACATGATCACCAACGCCACACGGCATGGACTATAAGAAGATTGGCAGTACACGAGACAGAAGGCTGTGGACAGACATGATCACCAACGCCACACGGCATGGACTATAAGAAGATCGGCAGTACATGAGGAAGAAGGTTGTGGACAGACATGATCACCAACGCCACACGGCATGGACTATAAGAAGATCGGCAGTACATGAGGAAGAAGGTTGTGGACAGACATGGTCACTAACATGATCACCAAAGTTACAGGGCATGGACTACAAGAATAAGAAAGCCTTGGGGATACATATTTTGTAAATCCCCAATCCGATGAGGATACGAACGGATGGCCACCGGGCCAGCCAGCCAGCAGGCTAGTCACTGTGTTACAGCAGCTGGCTGTTTGTATATTATTTACCTGTATTTTGTTGACAGAAGAATGGATTGTGTGGTTCTGATCTCACAGATGAACATGTTGTGTATATATATATATATATACTTGTTATTTTTGTTGTGTCACGTGGGTAACTTTATGGAAATATATTACAGATTGCTCAATTCTCCATTTCTGGTATGTTTTAGTTCCCTGTCTTGTTCTTGTTTCTCTGTGAACTACTGTTTTATGTTGGGGTATCATTCTTGCACACCTGACATGTCCAAAGGTGCTCAGATCTGAGGTGCCTTCTGTGATGCAATTATCATCACCACAGATGGCATTTGCAGCAATGTGCCTTCTGTGATGCAGTTATCATCACCACAGATTGTATTTGCAGCAATGTGCCTTCTGTGATGCAATTATCATCACCACAGATGGTATTTGCAGCAATGTGCCTTCAGTGATGCAATTATCATCACCACAGATGGTATTTGTAGCAATGTGCCTTCAGTGATGCAATTATCATCACCACAGATGGCATTTGTAGCAATGTGCCTTCTGTGATGCAATTATCATCACCACAGATGGCATTTGTAGCAATGTGCCTTCAGTGATGCAATTATCATCACCACAGATGGCATTTGTAGCAATGTGCCTTCTGTGATGCAATTATCATCACCACAGATGGCATTTGTAGCAATGTGCCTTCTGTGATGCAATTATCATCACCACAGATGGTATTTGCAGCAATGTACCTTCAGTGATGCAGTCATCATCACCACAGATGGTATTTGTAGCAATGTGCCTTCTGTGATACAATCATCATCACCGCAGATTAGAAAATACAAGAAATATGAATGTACTTTTATTTCTTCAGTTTATTTTTATGATAATTATTTCACTCGTAAATCTTTCTGTGTATATTACATTGTGAATACATTTAACACTCAACGCAGTAAAAACTCTTTTCTTTCTCTTTACCCTCCTACCCTGGGGTGTAGGAGTACCTTCTTACACTCACTACTCACTCCTCTTCTACCCTAGGGGTACTTTCTTACAGTTGTTACTCCTCTTCTGCTCTGAGGTGTATGGGTAATTTACAGTCTTGTTTAGGCTTTCCTCTTCTACCCCGGGTTGTGGAGGTACCTTACAGTCTTGTTTAGTCTTTCCTCTTCTACCCCGGGGTGTGGAGGTACCTTACAGTCTTGTTTAGTCTGTCCTCTTCTACCCCGGGGTGTGGAGGTACCTTACAGTCTTGTTTAGTCTGTCCTCTTCTACCCTGGGATGTAGAGGTACCTTACAGTCTTGTGTAGTCTTTCCTCTTCTACCCTGGGATGTAGAGGTACCTTACAGTCTTGTTTAGTCTTTCCTCTTCTACCCTGGGATGTAGAGGTACCTTACAGTCTTGTTTAGTCTGTCCTCTTCTACCCTGGGATGTAGAGGTACCTTACAGTCTTGTGTAGTCTTTCCTCTTCTACCCTGGGATGTAGAGGTACCTTACAGTCTTGTTTAGTCTGTCCTCTTCTACCCTGGCATGTAGAGATACCTTACAGTCTTGTTTAGTCTGTCCTCTTCTACCCTGGGATGTAGAGATACCTTACAGTCTTGTTTAGTCTGTCCTCTTCTACCCTGGGATGTAGAGGTACCTTACAGTCTTGTTTAGTCTTTTCTCTTCTACCCCGGGGTGTGGAGGTACCTTACAGCCTTGTTTAGTCTTTCTTCTTCACACATCTACCTCTAGTACTATAAGGTTGAGAGTGGGGTAACAACATTTATCTTTTCCACATCGATCAAGATATACTTTGGTATTGTTTTTATTACCATTTCTTGATCTTTAGTAAAGATATTCTTTGGTATTGTTTTTTACCTTTTTAATCTTTGGTAGAGATAATCTTTGGTATTGCTGTACCATTTCTTGATCATTGGTAGAGATAGTCTTTGGTATGTTTTGTTTACATTTTCTTCATCTGGTATTGTTTTTAACCTTTACTTGAGCGTTGGTAGAGATATTCTTTGGCATTTATTTACCGCTTCTGGCAGTTGAGATTATCATGTTATAATTATGCAACAAGATGATCATCAAACTACAATTCATGGTGATTCTGGGATACATCATTTTCAAATAGCTTGTAGTTTGGTAAACATCTTACCTTGGCTTTGAATATGAAAAAACACATAAAAATTATCAATTTACATGCAAGAAATATATGATTAAGTGTTGGTTTGTAATTTGTAAAAAATCTGGCTATACAGTTGTGGAATGTTGAATCAACATGGTAAATATCTGGCTATACAGTTGTGGAATGTCTAATCCACTTGGTAAATATCTGGCTATACAGTTGTGGAATGTCTAATCCACTTGGTAAATATCTGGCTATACAGTTGTGGAATGTCTAATCCACTTGTGAAAAATCTGGCTATACAGTTGTGGAATGTCTAATCCACTTGGTAAAAATCTGGCTATACAGTTGTGGAATGTCTAATCCACTTGGTAAAAGTCTGAGATTCTCTTGGCCAACATTATAGCTTTCATCTGGGGTGAGACCAGGTGTCTGTGCAGCATTCTTACGGTGGCCGCGGAACTGTCGCCCCAAACTCGCATGACCAGTGCCATGGCATGTGGGACTCGCATCCTGATCCACTGCTGGACCAGATTCTCAGGGATCCCGACCCGTGTTGCCATTAGTCTCCAGTCATTTGCTGCAGATGGAAAATAGTGTCACAGACAAATGAGAGCTGGATGAGCTTAAATAATGTCACCAAATGTGAGTTGAATACATTCAGATAACGTCACCAAGCGTGAGAGTTGAACAAATTCATATTACATCAAAGATAAGTGACAGTTAAATGCATTTGGATAACATTATAGGCAAATTAGAGTTGAATGGGTTACAATAACATCACAGACAAAGTAGAGTTGAATGAGTTAAAATAACACCACAGACAAATTAGAGTTGAATGAGTTAAAATAACATCACAGACAAAGTAGAGTTGAATGAGTTAAAATAGCATCATAGACAAAGTAGAGTTGAATGAGTTAAAATAACACCACAGACAAATAAAGAGTTGAATGAGGTCAAATAACACCACAGACAAATTAGAGTTGAATGAGTTAAAATAACATCACAGACAAAGTAGAGTTGAATGAGTTAAAATAACATCACAGACAAATTAGAGTTGAATGAGTTAAAATAACACCACAGACAAGAGTTGAATGAGGTCAAATAACACCACAGACAAATTAGAGTTGAATGAGTTAAAATAACACCACAGACAAATTAGAATTGAATGAGTTAAAATAACATCATAGACAAAGTAGAGTTGAATGAGTTACAATAACATCACAGACAAAGTAGAGTTGAATGAGTTACAATAACATCACAGATAAATTAGAGTTGAACGAGTTAAAATAACATCACAAACAAACGAGGGGTAAATGAACTCAAATAACATCACCAACAAATGAGAGTTGAATTAACTCTTAATGTAAACCTAGTCGCACACAGACACAGTTTGTCCCTCAGCAGAAGCCTGACAGCTTGTATGTGAAGAGTTAGGGCCACCATACGTCTGTAGGCCTGGGGGGGGGGGGGGTGTATGGGGTGGCCAGTCGTTCCCTCTGGTAGCCAACAACCAGAGCTGGCATCAAGACCACGGTCCACCGTGCTCGTGCAGTGGTCAGCGTTACGTCCCAACGTCACGGCAACACGGCTGCTCATAAACCTTTTCACGCAGCAGAAACTGCCATTCAGTTCTGCCCGGTTGCTGAATCCCCACACTGTCTAGCCCTAGGCTACAGTATAATAGGGTGGGGGACCCGTGTCCTTCCTCATGTCCTGTTCTTCTCCGACACTTCCTGTGGAAAGATGAACATTTCCCTGTAAAAGTTTTATTTGGGGGGGGGGGGGTGTTAAAAGACAAGAAGATCAACTTCATTGCACCGGGTTTAATCCCATATGGCTCAGTGTCTGCAGGACGGCCTGCTGAAAGTGTCGCACAAAGCACTAGCTCCAGCGACGACCCCCAGGAGTCTCCGAGAAAATTGCACTCATGAACGGAACGTCGTAGCCCGGAATCGAACCCACAACCTTCAAAGCGACATAAACACTTGGCTTCGGAGCCTCCCTTACTGGTTTTAAGAGACAGGGTTAACCCCGGAGTGGTAAGGTCAGGAACACAACATCCTGCCACTGAACCAGGCCTACTGCCTAGCTAGCTAGTGCTCTTCCCACCCGACTCCACACTGAACTCTGGCAGCTCATGTTCCAGACCTTCTTCCTTATTCATGTTGCTAGTTAATTTCACGATCACTACAGGGTCCATTGGGGCTTTTGAGCTCATTTTCACAGAAAGGTTCTTAGAATGGACCAAGGAGAAGAAAAATACTGTCATTCTGTCAGATCTGGGCATGAAAGAGAACTGGGTCATAAACTCATAAACTACAGCCATATTAGACGTCACAGAAGTTTGGAGACAACAGTGATGGGAGGCCTGGTTCCTGATATAGAAGTGGCGGGGAGAGAACAGTGATGGGAGGCCTGGTTCCTGATAGAAGTGGCGGGGAGAGAACAGTGATGGTAGGCCTGGTTCCTGATAGAAGTGGCGGGGAGAGAACAGTGATGGTAGGAAAGCGTCGCACAAAGCACGAACTCCATAGCTTAGACGACCCACAGGAGTCTTCGAAAAATCTCACTCATGAACCGAAGGACGCGGCCCGGAATCGAACCCACAACCTTCGGAGTCCGAGTCAAACGGCTTGACTTCGCCACGAAGGAAATAATATAACCCCGCTTTTTCATATGCTGTCTAAATAATCGTGGTATGTCATTTGGTATAGATTGTATATGGTGTATGTGTTAAAAGGACAATAATTACAAATCAAAGCAGCCATCACGGAAGACGGACCAGATATTACCATTGCCTTTCTGCTGGCTCAGCTCGCGGATGACTAGACTTCGAAGACCGACGTGCATGTGGAAGATGTGTGTCTCCCCAGGCATCTTCTGTTCCGGCTGTTGAAGAAATAACATAATCATGTGGTAGAGAAGTTACAGATAGCATGTTATTCATATCTTGTCTGTACACTGCTTAAGGATATGGGAAAACTGTCACCGAGGAAGACGGTGCGTAGCTGACAACTACAGCAAGCACGACTATGGAGATTACTGCAGCATCCAGATTTCTCGCGTGGGTAAGACACCAGCCACGTCATCATCATATGAGACTGCATGGACAGCAGGACAAGAAGCCACACACGCCATCATCATATGAGACTGCATGGACAGCAGGACAAGAAGCCACACACGCCATCATCATATGAGACTGCATGGACAGCAGGACAAGACACCAGCCACGCCATCATCATATGAGACTGCATGGACAGCAGGACAAGACACCAGCCACGCCATCATCATATGAGACTGCATGGACAGCAGGACAAGACACCAGCCACGCCATCATCATATGAGACTGCATGGACAGCAGGACAAGACACCAGCCACGCCATCATCATATGAGACTGCATGGACAGCAGGACAAGACACCAGCCACGCCATCATCATATGAGACTGCATGGACAGCAGGACAAGACACCAGCCACGCCATCATCATATGAGACTGCATGGACAGCAGGACAAGACACCAGCCACGCCATCATCATATGAGACTGCATGGACAGCAGGACAAGACACCAGCCACGCCATCATCATATGAGACTGCATGGACAGCAGGACAAGAAGCCACACACGCCATCACCATATGAGACTGCATGGACAGCAGGACAAGAAGCCACACACGCCATCATCATATGAGACTGCATGGACAGCAGGACAAGACACCAGCCACGCCATCATCATATGAGACTGCATGGACAGCAGGACAAGAAGCCACACACGCCATCATCATATGAGACTGCATGGACAGCAGGACAAGAAGCCACACACGCCATCATCATATGAGACTGCATGGACAGCAGGACAAGACACCAGCCACGCCATCATCATATGAGACTGCATGGACAGCAGGACAAGACACCAGCCACGCCATCATCATATGAGACTGCATGGACAGCAGGACAAGAAGCCACACACGCCATCATCATATGAGACTGCATGGACAGCAGGACAAGACACCAGCCACGCCATCATCATATGAGACTGCATGGACAGCAGGACAAGAAGCCACACACGCCATCATCATATGAGACTGCATGGACAGCAGGACAAGAAGCCACACATGCCATCATCATATGAGACTGCATGGACAGCAGGACAAGAAGCCACACATGCCATCATCATATGAGACTGCATGGACAGCAGGACAAGACACCACACACGCCATCATCATATGAGACTGCATGGACAGCAGGACAAGAAGCCACACATGCCATCATCATATGAGACTGCATGGACAGCAGGACAAGACACCACACACGCCATCATCATATGAGACTGCATGGACAGCAGGACAAGAAGCCACACATGCCATCATCATATGAGACTGCATGGACAGCAGGACAAGACACCAGCCACGCCATCATCATATGAGACTGCATGGACAGCAGGACAAGAAGCCACCCACGCCATCATCATATGAGACTGCATGGACAGCAGGACAAGACACCAGCCACGCCATCATCATATGAGACTGCATGGACAGCAGGACAAGACACCACACACGCCATCATCATATGAGACTGCATGGACAGCAGGACAAGACACCAGCCACGCCATCATCATATGAGACTGCATGGACAGCAGGACAAGACACCACACACGCCATCATCATATGAGACTGCATGGACAGCAGGACAAGACACCACACACGCCATCATCATATCAGACCCCACGAACAGGCTACAGAATAATTTTTTAAACGTTACATATCCCTTACAGGATGTTGCAGTCAACACCAGCATTTTTCAGCTGCTGTTGATGTACTAGGCAAGATTACGCTCAGTAGTTTGCCATTGCTTTCTGAGCAACCGGCTCACATACCCCCGTAAGTTACCAACGCGGCGAGAATCGCTATCGATTCTCGCGCAGGTTACGTTACTCACGAGAATATACGGGAATACGGAGAAAGACGTAAATCCTAGGCCAGGGAGACGGCTACAGAATATTACCATCGGAAATCTCCGTACTGCCCCCTCCGTGGCGATGACTTTGCGGACGCGTTTCGTAATGCCGCCTGCCCGCGTTCGAAACACAGCGGTGATCGATTTGGCAGCAGACCGTGTCGCGCTGGGGTTTTAACGTGTTGGTATGGGAGCCGGTCGTTCATAAAGCAATGGTAAACTACTGAACGTAAAACTTGCTAAGACATCAACAACAGCAGTAAAATGCTGGTGTTGACAGCGATGTCCTGTAAATAGGATATGCACAAAAAGATCCCCCAAGCCGGCCCCGCATACCCGAGTTCGAAACATCTGCTGACGATTTGGCAGCAGACCGCCTTGCGTTGGTTTCCCACACAATGGTATGAGTGCCGGACGTTCAGAAAGTAATGGCAAACTACTGAACGTAAATTTGCCAAGAAATCACAGTCAAAAAATTCTGGGGTTAACTGCAACGACCTGTAAAGATTATGCAACTGGGTAAACAATGTCTCCCAAAGGCAACTCCTCTCATATCCTCTATGTTTCTCATGCTGTTTTCACGTACCTAAGTTCGGTTGTATCAGTTGGGACTAAAGCCAGGCCACGCATGTCGTTGTCGTCTTCGGAGGCGAGGAGGAGACACTACAACCAAACCACCTCATGGGAATAGTGAGTAGAGATGCTTTGAGATGGCTGCTGCATCGGAGGACTGAGCCCGAATGTGAATACCTGAAGTGTGGGGAGTCGAGTGTGCTCACATAACCTCTAAACCACAGACTGGCTTTGGCCAGCAAGTTATTTGCGTATCCTTTACAGGACGTCGCAGTTAACCCCCACATTTTTCGCTGTTTGTGATTTCTTGGCAAGTTTATGTTCAGTAGTTTGCCATTGTTTTCTGAACGACCGGCACTCAAACCATTGTATCAAAACCAGTGCACGGCGGTCTGCTTCCAAATCGCCCGCAGCTGTGTTTCGAACGCTGTATGCGAGATTACGAACTCCACACACAGAGCCGGGTTCTCCACAAACCTGAAGCCACACTGAAATACTGACCACCCAGAGCCAATGTCCGGAGAGCGGTCGCCCGAGACAATAAAACAACCAGGAGACATTGACTTACTGGCTGCATGGAATCTTCATCAGAGTCTCTGGGGGTCATGGTAATGCTTCGAGCTGTCGGATTCAGCACACTGAGGTAGAGGGCTGGGATGGCGTCCTGTGGTACGTCTGTGGTTGTGTCCTGTCCGACCGGCGCAGAGGTAGGACGAGAGGACACAGCACTTCCTGGCGTGTGTGTCAGGCCATCTGTGTCCTGGCTAGTTAGGTCACCTGGTCCACAAACATGCGTGCTGCCTGAGGAAGATTATTCTTGGTGTTTGATTGAGACATTTTCACAAAATACATTCTATCATATCATAATTTGTATCTTCTGTTTTTCAACTTTCAAACATTGCAATCATTTATTTATTGTGTGTGTGTGTGTGTGTGTGTGTGTGTGTGTGTGTGCGCGCGCGCGCGCGCAATCATTGTTTGTTTACATATGTCTGTCTCTCAGCCTTCCTGCCTATATTATATTCGTACCTAGCTGTGTATCTGTGTCTTTCTCACCCTCTTTGTCTCTCTCAAGCTGTATCACCTTCACTGTCCCTCTTTCTCATTATTTCACTCTCTTGTCTCTATATCTTTCTGTCCTCCTCACTCGCTCTCTCTCTCTCTCTCTCTCTCTCTCTCTCTCTCTCTCTCTCTCATCCTCTGTCCCCCTGTCTCTCTGTTTTTCTCTCTCATTTTCTCTCATTATGTCCCTTATTCACTCTCTTTTTTTCACCCAGTCTCCCTGTCTCTCCTTCTCTCTCTCTTTATTTCTCTCACCTTCTCTCTCTCTCTCTCTCTCTCTCTCTCTCTCTCTCTCAGTATACAGGAGAAAACCGTTACCTTTTCCGAGAGGTAGAAAATAGAGAGAGGAGAGAAAGAGAGAGAGAGAGAGAGAGAGAGAGAGAGAGAGAGAGACAGACAGACAGACAGACAGACAGAGAGACAGACAGAGAGACAGAGAGCTAGAGAGGGAGGGGGGGGGGAGAAAGGCAATGCTACAGTTTTTTTTTTCGCATATTCTTTACAGGACATCGATGTCAACATCAGCACCTTTCAGCTGATTGTTGATTTCTTGGCAACATTACGCTCAGTAGTTTGCCATTGCTTTCTGAGCGACCGGCTTATGTACCCCCGTAATTTACCAACGCGGCGAGAACCGCTACCGATTCTCGCGAATGTTACTTTCCTCGCGTAGATATACGAGATTACGGAGAAAGACGTTAACACCTAGGCCAGGGCGACCGGCAATGCTACAGTATGCAGGAGAAAACCGTTGACTCCTTCGAGAGATAGAAAATAATAAAAAATTAACTCCGTAGCTACGAAATAATTCATGTCTTTGGGCAGGATCATTTATGACCAGGTATCGTGTGCATTAGAAGCCTTATGTAAACACTTTACCTTCTCCTTCGTTCCTCCTGGCAACACAAATCTTTTGGTTGCGTCGTGTGCGTTTGCAGGGGAGTGGAGGCTTCGGCATCTTTCAGCCCGCACACGAGACTTCTGCGTGACTTTTATTCAGACTGGGTGTACCCCCACCCCCACCCCCACCCCTTTCTAGTCTTTGGGATAGATTACACAAGTGAAAAAAAGGGGGGCTGAGTAGTCTCGAGATATGGTGTTCGCCTCGAGTGCCGGAGGTCCCGGGTTCAAGCCCCGGTGAGGGCCGGGATTTTTTCACGTGGACTTCTAGTAACAAAAATTTCCCTGGTCTCTGGGTAGTGAGATCGGACGCCCGTGTGTATTGTTGCGCACGTAAAACATCCCTTGGCAGTTGGAAATCGAAAAAGAGTAGCCTAACGGAGCTGCCGGGCAAAATTTCGAGTTAAAAATCTACCCAAAGTATGTCAGGATCCTCGCCGGTGCTACGGAGTTCGTGCACTGGGCTGAGATTCTCCGGACTCAGGCTTGAGTTAGGAGTAGAACGGAGCACTTATGGGTTACACCCGTGTGCCGTGATGTTGATCCGTCGACTAAACTAACACTAAACTAACCCCAAGTGATGTTTTATGGCCAGTGTCTATGGCTACAAGGTTAGTGACACGCAGTTTTACAATTCTCCACCATACCTAGTCAGTGATACGAAGTCAGCCGACAGCGATTTGAATGCTAGATCGCTTTGCGTTGATTTCGGTGGTATCAGGTGTCCGATGTTAAGAAAGCAGTGACAAACTACTGAAGGTAAAATTGTCTGGTACATCACAAACAGCCAATACATAATGGGGTCGATCGCAACGTCCATATAGGACGTAAAACTGACTTTGTTGATTGACTCCAGAGATGGTCATGATTCTACAACTTTCACCAGACTGCCAGAACAGCGTCGAGTTACAGCGGGCCAGGCCAGACTAGTGCGCCATGCGGGAAGCTAAAGAAGAATAGCCACCCATCAGATAACTAGTGTCGCCAGTCACTACACGAGGGGGTCTGAGCACTAGTAGAATAATAGTTCGATGTGTGCGAAGAGGGTTATCTGTTTGTTGGCTAACTACCTAGCTAACTACCCAACTAACTAGCTAGCTAAATAGGTAGAGCACACCCTGGTTGTTGCCATTATCTGAGAACACTAGCTATGCAATCTCACTATCCACGGGATTAGGAGTCCGAGTGAAACCACTGGGTCTTGTAAAACTCCCCCAGACCGATGCCAATAGCGATGCCCCAACTTCTGACTCCAGCATCCATCAACCCCATGTAAAACTCCCCCACCCCCAGCCCGATGCCAATAGAGTGTAGCCCCAACTTCTGACTGTAGCATCCATCAACCCCATGTAAAATTCCCCCCCCCCCCCACTCCCCAGCCCGATGCCAATAGAGTGAAGCCCCAACTTCTGACTTCAGCATCCGTCATTCCCTTGACTTTACTTACAGAGTGAGCAATGAATGTACTTACAGCAGTTATACCACAATCTCTTTGCAGCAACCTTCAGGTCATCTACGGTGTCCATTTTCTGCATATCGTGCAGTCCTTTCTCGATGCTGACCTTCAAGTTAACAGCTCTGGTCAGCTCTTGGCTCAGCCGTGCTATTGTTCCCTGGAGCTGTTCCAGCCTCTCCGCGTAGTGCTGAAACACGGATGTTGCCGCTACGTTCAAGTTTGTGATCATTTTTGTCACATCCGACTCCGGGATGTTCATCAGCGATGTATCAACAGCTGGCTCGTAGTTGTCAATATTG
Organism: Cepaea hortensis; assembly: GCA_963921405.1. NCBI lineage: Eukaryota > Metazoa > Mollusca > Gastropoda > Stylommatophora > Helicidae > Cepaea > Cepaea hortensis. The sequence goes on from OY992894.1 coordinate 96,530,212, forward strand.
TTGTTCACGACATGTTGAATGATTGCATGAAGCTTGTTATGATAATAATTGACAGATTCTTGGAGAGCTGAATTTTGACATTGCAGAGTTTCATTTGTGGCCTTGAGTTGAGTCATTACTGGATCCTCGGTCTCTTCTTTCTTGGCGACCTTTTTCTCAGAATCTGGTCGTTTGGCTTTTGAACGGGGCCTTCTTGCCGACATGTTGTCCAACAATGAAACAACTTTAAAGATTGTGTTCTTGTAGAGTTTTATTTTTACAAGAAGTTTATGTTAAAACGGTCACCAGTCTGTTGATTTTTTATACACATTTTAGAGTTCCGATCCGTGATAAAAATCTGTATGATGGTTGCAGTAAGATAAATTATGTTAAGTCTTAGAATATTATGAAAATTATAAGCGTTTGTTATAGCACTCAACGTTTAAGACAACAGGAAATATAAACTTGCGCGGCTTCCATCACAATAATTTAACACCGAATAATAGTATACTTGGAATTTGAAAAAAGAATTTCCACAGAATACCGAGTGAGTACAATATGACAAGCGAGGGATTATGTCGGAGCTGAGGGATGTGGGTTTTTATAGAAGAGAGAACACCAATGACGGACAGGAAGAGCAAGGAAGAGATCTTGAAAGAAGTTAATCCACAAACAGACTTGGTTACTAGCGTCAGAAGAAGACAGTCCACATTCTTTCGGCATGTTATGAGTCGGGGAAAGCTGGGGTATGTCGCCACGATGGGAAGGTTGGCGGGGAGGAGATGCAGAGGGAAACCCATAGAGAAGATGCTGGATAGTTTCACATCATGGCATGGAGGAAAGTCGGAATCAGAATTGATTGGAAGCACTCAAGACAGAAGACTGTAGACAGACATGATCGCCAACGCCACACGGCATGGATTATAAAACGATTGGCAGTACACGAGACAGAAGGTTGTGGACAGACATGATCACCAACGCTACACGGCATGGACTATAAAAAGATTGGCGGTACACGAGACAGAAGGTTGTGGCAGATATGGACTATAAGAAGAGTGGCGGTACACGAGACAGAAGGTTGTGAGCAGATATGGACTATAAAAAGATTGGCGGTACACGAGACAGAAGGTTGTGAGCAGATATGGACTATAAAAAGATTGGCGGTACACGAGACAGAAGGTTGTGAGCAGATATGGACTATAAAAAGATTGGCGGTACACGAGACAGAAGGTTGTGAGCAGATATGGACTATAAAAAGATTGGCGGTACACGAGACAGAAGGTTGTGAGCAGATATGGACTATAAAAAGATTGGCAGTACACGAGACAGAAGGTTGTGAGCAGATATGGACTATAAAAAGATTGGCGGTACACGAGACAGAAGGTTGTGAGCAGATATGGACTATAAAAAGATTGGCGGTACACGAGACAGAAGGTTGTGAGCAGATATGGACTATAAGAAGAGTGGCGGTACACGAGACCCCGGTCGACCCATCCCAACCTGAGTACCGGGAATTGTCTTGGCAAGTACATTCCTCAAACCGACCACATCACCCACCCAGTGCCGACTGAAAATGTTGCGATCAACCACAGTTTGATGTTGAGGGCAATTTTACGTTCAGTAGTTTGCCATGACCTGTCTCCCTGGCGAAGGTTTTAAGGATGCTGTTCGTAATCATTATAACCACGTACGAAACACAGCTGCGCAAGATTCGGCAACGGATCGCGTCGCGTTGGTTTCTTACGGAAAGGTATGTGAGTCGGTCGTTCAGAAAGCAATGGCAAACTACTGAACGTAAAACTTGCCAAGACATCAACAGCAGCTGAAAAATGCTGATGTTGACTGCAATGTCCTGTAAATAGGGTATGCAAAAAAATAGAAGTTTGCCATGGCTTCCTGCACGAGAAGTCAACTCTTAAACCTAACTGACAGGTGTATGACAGGAACCCTGCACCACACCGTCAGCGCACACGCAGCTTAATCGTGAGCGTAATAAACCTTCCGGTCATGTTTTCTACTACACATATACATATTTACTGCTCGCAGTGTTTCATTCGCCCGTTGAAACACTTCAAAGTAAGTTACAACCAAGAGGCATCAACTAACTAAATCATAACCAGCTTCTAACAACTTCAGACTATCCCACACGATACAGCTTGAACAATCATTTTACTTCTTCATACTCGTTAGTAGAAAATACAGTTTCAGCTGTCAAATGATCTCCTGGCTTCGCATAACACGGCTGTACTTTAAGACTTAACGGGGATCAAATAATAGAGACCATCAACTGCGTATTTTTGTATTGCTGTTTTTCTTATTATTTTCCCCGAGCCTGTAAGGCTCTTTGCTGCACGTATAATCTGTTTACATTTCTCCTAAGCCCCTATGATGTCGCTCCAGACCATGACATTGGGCTCTGTTAGATCGATGTTCCAGACCGGCAGTCCATCTATTCACCTCTTCGTGTTCTTCTACCGTGTCTTTGTTCTGTGTACAATGTTTCCTGATCCTGTCTGAGTTGTTTTAGATTTGTGTTTGCTAGAGGCTGTAGACGAAATCAAGAAAGCTTTGGAATGTTTTCGACATATTTATTTGTTTTATTGTGTCTGCTTCGACCAACATCTAACTTTACATATGTAATAATTGAACAGTCATAGACATATAGCCATAGACAAAGAGCTGTATTCAACAAGATCTTGGTTCCTTGTGCACCAAGTTTCTCATCCACACAGCGCTTTTGGTATTATCTTTCTTATATATTTGTTAACTTTTGCTGAATGAGCTATAATCTTTGACTTGAAGATATCCTGCCCATCATACTTCATCATCAATATGATTATGGTGATCACCATCACCATCAACTGGCGTGGGTGATCATGTTTCTCTACATCATATGAACTACAACAGCATGCATCAGTTCCCGCGCTGACACCCTCCCGTACCTCGACACAAGCTTGTCTATAATGTCCTCTCACCGTCTTCCTCTGTCTCTCTTTTCTCAAATATTTCCAGTTGTCACAATATGTTCAAGTTTGTGTCTTCTCATAATGTGTCCCAGAAATGATAAAAGCCTCTACATGATGCTTGTGACAAGATGTCTTTGTTTAGAATACTCATTTTCGTTATCGAAAGGAGTTTTCAGCATTCTTCTGTACACCTAATCACTGAAGATTCTGTGAGTGGGTTTTGTTGTTGTTGTTGTTGCTTGTTTACTTTTTGTCCAAGATTCTCAGCCATATATTAGAACTGGTTCTATAAATCATGCAAGAATTGTTGTTTAAACCTCCAGTGACAAGCTTTTATTGCATACACTGTCTTTCGTTTGATGGAATGCAATATTTGCATGCTCTGTTCTGTTCTTTATCTCTGTGATACATCTTCCATCTGATGCTATCCATGTACCTCAGGATATCTGAATTTCTGTACTTGCCCCAAATTAACATCTTTTACGTTGATTGTGCATTTAAATCTGTTTCTTTGATATCACCATGACTTCGGTCTGCCTAGGCTATTACTATTACTGAAGCTGAGACCCATTTTTCTCACTTTCTACAACCACTGTATCTATCATTTCCTACAGTCCCTTCTGACTTGTTGTTACGATGTTATCAAGACGGTTTCATCAGCATAACGATGTCATTTTATATTATTCCACCAACCAGGATCCTTGGCATATTTTCAATAGATCTCATTAATTATACTGAGAATACTTAACAGTTCGATTGAAAAGAATAACTATACATTAATAAGTTTTAAATAACAGCTCAAATTTGGTATATAAACTACTTGACAACTACATGATTTATCTGAAATAAACATCGGGGACTGAGTGGTCTCGAGGTATGGGTCCGCCTCGAGTGCTGGAGGTCCTGGGTTTAAGTCCCGGTTTTTTTTTCACGTGGATTTCTAGTAACACAATTTCCCTTGGTCTCTGGAAAATCTACGCAAAGTATTTCAAGATCCTCTCCGGTGCTATGGAGTTCGTGCAGTGAGGTGAGTTTCTCTGGACTTATGGGTTACACCCGTGTGCTGTGATTTGATCCGTCGACTAAATTAAACTAAACTCTGAAATCAAAGTCAAATGATTTAAAGTAAGTAAAATATTAAATAAGTTTTAAAAGAGTGTAAATACACTTTTGTGAGTGTAAATACAAACTACTAGACTTACAAATTAAGTCGACTTTTAACAGCACTTATTCACTTATAAAACAGACTACGGATCTTTAAAAGGATTAATTACTCTTACTGCCTGAATTATTTATAATAATGATAAAATACAATATCATCCAACTTTAGACAAACACTATTAACACGGCCACCATTAGTTGACATTGTCTCTAAGCAACACACGGAGAACGTCATCAGTTGATGTGTGTCACGTTACTTCCGTAAATACCCAGAGAGAGGAGACGTCTGCTGCCAGGCGCCCATGATCGATCCAGAGAGAGAGAGACAATCACAGGTTGCCCACTTTCCTTCCCCCGTGTTGCCTCTTCTTACTGCAGCCTCCAGCTCCGACTGCGCCGTGTGCTTCTGTGTTTGCGGTAAGTTTGAGCCCGATCAATAAATCGATGTGGCAGTCGTCTTTGACTGGGTATTCCTAGCAACGATGGAGTCGAAACGCTTCTTGTGTCATCTCTTCTCGCTGGGTGATCTCAACAAAGTAAGGCCGGACACTTGCTAGTTTCATCATCTACCATGTCTGGAGTATCCCGTGTATATATAATATTCTCTTGGGTAGATTGTGCGCTTGGAAATAAATGAAATTCGTGCTTGATGATAATAACTTTATGTTTATTAGTCCGACTGTAGGACTATGCTCTCTGGACCCGTGTGTCGTGTGCCGTATGTTTCCCTGATTTAGTCTCAATGTAAATAACATATCATTTAGTATAGACAGGCAAAGTTTCTTTTACTTTATTAGAAGATTTTTGGTGTTTTTAAAGACATGGGCACATTTAATATATTCATTTGGGCTTGTCTATTAACACCGATAACAATTGTTCATAACTTTTCACCTGTTGCAGTTTTTCCCTGTTGCAGTTTTTCCCTGTTGCAGCTTTTCCCCACACTATTCACTTACCATAAATTTCATATTTCTGAGATTAGTAGAAACTGTATAGCTTAACTGTTTGCCGTGAGCTTTCTTTTCTCTGTTGTCTGACATGCCCTGTCTTCTTCCTGCTTCGTGGTCACCAATGCCTTGCAGTGAGTTAATTTTTTTCTTTATTCAAGAATTCTGAAGTTCAATCTGTGTGTGTAATTCTTGGATGGAACATTATATCCTCCTGCAAATCTGTATTTTTTGTTGTTGCTTGCATTCATTTATTTCTATGCATAAATGAGAGTCTCCTAGTTTGCATGGTTTTTGTTCTTCAATGTTTCCTTAGCTCTTTGTACACGAGTACAACAGTTGAAGTCACTCGTAACTCTCCCCACATTTACTAAACTCTACTTAGAGTCACTCTAAGAGTTGACTGACTCCAAAAGTTGAGCTCACTCCCAGAGTTGAGTGTCTCCAGGAGTTGAGTAATTGCAAGAGTTGAGTGACTCCAAGAGTTTAGTGACTCCAGAAGTTAAGTCACTCCAAAGGTTGAGACTCGACAGGTCCAGATTCAGTCACATGTATGGCTAGTATCCCACCTCCAGCATTTTGCAAGTCACCTCTAGTAATCTGTATGTTGTCGTGTGGCGAATGTTTGCTTGAAAGTCGATATTAATCAGTGAACGTAACATTACTGATACCAATCACAATGTGAAATTGATCTTGTAAAAATGTGATTTCAGAGCTCGTACAAAAAGAGATGTGATCAAGCTGTGTTGTACTTTTCACAGATACAGGTCACGGCATATTGCAAATACTATGACTTGTTAGGTCTTCACACGTGTCAGGCACTCTTTGGTCATAGCAAGGCAGAGGTTAAAGGGCATGAAGAATCCCACACAACACTGACAGACAAGTTTAAGTACAATGTTTGAGAACATTCGTCTGTCCTAAGGATACGATGTATGATATTGGCTATCTTGACAAATAATAGCTTGCTACATTGTGCTTCCAAAAAAAGGGCACGAAAGCCTTTTCATAGCACAAAGACTGGGCTGAATTGTAGAGACCATGTGTTGTCGATGCAGAATGATCCCTCTCTTGGCCTGCCTAGTTTACTTCGGGGGAAAGGTAACACCAATATGTCTAGAACAAGACAAGCTGCAGAAGCTGCCACATCAGCAAAGCAATGCTCTAACTGTCCACATGTCAGAGCTTCGATCCTAGTATTTCCTCGCACCAGAATAAAGCTTGTACCATCCTAATTGCACTCCTCCACCCAAAGTCATTGGCACAATGTGCAGTGTCAGGTTTAGTGAGTGCCACCCAACATTTGGTGCTAACAGAAAGCAGGTAGTAACGTCTACTGTCATACAGTAGCTCAGTCATTTTGACTGAGACCTGACATTACTGTTTTGTATGACATAAGTTGTATTTATTCTTCCCCATAGCTATCGCTACATTTGACATTATACCTTCTGTCTTACAGACAACACTTGTCCAGAATTTTCTTGTACTAAATATTCTATTTTTATTGTTTTCCACAGTTATCTGTAGGTGTAACCTTACTATGCACAGAACCATCAGTGTCAAATATAGAATTGTGAGACGTGTAGACATCGACAAAGCTCCACTTGCAACCTTTGATACTGTTGACCTTGGAGACGATGATGTCCAGCTAGCCAGTATTCAGCCAGACAGCAAAGAAACAACAGCCACAGCTGACGATTGCCAACACACTTGCCAGATTTCACAATATAATCAACCAGAGTTGTTTATTTATGATGGTGGTCTGAAACCAGACACCATAGGGGCCACTAGTTCGAAGAAGTCCCTGACCCAAGCTGGCGGGGAAGAAAGGGAGTGTCGAGATGAACGAGTCAAGGACAGGGTAGGTTGTGTTGTGGACGAGAATGTTCAAGGGTCATTCCTGGGTCAAGGTACGTTTACTGAAGCATTGTGGACGGAGGCAAAACAGCCAGATTGTAAACACGCAGAAGAAGTACAGAAAACCGAATCAGTTTCTACTGATAGGGAGAGGAGCATTGAAAACGATGTGCCAGGTTGTACAGCTATACCAAGTTTAGCTGGTCATGGAACAATTGGCAGGGTGCATGTTCCGATAAAAAAACAAGATTCAGATTCTTCCTCATCCAGCCCAAGTTCTTGTAATGATACTGCTTTCACATTCCAGGCTTCCGGGGGATCCGCGTGTCAGCTGGATAGAACAGGTGGTGATGGCCAGGTAGCCGACGCTGATGCCAAGAAGGACAGTGTGGACAATCTGGTGCCGGAATACCTGGACCCTAGTCACATCTTGTCACCGTCTAAAAGGAAAGCATATGAAAGACGCATTGAGAGGTTAAAGGTCACAACATCGCCGATCGCTCGCCCTCGCAGCACTACACCAATCAATGTTGTGACCTTGGATGAATATGCAGCTATAAGCTCCCCAGACACATCTCCTGCAACGGCTTTTATCGTGCAGGACAAGTTAAAGATCACCCTTCCAACCGACGAGTTCGCATCAAAACCCAAGACACCTAAACTGCCCAGTGCCAAGAAACACAACACTGAGGACGCCAGCTTTGAATTCACCGAGGAGTTTCTCTTCAGCCGCACAAAAGCTGCCCTGGTCGTGGCCGATGATGGACAGTTGCCTATTTCGCCACGTCGAGTTCTTATCCCACCAAACCTCACGCCAACTACATCACCTAAACTTTCTTCCTCCCCAAAACTGACACCAGACTCATTTTACGAAGACCTAACGCCAGACACTCCATACCTGAAGGAGATTCAGGAAATCGAAGCCACACGTAAATTTTTCGGTACAACTGTTGATGAGAGTGAAGAGGAGAATTGGGCAGATTTTCAGGACATTTCCCAGGCGGAGGACAATGAGGATAATGACACAAGCACGAGTACAGTTTGTGATACACACGAGAGTGAAATCCTTGGGTCCTCACTGCTGGCTGAAGACTGGACAATACCGCCTGTAACTGGTGACAGTGCGTTTGCTAACTCAGTTCCCCTTGAATCTGGCAATTTGTTTGCTGAATCTCTGTATAAAACATCCAGCAGTCAGTTTGATGTCTTGGATGAGTTTCTGGTCTATCACCCAGAAGATGACTTCCATCCCGGAGCACAAATAGTTTCTAATCATTCAGAACAGACTTTTGTTGAATATGAGAACACTTCTAAATATTCTGAGATCTTTCATCAAAGTATTACAGGTAGTGATACAGACTTAGCACACTCGGGTTATTCAGGGTCATCATTTAACACCACACTAACTTCTGTGGACCCACTTGAGGTATCACATCTGGCGGCCGATTCTGATCTTGAGTCAGAAGAGATTATTACTATAGAAATAAACCAATCCACAACAGGCCATGAGAAACATATAGGAATTGAAATCAGGTCAACAGGAAACAGTGCTAGTGTTTCACCAGTCTGCTCCGATTGGTCGACTGGACAGCGGAGTCCAAACTCAGGTAGCTTTAGAGCTGTTTGTGAAGGCACATCTGGCATTCAGCGAGATCCTGGTGTCTTGTCTCCGGTAAATGGCAACGCTGTGTTGAATGGTAGGAACTTTCTCAGTTGGTCTGACGAGACGTGTGCACTTCCATCACAGAAAGATGACCTGGATAGTGATCGGTCTCCGCTAGAATCTGAAGTGAACTTAGTACAGGTGCACGAAACCCCACACACTCCAATCTTTGACCTTTCTCCAGCGGGCTTCTTACATACAGCACAGTGTGATCCTCTTTCTTATCAGCTGGCCCTTCATCAGCATTCTCTGCAGCACACTGACCAACAACCACAACCGCCGCTACAACTACCACCACTGCTTACAGACGAGGCACCCAGTTTGCCGCAGCGTCCCCCAAGCACAAATCCGTTTGACATAGATTATGAACCACCAGGATTGAACCCATTTGACCTGGGACTGCAGCGCCAGAGCCCATGTACAAACCCATTTTTAGAACACCCTACGTCCACATCGAGAGACCTTATTAACTTCTCTTTCACATCAGACAGTTCTTCTGCATAGCTCTAGCAGTCATCTTCCAGCATAGGGACATCCCATCAGGTAAGCCATTTGCTTACTTTGTGTCATCTTTGTGCTGTGTCCTCTGTGTGTTGTCATCTGTGTGCTGTGTCATGTGTGTCCCACATCATCTGTGTGCTGTGTCCTGTTTGTGCAATGTCCTGTGTGTGCTGTGTCATCTGTGTGCTGTGTCATCTGTATAGTGTGCTGTGTCATTTGTGTGCTGACATTTGTATAGTGTGCTGTGTCATATGTGTACTTTGTCATCTGTGTGCTGTGTCATCTGTGCAGTGTGTTGTGTCATCTGTATAGTGTGCTGTGTCATCTGTGTGCTGTGCTATCTATGTCCTGACATCTGTGTAGTGTGCTGTGTCATATGTGTAGTGTGCTATGCCATCTGTGTAGTGTGCTGTGTCATCTGTATACTTTCATCTGTGAAGTGTACTATGTCATCTGTGAAGTGTGATTTCATATGTGTAGTGTGATGTATTATCTATGTAGTGTGCTGTATCTATGTCTGCTGTGTTATCTGTATAGTGTGCTGTGTCATCAGTGTACTATGTCATCTGTGTGCTGTGTAATCTGTATGCTGTGTCCTCTGGGTAGTGGGCTGTGTCCCCAAACAGTTGTTTGTCCTCTTTGTGGGGTTTCCTAAATATACATGTGTACTATATTGCTAGCATTTTGTCTTGTTAAGTCTCTCTCTGTCTCTCTGTCTCTCTCTCTCTCTGTGCATGCGTGTGTGTGCATGTGTGCATGTGTGCATGCGTGCGTGTGTGCATGTGTACTCTCTCTCCTCAGTGTGCAATGTGAAGTCTCTCCCCTCAGTGTACAATGTGTACTCTCCCCTCAGTGTACAATGTGTACTCTCCCCTCAGTGTACAGTGTGTACTCTCCCCTCAGTGTACAGTGTGTACTCTCCCCTCAGTGTACAATGTGTACTCTCCCCTCAGTGTACAGTGTGTACTCTCCCCTCAGTGTACAATGTGTACTCTCCCCTCAGTGTACAATGTGTACTCTCCCCTCAGTGTACAGTGTGTACTCTCCCCTCAGTGTACAATGTGTACTCTCCCCTCAGTGTACAGTGTGTACTCTCCCCTCAGTGTACAATGTGTACTCTCCCCTCAGTGTACAGTGTGTACTCTCCCCTCAGTGTACAGTGTGTACTCTCCCCTCAGTGTACAATGTGTACTCTCCCCTCAGTGTACAGTGTGTACTCTCCCCTCAGTGTACAATGTGAAGTCTCTCCCCTCAGTGTACAATGTGTACTCTCCCCTCAGTGTACAATGTGTACTCTCCCCTCAGTGTACAATGTGTACTCTCCCCTCAGTGTACAGTGTGTACTCTCCCCTCAGTGTACAATGTGTACTCTCCCCTCAGTGTACAATGTGTACTCTCCCCTCAGTGTACAATGTGTACTCTCCCCTCAGTGTACAATGTGTACTCTCCCCTCAGTGTACAGTGTGTACTCTCCCCTCAGTGTACAGTGTGTACTCTCTCCTCAGTGTGCAATGTGAAGTCTCTCCCCTCAGTGTACAGTGTGTACTCTCCCCTCAGTGTACAGTGTGTACTCTCCCCTCCATGTACAATGTGTACTCTCCCCTCAGTGTACAGTGTGTACTCTCCCCTCAGTGTACAATGTGTACTCTCCCCTCAGTGTACAGTGTGTACTCTCCCCTCAGTGTACAGTGTGTACTCTCCCCTCAGTGTACAGTGTGTACTCTCCCCTCAGTGTACAGTGTGTACTCTCCCCTCAGTGTACAATGTGAAGTCTCTCCTCTCAGTGTACAATGTGTACTCTCCCCTCAGTGTACAGTGTGAAGTCTCTCCCCTCAGTGTACAATGTGTACTCTCCCCTCAGTGTACAATGTGTACTCTCCCCTCAGTGTACAGTGTGTACTCTCCCCTCAGTGTACAATGTGTACTCTCCCCTCAGTGTACAATGTGTACTCTCCCCTCAGTGTACAGTGTGTACTCTCCCCTCAGTGTACAGTGTGTACTCTCCCCTCAGTGTACAGTTTGTACTCTCCCCTCAGTGTACAGTGTGTACTCTCCCCTCAGTGTACAGTGTGTACTCTCCCCTCAGTGTACAGTGTGTACTCTCCCTTCAGTGTACAATGTGAAGTCTCTCCCCTCAGTGTACAATGTGTACTCTCCCCTCAGTGTACAATGTGTACTCTCTCCCCTCAGTGTACAGTGTGTACTCTCCCCTCAGTGTACAGTGTGAAGTCTCTCCCCTCAGTGTACAATGTGTACTCTCCCCTCAGTGTACAGTGTGAAGTCTCTCCCCTCAGTGTACAATGTGTACTCTCCCCTCAGTGTACAATGTGAAGTCTCTCCCCTCAGTGTACAATGTGTACTCTCCCCTCAGTGTACAGTGTGAAGTCTCTCCCCTCAGTGTACAATGTGTACTCTTTCCCCTCAGTGTACACTGTGTACTCTCCCCTCAGTGTATAATGTGTACTCTTTCCCCTCAGTGTACAATGTGTACTCTCTCCCCTCAGTGTGCAATGTGTACTCTCTCCCCTCAGTGTACAATGTGTACTCTCTCTCCTCAGTGTACAATGTGTACTCTCCCCTCAGTGTACAATGTGCACTCTCTCCTCAGTGTACAATGTGTACTCTCTCTCCTCAGTGTACAATGTGTATTCTTCCCTCAGTGTACAATGTGTACTCTCCCCTCAGTGTACAATGTGCACTCTCTCCCCTCAGTGTACAATGTGCACTCTCTCCTTTCAGTGTGCAATGTGTACTCTCTCCCCTCAGTGTACAATGTGTACTCTCTCCCCTCAGTGTACAATGTGTACTCTCTCCCCTCAGTGTACAATGTGTACTCTCTCCCCTCAGTGTACAATGTGTACTCTCTCCCCTCAGTGTACAATGTGTACTCTCCCCTCAGTGTACAGTGTGAAGTCTCTCCCCTCAGTGTACAATGTGCACTCTCTCCCCTCAGTGTACAATGTGTACTCTCCCCTCAGTGTACAATGTGTACTCTCTCCCCTCAGTGTACAATGTGTACTCTCTCCCCTCAGTGTACAATGTGTACTCTCACCTCAGTGTACAATGTGTACTCTTCCCTCAGTGTACAATGTGTACTCTCTCCCCTCAGTGTACAATGTGTACTCTCTCCCTTCAGTGTACAGTGTGTACTCTCTCCCCTCAGTGTACAATGTGTACTGTCTCCTCTGTGTACAGTGTGTACTCTCTCCCCTCATTGTACAATGTGTACTCTCCCCTCAGTGTACAATGTGTACTCTTTCCCCTCAGTGTACACTGTGTACTCTCCCCTCAGTGTATAATGTGTACTCTTTCCCCTCAGTGTACAATGTGTACTCTCTCCCCTCAGTGTGCAATGTGTACTCTCTCCCCTCAGTGTACAATGTGTACTCTCTCTCCTCAGTGTACAATGTGTACTCTCCCCTCAGTGTACAATGTGGCCTCTCTCCTCAGTGTACAATGTGTACTCTCTCTCCTCAGTGTACAATGTGTATTCTTCCCTCAGTGTACAATGTGTACTCTCCCCTCAGTGTACAATGTGCACTCTCTCCCCTCAGTGTACAATGTGCACTCTCTCCTTTCAGTGTGCAATGTGTACTCTCTCCCCTCAGTGTACAATGTGTACTCTCTCCCCTCAGTGTACAATGTGTACTCTCTCCCCTCAGTGTACAATGTGTACTCTCTCCCCTCAGTGTACAATGTGTACTCTCTCCCCTCAGTGTACAATGTGTACTCTCCCCTCAGTGTACAGTGTGAAGTCTCTCCCCTCAGTGTACAATGTGCACTCTCTCCCCTCAGTGTACAATGTGTACTCTCCCCTCGGTGTACAATGTGTACTCTCTCCCCTCAGTGTACAATGTGTACTCTCTCCCCTCAGTGTACAATGTGTACTCTCACCTCAGTGTACAATGTGTACTCTTCCCTCAGTGTACAATGTGTACTCTCTCCCCTCAGTGTACAATGTGTACTCTCTCCCTTCAGTGTACAGTGTGTACTCTCTCCCCTCAGTGTACAATGTGTACTGTCTCCTCTGTGTACAGTGTGTACTCTCTCCCCTCAGTGTACAATGTGTACTCTCCCCTCAGTGTACAATGTGCACTCTCTCCCCTCAGTGTACAATGTGTACTCTCCCCTCAGTGTACAATGTGTACTCTCTCCCCTCAGTGTACAATGTGTACTCTCTTCCCTCAGTGTACAATGTGTACTCTCTCCCCTCAGTGTACAATGTGTACTCTCTCCCCTCAGTGTACAATGTGAACTCTCTCCCCTCAGTGTACAATGTGAACTCTCTCCCCTCAGTGTACAATGTGTACTCTCTCCCTTCAGTGTACAGTGTGTACTCTCTCCCCTCAGTGTACAATGTGTACTGTCTCCTCTGTGTACAGTGTGTACTCTCTCCCTTCAGTGTACAGTGTGTACTCTCTCCCCTCAGTGTACAGTGTGAACTCTCTCCCTTCAGTGTACAATGTGTACTCTCTCCCTTCAGTTTACAGTGTGTACTCTCTCCCCTCAGTGTACAGTGTGAACTCTCTCCCCTCAGTGTACAGTGTGAACTCTCACCCCTCAGTGTACAGTGTGAACTCTCTCCCCTCAGTGTACAGTGTGAAGTCTCCCCTCAGTGTACAGTGTGAACTCTCTCCCCTCAGTGTACAGTGTGAACTCTCACCCCTCAGTGTACAGTGTGAACTTTCTCCCCTCAGTGTACAGTGTGTACTCTCCCCTCAGTGTACAATGTGTACTCTTTCCCCTCAGTGTACAATGTGTACTCTTTCCCCTCAGTGTACACTGTGTACTCTCTCAGTGTATAATGTGTACTCTCTCCCCTCAGTGTGCAATGTGTACTCTCTCCCCTCAGTGTACAATGTGTACTCTCTCTCCTCAGTGTACAATGTGTACTCTCTTCCCTCAGTGTACAATGTGTACTCTTCCCTCAGTGTACAATGTGCACTCTCTCCCCTCAGTGTACAATGTGTACTCTCTCCCCTCAGTGTGCAATGTGTACTCTCTCCCCTCAGTGTGCAATGTGTACTCTCTCCCCTCAGTGTACAATGTGTACTCTCTCTCCTCAGTGTACAATGTGTACTCTCTCCCCTCAGTGTACAATGTGTACTCTCCCCTTAGTGTACAATGTGTACTCTTTCCCCTCAGTGTACACTGTGTACTCTCTCCTCAGTGTATAATGTGTACTCTTTCCCCTCAGTGTACAATGTGTACTCTCTCCCCTCAGTGTGCAATGTGTACTCTCTCCCCTCAGTGTACAATGTGTACTCACTCTCCTCAGTGTACAATGTGTACTCTCTTCCCTCAGTGTACAATGTGTACTCTTCCCTCAGTGTACAATGTGCACTCTCTCCCCTCAGTGTACAATGTGCACTCTCTCCTTTCAGTGTACAATGTGTACTCTCCCCTCAGTGTACAGTGTGTACTCTCTCCCCTCAGTGTACAATGTGTACTCTCCCCTCAGTGTACAGTGTGTACTCTCTCCCCTCAGTGTACAATGTGCACTCTCCCCTCAGTGTACAATGTGTACTCTCCCCTCAGTGTACAATGTGCACTCTCCCCTCAGTGTACAATGTGTACTCTCCCCTCAGTGTACAATGTGTACTCTCTCCCCTCAGTGTACAATGTGCACTCTCCCCTCAGTGTACAGTGTGTACTCTCCCCTCAGTGTACAATGTGCACTCTCCCCTCAGTATACAATGTGTACTCTCTCCCCTCAGTGTACAATGTGTACTCTCTCCCCTCAGTGTACAGTGTGAAGTCTCTCCCCTCAGTGTACAGTGTGAAGTCTCTCCCCTCAGTGTACAGTGTGAAGTCTCTCCCCTCAGTGTACAATGTGTACTCTCTCCCCTCAGTGTACAGTGTGTACTCTCTCCTCAGTGTACAATGTGTACTCTCCCCTCAGTGTACAATGTGCACTCTCCCCTCAGTGTACAATGTGTACTCTCCCCTCAGTGTACAATGTGTACTCTCTCCCCTCAGTGTACAATGTGCACTCTCCCCTCAGTGTACAATGTGCACTCTCCCCTCAGTGTACAATGTGTACTCTCCCCTCAGTGTACAATGTGTACTCTCCCCTCAGTGTACAATGTGTACTCTCTCCCCTCAGTGTACAATGTGTACTCTCCCCTCAGTGTACAATGTGCACTCTCTCCCCTCAGTGTACAATGTGTACTCTCCCCTCAGTGTACAATGTGTACTCTCTCCCCTCAGTGTACAATGTGTACTCTCTTCCCTCAGTGTACAATGTGTACTCTCTCCCCTCAGTGTACAATGTGTACTCTCTCCCCTCAGTGTACAATGTGTACTCTCACCTCAGTGTACAATGTGAACTCTCTCCCCTCAGTGTACAATGTGAACTCTCTCCCCTCAGTGTACAATGTGTACTCTCTCCCTTCAGTGTACAGTGTGTACTCTCTCCCCTCAGTGTACAATGTGTACTGTCTCCTATGTGTACAGTGTGTACTCTCTCCCTTCAGTGTACAGTGTGTACTCTCTCCCCTCAGTGTACAGTGTGAACTCTCTCCCTTCAGTGTACAATGTGTACTCTCTCCCTTCAGTTTACAGTGTGTACTCTCTCCCCTCAGTGTACAGTGTGAACTCTCTCCCCTCAGTGTACAGTGTGAACTCTAACCCCTCAGTGTACAGTGTGAACTCTCTCCCCTCAGTGTACAGTGTGAAGTCTCCCCTCAGTGTACAGTGTGAACTCTCTCCCCTCAGTGTACAGTGTGAACTCTCACCCCTCAGTGTACAGTGTGAACTCTCTCCCCTCAGTGTACAGTGTGTACTCTCCCCTCAGTGTACAATGTGTACTCTTTCCCCTCAGTGTACAATGTGTACTCTTTCCCCTCAGTGTACACTGTGTACTCTCTCAGTGTATAATGTGTACTCTTTCCCGTCAGTGTACAATGTGTACTCTCTCCCCTCAGTGTACAATGTGTACTCTCTCCCCTCAGTGTACAATGTGTACTCTTCCCTCAGTGTACAATGTGCACTCTCTCCCCTCAGTGTACAATGTGTACTCTCTCCCCTCAGTGTGCAATGTGTACTCTCTCCCCTCAGTGTACAATGTGTACTCTCTCTCCTCAGTGTATAATGTGTACTCTTTCCCCTCAGTGTACAATGTGTACTCTCTCCCCTCAGTGTGCAATGTGTACTCTCTCCCCTCAGTGTACAATGTGTACTCTCTCTCCTCAGTGTACAATGTGTACTCTCTTCCCTCATTGTACAATGTGTACTCTTCCCTCAGTGTACAATGTGCACTCTCTCCCCTCAGTGTACAATGTGTACTCTCTCCCCTCAGTGTGCAATGTGTACTCTCTCCCCTCAGTGTACAATGTGTACTCTCTCTCCTCAGTGTACAATGTGTACTCTCTTCCCTCAGTGTACAATGTGTAGTCTTCCCTCAGTGTACAATGTGCACTCTCTCCCCTCAGTGTACAATGTGCACTCTCTCCTTTCAGTGTACAATGTGTACTCTCCCCTCAGTGTACAGTGTGTACTCTCTCCCCTCAGTGTACAATGTGTACTCTCCCCTCAGTGTACAGTGTGTACTCTCTCCCCTCAGTGTACAATGTGCACTCTCCCCTCAGTGTACAATGTGTACTCTCCCCTCAGTGTACAATGTGCACTCTCCCCTCAGTGTACAATGTGTACTCTCCCCTCAGTGTACAATGTGTACTCCTTCCCCTCAGTATACAATGTGCACTCTCCCCTCAGTGTACAGTGTGTACTCTCCCCTCAGTGTACAATGTGCACTCTCCCCTCAGTGTACAATGTGTACTCTCTCCCCTCAGTGTACAATGTGTACTCTCTCCCCTCAGTGTACAGTGTGAAGTCTCTCCCCTCAGTGTACAATATGCACTCTCTCCCCTCAGTGTACAGTGTGTACTCTCCCCTCAGTGTACAATGTGTACTCTCCCCTCAGTGTACAATGTGCACTCTCCCCTCAGTGTACAATGTGTACTCTCCCCTCAGTGTACAATGTGTACTCTCTCCCCTCAGTGTACAATGTGCACTCTCCCCTCAGTGTACAATGTGCACTCTCCCCTCAGTGTACAATGTGTACTCTCCCCTCAGTGTACAATGTGTACTCTCCCCTCAGTGTACAATGTGTACTCTCTCCCCTCAGTGTACAATGTGTACTCTCCCCTCAGTGTACAATGTGCACTCTCTCCCCTCAGTGTACAATGTGTACTCTCCCCTCAGTGTACAATGTGTACTCTCTCCCCTCAGTGTACAATGTGTACTCTCTTCCCTCAGTGTACAATGTGTACTCTCTCCCCTCAGTGTACAATGTGTACTCTCTCCCCTCAGTGTACAATGTGTACTCTCTCCCCTCAGTGTACAATGTGTACTCTCTCCCCTCAGTGTACAATGTGCACTCTCTCCCCTCAGTGTACAATGTGTACTCTCTCCCCTCAGTGTACAATGTGTACTCTCTCCCCTCAGTGTACAATGTGTACTCTCTTCCCTCAGTGTACAATGTGTACTCTCTCCCCTCAGTGTACAATGTGTACTGTCTCCCCTCAGTGTACAATGTGTACTCTCTCCCCTCAGTTTACAATGTGTACTCTCTCCCCTCAGTGTACAATGTGTACTCTCTCCCCTCAGTGTACAATGTGAACTGTCTCCCCTCAGTGTACAATGTGTACTCTCTCCCTTCAGTGTACAGTGTGTACTCTCTCCCCTCAGTGTACAATGTGTACTCTCTCCCTTCAGTGTACAGTGTGTACTCTCCCCTCAGTGTACAATGTGCACTCTCTCCCCTCAGTGTACAATGTGTACTCTCCCCTCAGTGTACAATGTGTACTCTCTTCCCTCAGTGTACAATGTGTACTCTCTCCCCTCAGTGTACAATGTGTACTCTCTCCCCTCAGTGTACAATGTGTACTCTCACCTCAGTGTACAATGTGAACTCTCTCCCTTCAGTGTACAATGTGTACTCTCTCCCTTCAGTGTACAGTGTGTACTCTCTCCCCTCAGTGTACAATGTGTACTGTCTCCTCTGTGTACAGTATGTACTCTCTCCCTTCAGTGTACAGTGTGTACTCTCTCCCCTCAGTGTACAGTGTGAACTCTCTCCCTTCAGTGTACAATGTGTACTCTCTCCCTTCAGTTTACAGTGTGTACTCTCTCCCCTCAGTGTACAGTGTGAACTCTCTCCCCTCAGTGTACAATGTGAACTCTCTCCCCTCAGTGTACAGTGTGAACTCTCTCCCCTCAGTGTACATTGTGATGTCTCTCCTCTCAGTGTACAGTGTGTACTCTCTCCCCTCAGTGTACAGTGTGAACTCTCTCCCTTCAGTGTACAATGTGTACTGTCTCCCCTCAGTGTACAATGTGAACTCTCTCTCTCTTCAGTGTACAGTGTGAACTCTCTCCCCTCAGTGTACACTGTGTCCTGTCTCCCCACAGTGTACAGTGTGAACTCTCTTCCCTCAGTGTACAGTGTGAACTTTGTAAAGTTTGTGCTGTGTGTATTATCCTGTACAATGCGTGTACTTAGTCACATACAGAACTGTTAGCTCACGCCTCCACTCACATCGCGAATGTCGCTCCACGGTGTTCCCCGGGCAGGTCGTTGGGTCCGTTCACTGACATGGCTGGGTGGTGACACCCTGGACTAGATGATTACAACGCGGTTTGTTGTCTGCCGGCACGTATGTGATGTTGCTGGTTATCTGTGAATGTGTCCTGACTTCCTGCTGCAGAATCGGTTCAGACAATTCTTCTTCTTCTTCTTCTTCTTCTTCTTCTTCTTCTTCTTCTTCTTCTTCTTCTTCTTCTTCTTCTTCTTCTTCTTCTGCTCCTTCTGCTCCTCCTCCTAATCCTCCTCCTCCTCCTCCATCTATTTATTTACTTCTCCTTCCTCCTCCTATTCTTATTCATACGCCTTCCCTTCCTCCTATTTTTTTTTCTTCCCCCTTCTTTTTGTTCCCCCTTTATTTCTGTCCCTGCGTCTTCATCACCCTGTACTCCTCCTGCTTCCTCCTCATCTTCCCCCAGACCTGCAGGTGAATGTCTCTAACCCAAGCTGTAGATCAAGGTTGCAGACACTCCCCCTACAGTTATCGGTGGGGTGGACATCCCTGATGCTATCCTTGTTTCCATTGAGTGTGCTCAACTGGCCAGAACTGTGGCCGGCCGCTGACCGTCGTTGTGCACTCCATACATGGAGAGAGAGAGAGAGAGAGAGAGAGAGAGAGAGAGAGAGAGAGAGAGGCGATCCAAGGAACCTGTCGTAAACTTGTTTCCATTCGTTAATGTGACCCTGCCTATAGATAACTGGTTGTCTGTGATGTTTGTGGCATCATCTTAACTAACTTAGTGACTTGGCATTTACTGGTGAAACTACCTCAGTGAGACTTGTTTCCTGGTGCGATGAAGTGTGTGTTGTACCTTGTTTTATGCTCCGAAGACAATTGTTCAGTGTGTCGATGTCCCCAATACTCGTGAACTCAATGACCTTACGACATATCCTGAGAGTCGAACAACCGTGGGTTGGCCCTGGCTGCTATAATGTTGATTTCTCATTAACCATTCATTAACTACCGTAGAACTCTTTAAGATAGTTGATCAGGCAGAGAGAGAGAGAGAGAGAGAGAGAGAGAGAGAGAGAGAGAGAGAGAGATGTTAATCGTATTGCGAGATGCTTGCTCTGTGGTGAGTTCATGAGCTCTATGCCCTAGGCCCGTGTAAGGATCTCTTGAGTGTCTGCATAGATGTGCTGGTTCTCCCATTGCGCCAGATCTCCAGCTGTGACATACATCCATGCCAGGTCCTCGGCTCTGCTGGTCTCCCTTCTCGTGTACACAGAACACAGCACCATTCTAGGATGCTATGGGAAGAGATAGGCTGGTCCGTTCTCTTCCTCGCTGCCTTTCTTTTACAAGCAATTCCCAGAAAACTCTTGGCTGTTATCTGGTACAATTGTCTGGTACAGTTGTCTGGTACTGTTGTCTGGTACAGTTGTCTCGTACAGTTGTCTCGTACAGTTGTCTGGTACAGTTGTCATGGAGTTTAGTCAAACCTTAGGCCGGACCTTACATAGCTTACTTGAGTCAGCATTGTACCGGCCATACACTTGGGTCAGCATAGTACCAGCCACATACTTTGGTAAGCATTGTACTGGCCACAAACTAGGGTCAGCATTGTACCGGCTACACACATGGACCAGTATTGTACCGACTACACACATGGGTCAGCATTGTACCGGCTACTCACATGGGTCAGCACTGTCCCAGCTACACACATGGGTCAGTATTGTACAGACGATCATTGTGGCGTAGAGGTTAGTGCGCTATTCCGCTAAGACAGTGGTCTGGGTTCACTGCCAGCCGTGGCAGGGTTAATTGTTCCCTAAAGAATAGCTTTCCGGCATGGCACATGATTGATTGATTGAAAGAATAGCTCGAGTCCACCCAGCTTTAAAAAAATGGGCACTAGGCAATGATTAAAATGTTCTGAGAATTGTCTGGAAATGACAGGTGGCTAGAAAGGGAGCTGGTCACCTCAGCTAGTTATGCCTGGACCTAAAATGTGTGAATGCCTGACCCTTGACAGAGCAGCGGCCGCAGTATCTGCCACGGGGCCACCCGTGGATCAACTGAATATAAAGTTGGTCAGTTAGTTACCTGTCGCGGTATCGTCCTTGCAATCTTTGGACATGTCCACGGGTGCCAGATGCAATACTCAACACATGCATCAGTGTCCTGCGGCTAATAATGCCAGTTCTGTGTTGGTTGACGAGGCTGCTCATTCTCTCGATGAGCCTCTCGTGGCTGGCCGTGCCAGTTCTTACTGCCAAGTCTCTCACTCTACCAATATATAGTTTGATGGTTAATGAGCTAACACTGAGACAGACTTCAGTTACGCCAAACAATGTGGCAATCTCCTGATCACCATAAAGGAGGAACACGTTGAGGGAAGAGAAGCTACAGGCGGGTCAGGGATTTGAGAGGACAGACAGACAAGAAGATCAGGTCAGTATACAGTCCAGCAGATTGCACAACCAAGGTACCGGACACAAATTGCTGGGGATCGATTACTGATGATCTTTACTGCTGGGACGGTGCTGTTTTATGATGGTCATGTTGAGGATAATACTGATGATGACAATGGTGGTGTTGATAATGATAGTGATGTGGATAATTATGTTGATGATGATGGTGATGTTGATAATAATGTTGATGATGTTGGTGTTTTGATAGTGGTGATGATGATGTTTATGATGATTTTTAATTATATGATGATGGCACTGATCATAATGTTGATGACGATGTTGATGATGTAATTATAACATTCATAATTATGGTGATGGTGGCGCTGGTGATAATTATGGTGATGGTAGCTAATAACGATCATGATGATAATGCTGTTGTTGATGATGATGTGTTGATGATAATGTCGGTGCTGACGATGTTCATGACGATGAGCTAGGACAGCCGTACTGGTGAGGTAGATTGCTATTATCAGCTATACTGTGACTCCGCCTTTGAGACAACCATAACACTGGTAAAAGGCCACCTCCTGGTAGACACTGCTCTAGAGGCGATGGGGTTACCCGTTCAGTCGCACGCATCTTCTGTCCTTGCCAGACGATTACCGAATGCTCTTCAATGCAAAACTGACTAGCAGTTGCCAGATGTGGCCAGATATAATACAACACACAGGGTAGGCTCTCTTGCTGTCCTTATGTCTGACTGTGGGTCGGCCGGCGGTTTTGTCTAGTATCATCTTGTCAGTCCGTCCGTGATTCCGTCCGTCCGTCCGTCCGTCCGTCTGTCTGTCTGTCTGTCTGTCTGTCTGTCTGCCTGTCTGTCTCTCTATTTTCCATCCATCCATCCATCTGCCAGTCTGACGTCAGTCCGTCAGTCTATTTATCGTGTGACGACGACTTGTGGTGGCATTCCGCGTTAAGAGATTACGGTAGAAGTGTTCAATGATGACTCACGTGTGTCGCCTGTACAATGTTGGCCACTTGATGTGCAGTGTGTTGGTAGTCTGCTCTAGTAGATGTGCAGTGTGTTGGTGTTCTGGTGTAGAAGATATGCAGTGTGTTGGTAATATGCTCTAGCATATGTGCAGTGTGTTGGTGCTCTGGTCCAATAGATGTGCGGTGTGTTGGTGCTCTGGTCCAATAGATGTGCGGTGTGTTGGTGCTCTGGTCCAGTAGATGTGCGGTGTGTTGGTGGCCAGTGACATTGTGATGCCAGCTGATGGGTCTGTCACCTTGTCTAGACTGAAGACATCCCCGGGTGATGCCATACAGGAACCATCGATCCACTAGCTGCAGTTGTCTTCATAATGTGTCATGAATATTTCAGACAGGTGGCTGTTGTGTAATTGCCTGCTCATTGATCCTGGTCACCGCTGGTGTCTGAAACTGTTCACGCCCACCTTGGCTTCTAGCAAATTATTCCAGACTCCCAGTCTAAGATCACATAATAATTACTAGCACACTTTCCCTTCTGCGTACTCATGGAAATGGATTGTAAACGGAGCAGTACTAACTCTGGTGCTTCGGCGCCGTTGGATTCCGGGCGAACCTGCACGGCATAATATCAAAGAACAACTAGGATGTGAGATGGATAGATTTGCTCACACCGGCGCGTCTTGACTGATGATCTGGGGGTTGCTGTTACATAGCTGAAACTGTCTGCATCGATTGTCTGCACTTGCTATTAATTAACTTCATTTCTGCTTCATATTATTTCACATCTCTATATTTCTTTCCTGTTTATTCTTTCTTGGTTTTGTTAAATTTCTGTGTAAATTCTTATGTGTAGAGATTTCTTGATATAGATCATTCTTGATACAGAGAATTCTTGATACAGATTCTGTCGATGGGCAGGGGCTGCGTGGTCTCGAGGTATGGTGTCCGCCTCGAGTGCTGGAGGTCCCGGGTTCAAGCTCTGGTGAGGACCGGGAGTTTTTTTTTCACGTGGACTTCTAG
Organism: Cepaea hortensis; assembly: GCA_963921405.1. Lineage (NCBI taxonomy): Eukaryota > Metazoa > Mollusca > Gastropoda > Stylommatophora > Helicidae > Cepaea > Cepaea hortensis. The sequence goes on from OY992894.1 coordinate 96,553,240, forward strand.
TAATAAAATTTCCCCTGGTCTCTGGATAGTGAGATCGGACGCCCGTGTGTATTGTTGCGCACGTAAAAAATCCCTTGGCAGTTGGAAATCGAAAAAGAGTAGCCTAACGGCGCTGCCCTGGCAAAATTTCGAGTTAAAAATCTACCCAAAGTATTTCAGGATCCTCGCCAGTGCTACGGAGTTCGTGCACTGAGCTGAGTTTCTCCAGACTCAGGCTTGAGTTAGGAGGAGAACGGAGCACTTATGGGCTACACCCATGTACCGTGATGTTGATCCATCGACTAAACTAAACTATTTACGGGTGTAGTTATTCCTTGATGTAGATAGTTTTGATGTAGAGATGTATCCTTCGTCCACCTTCAAACGTCAGTATAAATATATCTACAGAAAGCAGCCGTCAAATTGACATCCTCACAGAGTTGGTTCACAAATAGAGCGGGTGTATACCAACATAGTTTTATCGGCTCCACAGATGTTGGACACTCCTGTAACAAATGTTTTTCGGCCATTTTACTAGTTCTACAGTCACCTACATCAGTGTCTCCTGTCTTTAGTGTATTCAACCTGCGTTATTTTACCTGTTCCATAGTCACATACATCAGTGTCTCCTATCTTTAGTGTATTCAACCTGCGTTATTTTACCTGTTCCATATTCACACACATCAGTGTCTCCTATCTTTAGTGTATTCAACCTGCGTTATTTTACCTGTTCCATAGTCACATACATCAGTGTCTCCTATCTTTAGTGTATTAAACCTGCGTTATTTTACCTGTTCCATCGTCACACACACCAGTATCTCCTGTCTTTAGTGTATTCTCAGTTGCACATATGTTGTACACTCATGCAACAAATATTTAGCTGTCATTTTACCAGTTCTACGGTCACATAATCAGTGTCTCATGTCTTCAGTGTAATGTATTCAATCTGCAGTATTTCAACCTGTTGATCCTGTGCCGAGTCTGAAAATTGTTACTTGCTCTCGTAGATATTTTTTTTTTTATTAATGTGCATCGTCTTTGTGGTGGCCTCTGCTTGCCACTTGTTTCTATAATTGCTTCTTATAAATCTCTTGCCTTCATCATAGTTAATGTATATGTCTGGCCGAGATCGTCTTTTACCTTTCTTGAAGAGTCTTGTCAGTCTCTTTATTTCCAGTGAATGACCTACCCCCCCCCCCCCCCCCCCCGAAAAAAACCGAAAAGAAAACGGTAAGCTTTACTAGACCATATCACAAGTAGCAGAATGGACTTTGCGACCAAAGCCTTCATTGGCACAGAAACAACAAACACACACCGATACAACTTCATGAAAAACTCTATTTGAAAGTATACATATATAAAAGTTACTCATCTGTTCCCTTGTTGTGGACTGGACACGTGTTTCATGAAATCCTTGTGCACGATTCCATCAAAGTGACTGAACCGGAAATGTTTATTTCCAAGTGTGTTGAAATGTGACGGGCAATCTGTATTAAACCCTCCAAATGTGTTGAAATGTGAATCTGTATTAAACTCTTTTGGGTTTTTGATGTAGTCCAGTGAGTGCTGCCTTTGGTCAGCTAGTTCTACAGCTACGAGAGAGTGCTCTGCTCTGATCAGCTGCAGAGTTGTACTCTTATCCCGCTGGATGCTCAGTCTCCAGAGTTGTCCACTTATCCCGCTGGATACTCAGTCTCCAGAGTTGTCCACTGATCCCGATGGATATTCGGTCGCCGGGCTGCTTCTGCCACACCTTGGTGTGTTTCTATACCTCGACATGGCAGAGGAGCCGTTGGGAATTTCCCTTGCTCATGTTATGAAACTATGCGGGTGTTTCTTGAGCTCCCAACCACTTTAAAGAGAAATAACGGAGAGCGCGCTAGCATATAGGAGGAGAATACAAGGACTGTAAGACAGGTGGATCATCATAACATCTAGAAATGGACGAGCAGGACAGATGGGCGGTATTAACATTGAACACTCGTTTTCTGAACAGGAATAAGGTACACATAATATACTCTTTCTGATGAAATGCAGCATTAACCTAAACTATGATACAACTTCTCTCTCTCTCTCTCTCTCTCTCTCTCTCTCTCTCTCTCTCTCTCTCTCTCTCTCTCTCTCTCTCTCTCTCTCTCTCTCTCTCTCTCTCTCTCTCTCTCTGTATATATATATATATATATATATATATATATATATATATATATATATATATATATATATACACACACTAGCTGACCCGGCCCGGCTTCGCCCAGTCCCTGGCGGGGAGCATCTCATTTAATTCATATAAGTAGTCATATAAGCTCCCGTTCCCGTTCCCAACTATCTGTCTGTCTGTCTGTCTGTCTGTATGTATGTATGTATGTATGTATGTCTATTATTAGAAAGAGCACTTGAAAGATCTTTACATCTTCCCCCAACAATTAACTTGGGTAAATGGAGCGTCTCATTTAATTCATATTCGGCCCCTGCTCCCGTTCCCGTTCCCCAAAAAGACGGCCCGGCCCGGCTTCGCCCAGTCCCTGGTGGGGAGCATATCATTTAATTCATATTCGGTGGAGGGAGGAGCGAGGAGGAGGAGGAAGAGGAGGGAGCAGGAGGAGGAGGGAGAAGGAGTGAGGAGGATGAGGGAGAAGGAGGGATGAGGAGGAAGGAGGAAGGAGGAGGGATGACGGGGAGGGAGGAGGAAGAGGGATAAGGGGGAGGAGGAAGAGGGACGAAGGGGAGGGGAGGATGAAGAGGGTAGGGGGAGGAGGATTATAACGCATATGCCTGTAGATAACTGTAGCGAAAAGGTCCACCTATTTGAGAAATATGCAACAATTTTACATTTATAGCAATGCTATTAAAATTTATGTCCCCTCGCTATATATAAATTATAATGTAAATTAATATTAAGTAATATTAAGTAAATAACTGTTGCTACACTAAAAAAAACTATGACAGTTGCCAGCGCGGGAAGGAGAGGAAGACGTGTAGAAAATTTCATCTCAATCGGATGGACCGTTCCCGAACGCATAAAGTACATACATACAGACACATACAGACAGACGGAGATTGCCTTTTATATATATACTAGCAGACCCGGCCCGGCTTCGCCCAGCTCTGGTGGGGAGCATCTCATTTAATTCATATAAGTAGTCATATAAGCTGCCGTTCCCGTTCCTGTCTGTCTGTCTGTCTGTCTGTCTGTCTATATGTCTGTCTGTCTATCTGTCTGTCTGTCTGTCTGTCTGACCCTGCCCGGCATCGCCTTGCTCCTGGTGTGGAGCATCTCATTTAATTCATATAAGTAGTCATATAAGCTTCCGTTCCCGTTCCCGACTATCTATCTATCTGTCTGTCTGTCTGTCTGTCTGGCCCGGCCCGGCTTCGCCCAGCTCCTGATGGGGAGCATCTCATTTAATTCATATAAGTTCCCGTTCCCGACTATCTGTCTGTCTGTCTGTCTGTCTGTCTGTCTGTCTGTCTGTCTGTCTGTCTGTCTGTCTGTCTGTCTGTCTAATCATTTATTGGTTGCAGTTAGAACAACCTTATATAAACGAAGACCAACTTACAAAAAGCATTAGAAAGAGCACTTGAAAGATCTTTACATCTTCCCCCAACAATTAACTTGGGTAAATGGAGCGGCGGCAGCAGCAGCAGAAGAAGAAGAAAAAGGAGGAGTAGGAGGAAGGAGGAGGAAGAGGGTGGAGGAGATAGGCGGAAAGAGGAGGAGGAGGGAGGAGGAGGGATTAGGAGGAGGAGGGGGAAAGAGGAGAAGGAGGAGGAAGGAGGAGGAGAGAGGAGGAGGAGGAGGAGGAGGAAGAGGGAGGAGGAAGAGGGAGAAAGAGGAGGAGGATGGAGAAGGAGGGAGGAGGAGAACGCAGGAGGAGGGGGAGGAGGGAGAGGGAGGAGGAGGAGAAGAGAGGAGGAGGAGGGAGGAGGTGGAGGGAGAAGGAGGAGGGAGGAGGAGGGAGGAGAGGGAGAAGGAGGAGGGGGAAGAATGATGAGGAGGGAGGAGGAGGAACAGGGTGGAGGAAGGAGGAGGTAGAGGGAGGAGAAGGAGGGAGGAAAAGGGAGGAGGGAGGAGGAGGGAGGAGGAAGAGATAGGCGGAGAGAGGAGGAGGAGTACTGAGGAATAGGAGGGAGGAGGAGGGATTAGGAGGAGGGGGAAAGAGGAGAAGGAGGAGGGATGAGGAGGAAGAGGGAGGAGGAGGAAGAGGGAGGAGGAGAGAGGAGGAGGGAGGAGGAGGGAGGAGGTGGATGGAGGAGGAGGAAGAGGTAGAAGGAGGAGGGGGAGGAATGATGAGGAGGAGGAGAAGGGATGTGGAGGGAGGAGGAGGAGGGAGGAAAAGGGAGGAGAGAGGGGGAGGAGGGAGGAGGTAGGAATAGGAGGAAAAGGAAGGAGGAGGGAGGAGGAGGGAGAGGGAGGAGGAGGGAGAGGGAGGAGGGAGGGAGAGGGAGGAGGGGAAGAGGAAGAGGGTAGAAGGAGGGGAGAGGAGAAGGAGGGATGTGGAGGAAGGAGGAGGAGGGATTAGTTAGAGGAGGAGGAGGGAGGAAAAGGGAGGAGGGAAGAGGAGAGAGGAGGTAGGAGGGGGAGGATGGAGGAGGGAGAGGGAGGAGGGGGAGGGAAGCGGAAAGGGGTAGGAATTGGAGGAGGGGAGAGGAGAAGGAGGGAGGAGGAGGGGAAGGAGGGAGGAGGAGTGGAGAGGAGGAGGTGGAGGGAGAAGGAGGGAGGAGGGAGAATGAGGAGGGAAGAAGGAAAGGGAGGTGGAAGAGGAGGAGGAGGAGGGTGGAGGAAGGAGGTAGAGGGAGGAGGAGGAGGTAGAGGGAGGAGGAGGAAGAGGAGGACTGTAGATAACTTCCTTACACATAAAAAGATGAATTTTTATTGATATTGCCGTGGCATGGAGGCATATATATCAGCAGCAGAGTTGATCCAGAAAACCAAAGACTGAGATATATGGAGAACCATGAACGCCTACGCCAGCCGGCGTTGTTGATGATGATGATTGCCGTGTGACGATTCTGTGTAGTCACGTCATTTTCTTCGCTTGTCCTATCGTTTTGGTTCGGGGATTCTTTCATCATCATCATCATATATTTACGTACGTATTTAGGGAGATGGGGGGGGGGGGGAGGAGGAGGAAGAAGAAACAAAAATATGACAGTTGGCAGCTCTGGAATGAGAGGAAGGCGTGTAGAAAATTTCATCTCAATCGGATGGGCCGTTCGCGAACGCATAAAGGACATACATACAGACATATCCACACACATTTTTTTTTTCCGCGTTTCCATCCTGTTTCAGGATATTGCGGTCAACACCAGCATCTTTCAGCTGTATGTTGATTCCTAGGCTAGATTACGCTCATCAGCACGCCACGACTTTCTGAGCGACCGGCTCCATACTCTCATAAGTCACTTTTGCGATTCGAACCACTGCTAATTCTCGTCGCGTCACGTGACGAGAGTATTCGGGGTTAGCGGAGAAAGCTGCTAACCCCTCGGCCATGGAGCCGGCTAACACACATTGCCTTTTATATATATATACTAGCTGACCCGGCCCGGCTTCGCCCAGTCCCTGGTGGGGAGCATCTCATTTAATTTATATAAGTAGTCATATAAGCTCACGTTCCCGTTCCCGACTATCTACCTATCTGCCTGTCTGTCTGTCTGTTATTAGAAAGAGCACTTGAAAGATCTTTACATCTTCCCCCAACAATTAACTTGGGTAAATGGAGCGTCTCATTTAATTCATATTCGGCTCCTGCTCCCGTTCCCGTTCCCAAGAAAGACGACCCGGCCCGGCTTCGCTCAGCTCCTGGCGGGGAGCGTCTCATTTAATTCATATTCGGCCCCTGCTCCGGTTCCCGTTCCCATATAAGAAGCCCGGCCCGGCTTCGTCCATCTCCTGGCAGGGAGCGTTTCATTTAATTCATATAAGTAGTCATATAAGCTCCAATTCCCGTTTGTTGCGAAAACAAAATTTGATAGTTTCGATCGATGACAGAAGGACCCGACATTCGTCTACAAAAACAGGCAACCCATTGTTGAATAGGGGACTGAGGAACAAAATAAGTCGCGTCAAATGTCTACACACTGTCGGCATTTCTTTATGATGTGGGTTGTTCGAGAAACGGACAATAGCGTCATCCGTCTGCCAGGCGGTAGTTAGCCTTTGAAGTGTAGACAAAATGTCTGAATCCACGCCGAATAGATTCTGTGATGTGGGGGGAAAATTCCCTGGTTCACAGACAGACAGGACTTTTGTTGTACGAGACAAAGGATTCCCCGATGAAAGCAAACTAGACGGCGGGTTGATTCCAGTCCGTCTAAAACAGGGGGAGAAAGCCAGACTCTGGACTGATCAGCGTCTAGACTTTTTGGTGACGTCACTCAAGCCCCGAATTAAAACTAGTTGCGGTAAACAAGTTCAGTCGACCAAAAGTATGAAGTGCTAAGGATCGGCGCAGTATTCCGAGTTGTGTTATAGAAAGAGACTATAGTGTCAAAGTGTTGATATTTATCGGCGGACATAGATCCAGTCTGTGATTGCATAGTCTCAATCTTCAACCGGAATAGCCATATGGTATTCTATTAATCATATCTAACTTAGAGTATGATTAGGAATCGAGTACAGTACTGTGCGGTGATAGAATGTATTATAGGTGCGGTGATAGAATGTTCTATAATTGCGGTGATAGAAAGTATTATAGGAGCGTCGGCACTAGTAGCCTATTGTGTGGCTTTAACTAGCTTGTGTGATATATCATTTAACGCAGGGAGTTAAGGACAAGGTAGTGGGATAATAATTAGATAGATTAAGGATGGTTGGGAGGGATGAAGGTAATATGAAATGGTAGGATCTTCCAGGGGAGCATCTGCTGGGTTTCTACCCCTTTCCTTTAATCTTTCCTTGTTTTACCATGTCTCAGACCAATGTGATGAGCTATTTGGTGGTATGACAGAGTTCGGTTCTCTGTTATAGATCTGAGTGCTGCTATTGGCCTACACTCACCTAATTAAGGTCAGAATTGTGTTGCTCTCACCAGGGTGTTCTATATTCAACAGGTTCCTCTCGATTGTGCTACGATATATTACCAAGAAGCAGTATCAAAGTTATATAAAGTGATGGCTCACGGATTGAAGACAGAGGTTACCGAGAGGCTTGTACACTGGGCTCATAACCTAGTTGGTCTGCAGAAACCTGAGGACTTGAGGAATATATGTGTGTTTTTTCTTGAGTGATAAGCTACATCACCGAAGATTCAGAACACTATAAATCACACATATACCAAGGACACCTATATTTCATTTCATTTCATTTCATTGGCACCTTGCCGTCTTGACAGACGATAGTTTGTGCTCTAAAAAGGCATAATAATTTTTAACTATGGCGGTAGCGAGTGTGACTGATAAGGCCAATTTGCGCTGTAAATGTCCGTTCACAGTGGGTGCATGTGAACACGTGGTCATTTCCACCATCATGAACCATCTTACGTCTCAAACGCTTGGTGTGTGACTTTTCTGCAATAATTTTCTCCTTTGACTTTATTCCATTTCTGATATTTGCCCTCCATGCAACACGTTCAGCGGCGACTTGCTCCCAATGTGCATTATCAATGCCTGTATCAATCATGTCCCGCTTACACACATCTTTGTATCGTAGTAGAGGCCGACCCTGAGATCTCTTACCCATCTGTAATTCACCAAAAAAGATATCCTTTGGTATTCTACCATCATCCATCCTCCTAAGATGTCCTATCCATCTAAGTCTACGAAGACTGAGCATGGAATAAACTGTCACACAACCTGATCTTTCCAATACTTCAGTATTTGTGATTTTGTCTTGCCACTTAATACCAAGAATTCTTCGCAGACACCGCATATGAAAGCTGTTTAAATTGTTCTCTTGGTGTGAGTAAGTTGTTACCAGGGATGGAGTTATTGCCTCTCCATAGCACAAAGCCTGGGCTAAAATATAGAGATCATGTGTTGCCCATGCAGCATGATCCCTCTCTCGGCCTGCCTAGTTCACTCCAGAGGAAAGGTAACACCCCTACATCTGGAACAAGACAAGCTGCAGAAGCTGCCGGATCAGCAAAGCAATGCTCTAACTGTCCGCCTGTCGGAGCTTCGATCCTAGACCAGTCGCCAACCAAGGCTTAGGGCCTGGTCTGCCCTGCCATGACAATTTTGTCTTTAGCTTGCATTTCCTCGCATCAGGGTAAGGCTTGTACCCTCCCAATTGCGCTCTTCCGCCCGAAGCCGTTGGCACAATGTGGGGTGTCGGGTTTGGTAAGCGCCGCCCAACGTTCGGCGCTAACAGAAACCAGGTAGTACCGTCTACTGTTATACGGTAGCTCAGTCATATCTGACTAAGACCTGACTGACATATATATATATATATATATATATATATATATATATATATATATATATATATATATATATATATATATATATATACCTAGAACATTAATAGGTTGTTGTTTTTTTTTAAAGATGGGGAAAATCTTTTATAACCAGTGACTTATGAACAGTTAGATTTTCCCAGGTGACATTTAAGTTATTTGAAAGATTCTCTGATCAACGAACATTATTGAACAGAGTAAATTCACAGTGTTTGCTAAAGTGAAGACCAATATCGAACAGTGTCTATCATTGATGACCAGCATCCTGATTGTTCGAGAGTTATCGGAGAAAGTCGTCACGTGGCCGGAGAAACATCTTCTGGGTGAGGTTTTCTGTCCGGAATGCATGGTGCTGTTGTGTGCTCAGCACAGTGATGTAACAGACTTTGTTCCTGATTCACTGGTCTGATTCTACATACACATTAGCATATTCGACACACATTCTACACATTACACACACACACTTCTCACACACATACGTTTTGCTTTAATAAATTATTTGTTGTATTTATTTGTTAAAGTTAGAGTTGTTGAGTATGTTGTGTTGGGGGAGAATGAGAGGGGGCATGATCCAGGGGTGAGTGAGAGTTAGAAAGAGGTGTCTACAGACTGAAGGAGTTTTGTGGACGGATTCTGGCGTTTCTCTAGGACAATAATATTGGGTTAATAAAAAATGTGGGTGTTGATTCCCCTCACTCCAGGGACGACACTAAAGTAATAAAGGATTACTACGACACCGTTCCCGGAAATATGGTGAACAGATTGGAAGTTAATAATCTTCATCCCAATAACTAAATTGGGAGCAGGGGAGGAAGAGGAGAGGGAGGAGGAGAGAAAGGAGGATGATGAGCAGGAGGGAGGAGGAGGAGAAGGAGGAGGAGGGGGAGGAGGATGAGGGGAGAAGAAGGGGGAGGAGGAGGAGGATTATAACGCATATGCCTGTAGATAACTGTAGCGAAAAGGTCCACCTATGTGAGAAATATGCAACAATTTTACATATATAGCAATGCTATTAGAAGTTATGTCCCCTCGCTATATATATATATATACATTATAAAGTAAATTAAATATTAAATAATATTAAGTAAATAACTGTTTGTACGCTAAAAAAAAACTATGACAGTTGGCAGCACGGGAATGAGACGAAGACGTGTAGAAAATTTCATCTCTATCGGATGGACCGTTCGCCAACGCATAAATAACATACATACAAACATACATTATTTTTTATATATATAAATAAACTGTCCTTGTGACGTCATCAAGTTCGTCTGCACCGTGATATCACGTGATACACTCTTGACATCCTAAACAACAATATTGACAGGTGACAATCATGGTTATTGTTATTTCTATCACAGTTGTTTAGGTTTTCATTAGAATCCCCCTCGTCTAATCAAAGTAGAACTATAAGAAACAGGCAGGTCAGCATGCCGACAGGATCAGAGCGCTCGCTCTTAAACTTCCTGCGCTCTTATGGCGAGGTAGCGGATTCGTTCCCTTCACCGATCAGTTGGATCTCTCATTCAGAAAGCTATGAGAAGCTGCTGCACGTTAAATTGCCTGGACAATGAGCCTGGGGTGATGGCAACATCCGGCAAATGACATGTCACATTGATCAGAAAGGAGCAAAGGTCATTGTGCGGTCACGTGGTGAGGCGTTGGAGGACATCGACTGGATGGTTCAGTGGGGAACGAGAGAACTGGCTCTGGGTGAAGTGAGACCGGGGCATGGGGGATATCCTTGATCCACAACACTGAGATCTGTGGAGAGCCATACGCGCCTACGCCAGCTGGCAGGGCATATGGTGATGATGATGATGATGATGATGATAGTGAAGACAGGGAGCCGTGGTCAGTATCCGGCTGGCAGCCCTATGGTCACATGGTCAGTATCCGGCTGGCAGCCCTGGGCTCGTGTGTTCCAGTCCGGTGGAGACAGGCGGCCGGCCAGAAACTGACCACGTCTCTCTCTCAGCGTGTGACCACTGGTCAGTAAAACATAGGGGCTGAGCACCTTATGCCCAAATGCGCGTAATAGGTGCCTGTATTTTTACTTTACCGTATACCCATTACGTCTGTATCATCAACATCATCATCCTCATCATCATCAGCTTCATCATCATCAGCTCACACTTTCGCGGTCAAGTGGCGTGAGGAGGAATAGCTGACCTTCCAGCAACCAACTGGGTGGCACTGGATAGTGTCATTCCCTGAGATTGTACAATGTCTTTGATGACGTCAATGCATTTTCTTCTCCGGCGTCCTCTTGCTCTCGTAGCAGATCTTCTTTGATGTAGCGCCAGTATTGATAGTTGATGGTGTTGCATTCTAATGAGATGGCCGACACATTTGATCTTATGCCTTTCATTGTATGTGGCACAAGGTGTTGATCCCACTGTCTGTCTGATAACAGCATTTCTTACTCGGTCTCGGATAGTTAAGTTGGCAGCTCTTCTCAAGCATCTCATCTCGCAGGTGTTGATTTTGCGTCATTATGATTTCGATAATGTCCAATATGTGATATTTATAGCCTAGGGTTGATGTGAAAATACTATTTATTATCTATCGTTTTGCGCACATGGGTATATTTGGATGTTTGAGTATGAGTGATTTTTTGACATCTGATTTCGTTTTCTCTGTCCATTCTGCCATCCTCAGATCAAACTGCCTAGGTATTTACATTCTTGATCCCCTTAAGGTGTGCACAAGTTCCTTTACTTTACTTTACCTTACTTAACTTCATAGTCTAGAGAAGAAAACAATGTTTCAAAATAGCCATCCATAAATGTTAACCGCATTTGAAAACTGACAGAGAAAATCCTGGACGACGTCGACAAATCCCCGCGTCCTTTACAAATCAATCATTCGCTGTATTATTATCTCATAATTTGTCGCTAATTGGCAGAGCTGCACTGGAGGGGAAGGCGAAGGTAGGCAGCTTCTTCTTCTTCTTTCGATCGCTTGAAATATGTCTATAACTGCAATGCTGTCTCTTGTATGAATTGAACTGTCTTTTTCAGTTCACACAGCGGTCCATAGAGTTTATCTTCCACTGTCGTCTCTCTAGGCCAGAAGGTTTGCCTAGATGTGTTATATTTGGGGCAGTCTTGGCGTATGTTCTCTGCTGTCTGCGACGCTAATCCACATGTGCACATGGCTGTTTCACCAATCTTGAATTTTGTATACATGTGGTCGCGTAATCTATTGTGCCCTGTTCTGAGGCGCAGAATAATGACTTGTTCTGGTCTGTCCATAACGTGGTAGTCATCTTGAGCAGGTTTTGGTGGCTTTCTGACTGATTTGATCATTCTTTTCTTTTGGTGGTATGTAACGGGCACATCAGGCTGTTCTTCTTTGGCTCCTTCCATAGCCAATTGATCAGCTCTGTCGTTTCCAGGTACACCAGAGTGGGATGGTATCCACTGTATGGTGACCTTATGCTGACTGCTAAGTTCAGAAAGTAGTGTCCTTAGTACTGGCAATTTCCCAGACAGGAGCGCCTCGAGTACTGATTTTGCATCTGTCAATAGCACCACATTTAGTGTACCATGGCTGGTATATAGTAATTTTTCTGTTGCTATCTTGATTGCCTCAATTTCAGCATCGTAGTTATGGCAGTACTTTCCTGTCGGTACTCTAGCTGTGTCCCTAGTATTATTTGGGTATTCTATGTACACTCCTGCTCCTCCATTTCGAACAGCATTTTGTGCTGACCCATCTGTGTAGACTCGGATCCAGAGGTCCTGTGGGTATTCTTCATCAAGGAAGCTGAGAGTGGCTGTTCTGCGCTGCACACTGTTCTGTTTTTCCTTGTCAAATATTCCTCTCACTTTTGTCTGGATTTGTAATGATAGTCTATGCTCATCTTTCCATGGTGTTCGCTCTGGAATAGTTGTTACGGGGATACCAACTGTGGGCAGATCGGTGGTTTCTCTGCAGAGTCGTTTGGCCTGGTGGATAAAACTACTTCTTTTCAACCACCCCATAACTAGGTTTTCAAATCTGTTCTTCATAGGGTGGCCTGGCAAGCTGAGGAACTTTTCTGCTTTTATTAGCGTTTTCGTATCTCTGCGCTCACTTAGTGCTTGTGTCCTCCCCATCTTCTCCATTTCCACTATAGGGGTTGATCTCATCCCTCCTGTGATGACTCTAAGTGCTTGATTTTACACTTTGTCCAGCTCTTGTAGTGTGGTTTTTGATGCCGAACACCACGCAGTTGACCCGTATTCCAGGTGTGGTCGTATGCTCTGTTGATAAACTTTGCTAAGTATTTTCCTACTGGCTCCCCATGTGGTTCCACTTAGCTTTCTCAGGATGGCTATTTTCCTTCTGGCTTTTGCTACTGCTTTGTTGATGTGCTTTCTCCATGTCATCCTGCCATCAGATGTTACTCCAAGGTATGTTGGTTCTTTATCTTCTCTTAGGGGTGTTCCATTTATCTGGATGGTCCCTGCCTTTTGTTTTGGAGAGAGGGTAAATAGGGTGGTGCTGCACTTGTCAGTGTTTATGCTGACACACCATCTATTTGCCCATGCAACAAATGTATCTACAGCTCTTTGTAGCAATCTGGTGGCCACTGATGCATGTTCATTTGTGCTCCATAGAACAAGGTCATCGGCGTACATTGCCGCTTTAATTCCATGCGGTAGATTAGCAACAAGATCATTGATGAAGATTAGAAAAAGTGTGGGGGACAAGACTCCGCCCTGGGGGACACCGTGACGCAATAGTACTTTCTTGCTCTTGAGTCCGTCTATCTGTACTCGGGCTCTTCTGTTGTGCAAGTATGCTTTCACCCATTTGTACATTCTTCCATTGACTTTGCAGTTTCTCAGTTTCTTCATCAGACCTTCTTTCCAGACTTTGTCAAAGGCTTTCTTCAAATCTATCCATGCCGCAAGCACCAGCTTCTTCTCTTGGAATGCATCCTCAATTTCTTGAGAGAGGTAGGTTGTCTGATCTTCCGTAGAGTAGCACTGCCTAAAGCCAGCCTGCTGTGGCACAAGGATGTTTTTACTTTCAATGTACCACTGCAGTCTGTGATTGATGATGCGCTCCAGTGTTTTGCAGAGACAGCTGGTGAGGCTAATTGGTCTGTAGCTAGAGACAATGGAACTATATTTCCCTGATTTTAGGAGGGGTATCATGATTGCTTCCCTCCAGGCTTGTGGAACACTGCCTCAGGTCCAACTGTTATTGAAGATCTGCAACAGCTTTGCTTTGGCCTCTATTCCTAGGTTCCTCATCATTTCATTGGAGATACCATCAGCTCCTGGTGACTTTCTCATTTTCAGTTTTGATATGGCTAGCTCCAATTCGCTGATTGTGATGGGTGCCTCCAGAACCTCATGTACTATTTCCTTCTGTCCTGTATGTTGCCTTTTCTCTCGAATCTCTTGTTGTTTCTCTGGACTAATTTTGATATTGTTATCTTGTGCGAATGAGTCCGCAAAATGGTCAGCTGCTTGCTTTCTTGTTTCCGTCTTTATGTAGTGCAATTTTTGAGTTTCTCCCTGCGCCCTCATCGTTAAGTTGTTTTTATTAGCTTCCACAATGTCCTTGTGTCTCTTTCAAAGTTCAGAGACTGTTTTTTTCTGCCAGCTTTTCCGTCTAGCCTGCAGCTTGGCCCTTTGAAGTTTGGCTTTTGCGTGCTGGAATTTATTGTGGTGCTCTTGGCTGGGTGTGGCCTCTGCTTGCTTTCTACACACTTCCACATCATTATGCAACTGTTCCAGTTCACTACTCCAGTAGGGTTTATATTGTTTACGGGCTCCTCTTGGTACTGTTTCTCGCGCTGCCTGTAGTATGCATTTCCCAAACTCTTCAACTACTTTATTTATGTCTTTCTCAGTGTTCAGGTTTCTAACCAGTCTGCTGGTGCGATTCTTGTACATTGCCCAGTCTGCTTTCTTGTAGTTCCACCTCGAGAGGGTGCTGCTTTCACTTACAAGCTCATTTTCTACGGTTAGAAATACTGGCCGATGGTCACTGCCACCAAGTTGTTTCCCAACAGTTCGTGTAATGTTCCACTCCAGGTCTGGTGAATGAAAAGCCAGGTCTGGTGAATGAAAAGCCAGGTCAGGTGTAGTTGTAGTGTGCCATGATCTCGAGTAGAAAGTATCTGGGTCGGACGGCTTGTTAACCAAGATGAATCTATTCTCATCCTGCCAGTCTTCCAGTCTCTCTCCTCTCTGGTCCATGTGATCATAACCCTAACTCTGCGAGTGGCTGTTGAAATCGCCACACACAATCATTTTTCTTTCTTTCTGTTAATGGTAGTGTGTCCAGTGCCTGTGGGTGGTCACTTGGACAGTAGTAATTGATCAGACGTAGGTCTGTATAGCCTGTCTTAAGTTTAAGTGTCTAATACTCAGCCCCTTCCATGTAGACTTCTATTTGGGAAGCAGTGATGTTATTTTTTACAAGGATAAGTATCCCACCTTTTCGCCTGTCCTTTCGGTCAAATCGGTAACACTGGTAGCCTCTGATTTTGAAGGCTACATTTTCGTTGAGGTGAGTTTCTTGCAAGCAACATATGCTTACTTTTTCTTGGTCCAGGATGTTTTCTAATTCTATTTTTTGTTGCTGACTCCCTCCGCATTCCAGTGCATTATTTTAAGCCGTTCTATTCTCATGTCCCCTGGCTCCACAGGACATCTGAGAAGGACCTCCAGTAGTTGGGGTTGGACCATTTCGAGACATAGGGCCCGGCACTGCACCTGCCTGGGGGTCCAAAGCAGGGCGAGCACCATAACATATAGCAGTAGTCGACATATTCCATTTTGTGTAATTGCGTGGCATCCTGATTTCTGTGGTGCGCCTCCTGACTGGTTGCCTCCGTCTTCAGCACCTTTCCTTTGCTAGAGCAGATTGTGGTCTCACTCGAGTTTAGATGTGTACACACGAACACACGTGTCTGCACATGCATGTATGTGTATACACATCTAGAGCACACTGGTTATTTTTCGGCGCCAGAAACTCGCGGTCGCCCCTTCTCCTGTTAGTAGAAACAGTTCCGCCACGTGAAGGCCAGGAGTTGGACTTTTGCTGCATAGGTTATGTATTCACTAGCAATTGGGGTATTTAAGCAATGTTGGGCGCTCACCCCAACACTGCGCCCCGGCTACATACAGCAAAATTTGGAACCAGGTAGGCAGCTAGAGGCAGACTGCTATACTAGTAGAAAGATAACGCTCAGAGATGGACGGGCAGCTAGGGGCAGACTGTTACACTAGTAGAAAGATAATATTCAGAGATGGACGGGCAGCTAGAGGCAGACTGTTATACTAGTAGAAAGATAACATCCAGAGATGGACGGGCAGCTAGGGGCAGACTGTTATACTAGTAGAAAGATAACATCCCGAGATGGACGGGCAGCTAGGGGCAGACTGCTATACTAGTAGAAAGATCACATCCCGAGATGGACGGGCAGCTAGGGGCAGACTGTTATACTAGTAGAAAGATAACTCCACAGATGAACGGGCCGTCAGAGTGTACAACCACAGCGAGAGCCAACGGATGAAGGAATGAACTGTTTTTAAAGGGTTAAGAATTGGGCTTGCAGGCCCATCTAACAGTCTGCCCTTCTTGTCTCTCCTTTCATGCTGTATTTAATTTGCACAAGAACATTTCGAGCCAAAATAGGCCTTACTAGCCATCTTAGAACTCACGGCTCCATACTTTCGACCCCACTGGATGAAATGAATGGTCATCATCATTATTGGTGGACAAACAAACAAAAATAACACACACAATTTACACATAATTTTGTGTATATAAAATTTATTAGATGAATCTTTAGCATCAAATTAATGGTAAACAACAATAATATATGCATTGTAAACACCTGGTAATGTGCACAGATCATTACGATATGACTCATACATGTGTCCTCTGTTTGCCACTCGGGTATAGGCAGTCAAGTCACCCACCCCCAACCCCGTGTAGGCCTCAGGAAGACTGTTTAGCTATGTAGTCTGGTATATTTATGTCCCAATCACTATGGCTTATACCTATTGGAGTGAGGTTGGCATAGAGACTTTCCACCGACCCGCTACCGAAGCATCTATAGGCAACACCTGGACATTATAGACTACACTCGGACACTATAGACAACACCCGGACACTATAGAAAACACCCGGACACTATAGACTACACGCGGACACTATAGGCAACACCCGGACACTATAGACATCACATAGACACTATAGACAACAATACGATATAAAATGACACAAAGTAGTGCAGCTTTACATAACAGAATTACGACACATACAGGACGTTGCGGCGACTAGCCTTCATGAGCAAACAAACACATTCACAAAACACAACATATAGTCAAGGAGATCTCCTGTGACTACATTAAAACGTGACGACAGAACGAGAAGAATAAAAAGATGAAAATATGAAAGCAAGAGACAATGAAAGTTGGGAAAAATGTTCCTACTTACCTCAGAATTCCGAGTTGTGTATGACAGTATACGGAACACCTGGACAGTTTATCGAACACGTTGACACTATAGGCATCACCTGGACCGTATAGGAAACACCTGGAGAGTTTATTGAACACGTCGACACTATAGGCATCACCTGGACCGTATAGGAAACACCTGGACAGTGTAGGGAACACCCGGACAGTTTAGGGAACACCTGGGCACTATATGCATCACCTGGACCGTATAGGGAACATCTGGACAGTTTAGGGAACACCTGGACCGTATAGGGAACACCTGGACACTATAGGCATCACATGGACCGTAAAGGGAACACCCGGACAGTTTAGGTGACACCTGGACAGTTTAGGGAAAATGTAGAAACCTAGTTAAGTCCAGACAAAAATGAACCGTAACGCGGTGGCATGGTGACTTTAGCACTGTCGCCTGCCTGTCTGTCCGCCCTGTGGTCATGTATTAGAACCCTCATGGGAGCGGAGTTTAAACATTGACCCGGGCTCCCTCGCTGACCTGGTCTAAAACTGGAACCAGGAAATGCCCCAGGAAGTTAAGGCGACCCGTGTGATACTGACGACGCCACGCATCCAGTGCCGATTGACCTGTGCCAGTACAGCACTAGCACCGTATAGCCAACACACGGCAACGCGCCTGGAATGGCCCTCGTGTGTTTATCTACGGGGATAACAATTGGGATTTGTGACGTCCCAGATTGCAAGAGCATACAGAGATCTACATATCGGCATTAAAAGGTGGCACTTGTGACGGTCACTAGCCTGGGGATGTGTAGATCCAGCTCTCTCTATCGATTGGTCGGCACCAGCTGTTAATTAACTTCATTTCTGCTGCAGTCTTCTTGTTTTCAAGTTTCCACATTTCTCTTCCATTCTTTCTGCTCGTTATTTCATTTAATGTACGAGTGTGTGTGTAGATAGGTGTCTTGTGGATACATTTGATGTTTATTTGATGTCTGGTGTGTTGTTTGCACGATGTCTTGTGAAATCTGGTGTGTTGTTTACATATCTTTTATAACGTTGTATTGTTTTACATGTCTTTTGTAGGTTTATGTTGTTTACATTACACTTTGTTGTTGTTGTTGTTGTTGTTGTTGTTGTTGTTGTTGTTGTTGTAGATTTGTGTTTACACGAAGTCTTGTGTAGACATATCTTGTATACATGGTGTCTTGTATAGATGGTGTCTTGTGTAGACATATCTTGTATAGATGGTGTCTTGTGTAGACATATCTTGTATAGATGGTGTCTTGTGTAGACATATCTTGTATAAATGGTGTCTTGTATAGATGGTGTCTTGTGTAGACATATCTTGTATAGATGGTGTCTTGTGTAGACATATCTTGTATAGATGGTGTCTTGTGTAGACATATCTTGTATAGATGGTGTCTTGTGTAGACATATCTTGTATAGATGGTGTCTTGTGTAGACATATCTTGTATAGATAGTGTCTTGTGTAGACATATCTTGTATAGATGGTGTCTTGTGTAGACATATCTTGTATAAATGGTGTCTTGTGTAGACATATCTTGTATAGATGGTGTCTTGTGTAGACATATCTTGTATAGATGGTGTCTTGTGTAGACATATCTTGTATAGATGGTGTCTTGTGTAGACATATCTTGTATAGATGGTGTCTTGTGTAGACATATCTTGTATAAATGGTGTCTTGTGTAGACATATCTTGTAGATGATCTATTATGCACACATAACGTTCCCTTGCCGGCCTTGCAT
>OY992894.1:96576816-96964316 GCA_963921405.1 Cepaea hortensis
CTACTACTACTACTACTACTACTACTACTACTACTACTACTACTACTACTACTACTACAACTATAAAAACTACTACTTCTGCTTCTACTACTACTACTACTACTCTACTACTACTACTACTACTACTACTACTACTACTACTACTACTACTACTACTACTACTCTACTACTACTACTACTACTACTACTACTACTACTACTACTACTACTACTACTACTACTACTACTACTACTACAACTATAAAAACTACTACTTCTGCTTCTACTACTACTACTACTACTCTACTACTACTACTACTACTACTACTACTACTACTACTACTACTACTACTACTCTACTACTACCTACTACTACTACTACTACTACTACTACTACTACTACTACTCTACTACTACTCTACTACTACTACTACTACTACTACTACTACTACTACTACTACTACTACTACTACTACAACTATAAAAACTACTACTTCTGCTTCTACTACTACTACTACTACTCTACTACTACTACTACTACTACTACTACTACTACTACTACTACTACTACTACTACTACTACTACTCTACTACTACTACTACTACTACTACTACTACTACTACTCTACTACTACTACTACTACTACTACTACTACTACTACTACTACTACTACTACTACTACTACTACAGCAACTACAAAAACTACTACTTCTGCTTCTACTACTACTATTGTTGAAACTTCCACCACCATAACTACTGTCTCTACCCACGGCTAAGTGATGCCAACTTCCCTCCTCTGATACTCCATAAGGGTATCAACTATACAACTTTCACGGGTTCAGGACTTCTCCATTTCCGTTTCCGCAATACCCCCAACATTGATCACCTGATTACTGGCCTCATGACGTCATTTCCAGCAACCAATGGCCAGGCGTGCTCTCCGGAACCAGGTGACTGTTCCCGTGAGAGGAGAGCGACTGCGGCTGCTACAATCAGCGGTCACGACGAGACACATCGGCTGTGATTGATTCCACCCTGGCCCGGCCGTGGCGAACCACCACGGGAGGGCTTTCTCTGTGGCGATTTCTGACACACAATCTGGGCCAGTTTCCTGGCAACCACTGACCCGGACTAAATATAGCAGCCCGGGTGACAGCAACCGGCGTGCACTGGCAGCTTGCTTACACGTGTAGGTGTGGGTGGGTTAGATGAGTGTGTGGGTCAGTGTAGGTGTGGGTAGATTAGATGGGTGGGTGGGTGAGTGTAGGTGTGGGTAGTTAGATGGGTGGGTGAGTGTAGGTGTGGGCACGTTAGATGTGTGGGTGGGTGAGTTTAGTTATGTTAGGTAGTCGACAGATCATCCTCATTGCACATCGAACCATTCAGTCCATAAGTGCTCGGATCCCCTCCTCAGCAAATCCCGCATCGTGTAGCGGCTAACGACGCCAGTTCTGTGTTGGTTTATCAATCTTCTTTGGCTTCCTGCGTAGTTTTCTTGTTTAGCCACCCCTCTTTTAATTTGCTGTTTTCGCAGTCTGGCCATGGTTGTAGATTCACAGTCATCACTTGGTTCATGCAAGAGTCTTACTTCTCGTAGAGCATTAAGAATGTCAGCCTGGAACATGGCGCGTCCGCCCTCCACAGTAGCCTCACCTGCGAGCTTGTCAGCCCGCTCATTTCCTTGTACTCCCGCATGCCCTGGCACGAAAATGAAACTAATCTTTGTCAGTCGAGACCGCTCCAGAGGCAGCAACCATTCTCTTCGGATCGACCCCTCCTCTATCCTCTTGATCACGTTCATTGAGTCGCTAAGGAAACATGCCCTAGTGACTGTCTGTGTCTCGAGCCATGTTATTGCTTTACTTACTGCCATGACTTCCATAGTCAGGCTACTTGTGGTTTCAGTGAAAGCACCAGAGTCCTCCTTCACAATTCTTCCTCCGGCCCGAGCTGTAAAGGCCCATGAGCTTCTCACATGTCGGACGACCAACCCATCTGTGTAGATGACCGCATCACTGTCTAGCGAATTCTCGAAAATCAACGCTTGTACTTCAGCCTCCACAGCAGCCGGATTTTCTTATCTGCATTTTCTATCTAGTTGGATGCAAACTGAAAAGGATGTGCAGAAATCTGTTGGCACTTGCACCCACTCCTCGCCAGGTTCTAAGTCCTCAAGTGAACACACCTGTTGAAGAATGTCTTCGGCTTGACCCATCCACGACCGTCCTCTTTTTAACCTGCTGCCCTTCACCTTCATAATTTCACTATGCAGTGGATGTTGTGTGTTTGCTTTAATTCTGAGGTAGGCGCGTGCCCTGCAAACTTGTATTCTGTCTTCAATGGTTGGAAAATCAAGAAGGTAGCGCATCGCCCTGCATGCTGTATCTCTTGTACATCCAAGAATAATGCGCATAGCTTCATTCTATATCCTTTCCATCCTTTCTATCTGCCTACGGCTGAGAATCAGGATTGCCATTGCATACTCCAAAACAGACATGACCAGCCCCTCGTACAGAAGACATAGATGGCGCTGCTCACAGTTTGCTGCCGCCATCACTCGCATCGCAGCCAAACCCCGCTTGGCCTTTGTTATCACCTGGTCTATGTGCTCATTATAAGCAAGGATTCGATCAAACCGCATCCCCAGGTAATTCATTGCCTTCGTTCTTTCCACCGTCTCTGAACACAGCATTACAGTTTGTGTTGGAGTGTTGACAATATGATTATTCAATGAGAACCAAGTCACTGTTGCCTTTGTTGGGTTGACCATTGCCACAGCTTCATCACACCAAGTACTTATGCGTTTGAGTTCGGTTTGTAGTTCCACAGCAACCTGCTCTCTATCCTTACCCTGACGATACACTAAAACATCATCGGCATATGACAATGTCCTGCCAGGTCCAGTGATCTGCTCACTGGTGATTCTCACTGTGTAGGCGTTGAACAGTACCGGAGATAATGGTGATCCCTGTGGTAGGCCAGGATATATTGTTGTTGGTTCCGAAGTCCAACTGCCACATCTAAAAACTACTTTCCGTTGGAAGAGGGCTGTAGCGATCCAACTAAGGAGGAATGGATTTACTTTTAGTTCAAGAAGCTGAAGCATTAAAAAATCCAATGGTACTCTGTTGTATGCGTCCTCAAGATCAATCGCTGCAGCAACGGTTTCAATGCTTGAGTGGAAACCTTCATAGACATCATTGGTCCAGGTTTCTCTTTTTGGACGGTACCCACCCAGGGTAGGTGGGAGAACACCTTGCCTCTCTAGCTGGCATGATATTTTCCTGGCAATTACCTTCTCCAGCAGCTTGCCTATTGTATTCTGCATGGTTATAATTCGATATCCCTGAATTTTTTTGTGGTCTTTGTCAGGCTTCGGCAAGGGAATCAGATAGCTGTGTAACCACTCCTCCTTGATACTAGCACTCTCTATACTGTTGTTGTACATGTCTGCTAGTTTCTCTAGCTCATTGTCGGTACACCTATTGATGTCGTCGTATCTTATGCCATCAGGCCCTGGAGCGCTGTTGTTTGATCGTCGAAGTACAGCCTTGATTTCTTTCTCTGTCACTGTGTCTTCATCCGAAGTGTTCTGGGCCTTGCACCTGTCTGAGGTGACCTCCTTGGCCAGATTTCGGCCTATGTCTGTCTGGTTGCTCTGCTCTAGATAGCGTTCAAAGAGGGCTTTGCCCTTGTCCTCGTCAGTCCTCTGCCAGATGGGTGAGTTTAGGTGTGGGCACGTTAGATAGGTGTGTGGGTGAGTGTAGGTGTGGGTGGATTAGATGGATGGGTAGGTGTGGGTGGGTTAGATGGGTGGGTGAGTGTAGGTGTGGGCAGGTTAGATGGGTGGATGTGTGAGTGTATGTGTGGGTGGGTGAGTGTAGCTGTGGGTGGGTTAGATGGGTGGGTGAGTGTAGATGTTGGTGGGTTAGATTAGTGTGTGGGTGGGTGGGTGAGATGGATGTGTGAGTGTACTAGATAGATGTGTGTGAGTGCAGTGGTGGGTTAGGTGGATGTGTGAGTGTATTAGATGGATATGTGAGCGTAGGTGTATGTGGGATGCATACATACCTACATTAATACATACATACATGCATACACAAACATATACATGCATACATTATATATGTGTCTCTGTCTGTGTGAGAGAGTGTGTGTATGTATATATATATATATATATATATATATATATATATATATATATATGTGTGTGTGTGTGTGTGTGAGAGAGAGAGAGAGAGAGATTAAATGCCATGGGATGATGTATCACATTAAGTAACGTCCCGTATCCGCCATGGGCTGACATATGGCTGAAATGTTTCTGCTACCATATTACAACTTGTAAATCATAACACGCCCCTACTTCTTATTTTCCTCCATCCAATTTTGTTTGGTCCAAACCTACTTTGTTTGGCAAGGATCTGTTAAATATATACATATATAATCAAGCACACTCACGCTCCGACGTGACAAGCAGCCCTGTGATGTTGGCCAGTACAGGAGAATAGAGAGACACGAGTAGCGTGCGAGGGCGGCTGGGGTGAGTGTGGGGCGGCAGGGGAGGATGGCACGCTTGACTGTGATCTCATGTAGACGTCGTTGCGGGCAAGAGCCGCGGATCAACGCCCCATCAAAGCTGGGGTTGCTGCTGGCTTTCTCATCACTTCCTCCACCCGACCTGGAGTCGGTAGATAGGGGTTGTGTTGTGGTTTTCTCTATCTTACCTTGGTGGAGACAAGCGTTTCTCATGTCGTGTCTGCAGAGATTGGATAGATGGGTGGGTGGGTGGGTGGATAGATAGACAGACAGACAGATTAGATAGATTAAATTATCTTGATTGAGACAGGTGTTTCTCAGATCTTGCTTGCAAAGATGGGATAGATGGATGGATAGATTGCACGATGGGGTGGATATAGATAGATAGATAAATAGATAGATGGATGGATGGATGGATGGATGGAGGGAGGGAGGGAGGGATAGGTAGGTGGATAGATAAATTCGATGGATCGACGGACAGACAGACAGATAGATGAATAGGTCAATGCCTGGGTAGGTGAGTAGAGAGGCGAGAAGGAGAGGCAGAGAGAATGCGTGAGAAACAAGGGCAGGGAGACGGGGAGAGCTAGAGACATAAGATAAGTAAATAGAAGGGAGGGTGTGTATGTGAGAGTGAGAAAGAGATGTAGAAAGAGACCTAATGAATGAGTGAGAGAGAAACAGATTGTGAAAGGGAAAGTGAGTAAGAGAGCGAGAGAGAGAAAGAGAGAATGTGTAAAAGAGAGAATTAGAGAGATGGAGAAGATGAATGAATAAGATAGAGAGAGAGCGCCCTGTTTAATCTTGTCGAAAGCAACCTTGATCCCGGCGGTGTTGCATAGTTGACCGCTGCACCTCTCGGCTGCCGTAGAGAGCAACAGGCCCTCACTCAGTGTGTATGTGTCGCTCTCTCTCTCTCTCTCTCGCTCTCTCTCTCTCTCCCTCTCTCTCTCTCTCTCTCTCTCTCTCTCTCTCTCTCTCTCTCTCTCATTGCCTCGGGAGGAGATCATCACGAGCGAGCAATTGGAATTTTAGTGACAAGAAATTTAGAGAAAAATATTAGTGAATTCTGGGATCATAAAGATATAATCCTACTGAAAATAAAGGCAAGATCTTTCGACATAGTAATTCTACTGACGTATGCTCCAACTATTGATTATAGTGATGAATAGCTAGACCGGTGGTTCTCAACCTTTTTGGCCCAAGCACCCCTTCACTATATGTTCAGAATGTCACCCCCCCCCCTTTCGTATTTCCTCCCTATAACCCCCCCCCCCCCTTACACAGTATACGTAAAAATTGAAGCTAAATTTAATAACACATGCTAGAACAAGTCTAGAAGTCTACATAAGATGTGATTTGCGGGTCTACTTACGTTATAAAACAAATTTCAGAAGAGCGAGAAGTACAGAACTGTAAAATGTGGAGGGAAAAACAATATCAAGTAATCGGTTCTTATATTAATGCGATCTTGAAATAATCTTAATTTCCCCCCCCCCCTCCCCCAGGAAACCCTAAAATTCCCCCGAGGGGGAGGGGGGAATTCCCCACCAGTTGAGAACCACTGAGCTAGACGAATACTACGAAGACCTACAGCAAACACTGAAAGTTGTCAAATCATCAGAAGTCCTACTAGTCAAGGGAGACATGAACGCAAAGGTTGGAAAAACTAAATATAAGCAGATTGTAGGGAGTGGAGGCAGAGTGGTTAGAATGCCAGATTCTCCTTCGGGAGACCCGGGTTTGAATCCTTGGTAAGGTGTGGATTTTTTTCTTCTGTCCGGGGCAAAAAGAAAATCCTAACTTGCACAATTCGCAGCGACGGCACTAGCCAGGCGGCCTTACTTCCTCAGACGCAAGACTCCCTTGCCATACGCCGCAAGACTCCCCTGCCATACGCCGCAAGGTACTATGTAGGCAGTAAATGACAGTTGACAGACAGTAGGGCAACATGGTATGGGAACCAGAAACGATCGAGGAGGCCGGCTGATACAGTTTTGTGAAGAGCACCATCTTATTTGTAACACATTTTCTCAACACCGCCCTAGGAAACTGAATACGTGCAAAAGCCGTGGAGATAGAACGAGAAACCAAATTGACTACATTTTGATTAGAGATGGGTTTAAAAACAGTGTTTAAAATGCCAAAACATACCCTGGTGCTAATATCAACTCTGACCACAATCCGGTAGTTTTAAAATTATAAATAAAACTTAATAACCCAGGAATAATGACATAAAGGTCGCCTCATATAGATATATCAATATCGAAACAGCTAGATATACGTCAGATATACATGGTCGAAGTAAAAATATAAATATACTAGGCTAATCGTTGAAAGCACGGAACAATACCGACACGAAAATCCTGAGGAGAAAATTAATAGAAAATTGGAATGTTTAAAAACTTAAATGCAGATTGCAAATACCACCTTAGGAGTAAAGGAGAATAAGAAAAAAGCAATTGTGAATAACCGAAGAAATCATAGACAAAATGACTCAAAGAAAGAAAGCAAAGAACACTCCATAATATACATTAATAGAAAAAGGCGTCACAGGTGCAGAGCTGCCAAAGAAGGGTGGGTTCAGATACAATTTAAAGAAATAGAGGATCTAGAAAGACAACACATCTCAAAAGTATTGCTGAAGATATAAAAATATATACAAACAAGGAAAAAAAATAATATAACTGGAAATGGTTGTATCAGAGGAAAAGATGGAGAAATTATTATCTCAGAACCCACAAAAAGAAATAAGAGAAATGATAGTTGATAATACATATAATAAAAAGATGGACAAAATACTCAGGCGATTTATTCTGGGACAGCAGGGTCAATAAACCAACATTGTATAATACTTAAGATGGACCAAACATATTAAAGGCTAAAGTAGAGAAGGTTATTGAAATGGTGAAACAAGGAAAAGCTGCAGGGCCTGACAAGATAACGGAAATGATAAAATCCTCATCGAACTTTGCCATTGATACTATCACAGAATTGTGTAATTATGTCATATATATATATATATATATATATATATATATATATATATATATATATATATATATATATATATATATATATATATATATATCAGGGAGACCTGGTCGTCTTGTTGCCGCACCAACCCATGCACCGATGACGAAAACAAGAAAGCGAACGTAGAGGAGGACGGGCAGCTGACCGGGGCGAACAACTTGAGACTGCACTTAAATTCTCTTCCTTTGCCAATATCGAGTCCTTATGAGGACTGAACGTAACCGGGACCAGCCCCGGTGAGAACAACACAGCGTAAGACAGAAGAAAATAAACAGACAGCACAAAAGAACTTTATCCGACAAACAGAGCGGAACCAATAAAACCAGTATCAATTAGGACTAACAATCCACACAACCACGGATCTCAACAATAACCGACGCTGATGAAGCAGGTTGGACGAGACCGAATTTGGATTTTTTGTTTTGAAAATTGGAATTGGAATATATATATATAATACTGGGTACATCCCCAAAAATTTGAAAACATCAATTTTTTGTATCACACTACCCAAGAAGCCAAAAGCTGTATATTGTAAGGATTACAGAACTATTAGCTTAATATAGCTATATAACAAAGATACTCCTCAGGGTCATACAAGAAAGTATTCAAAATAAAATAGACTGGAAAGTAGCTAAAGAACAATTTGGGTTCCGTAAAAACAGCGGCACCAGAGAAGCCATAATCTGTTTGAAAATGTTGATTGAAAATAATATAGAAGTTCAGAAAAAAAAAAAAAAAAAAAAAAAAAAAAAAATATATATATATATATATATATATATATATATATATATATATATATATATATATATATATATATATATATATATATATATATATATATATATAATATATATTTATTATAGACTACAAGAAAGCTTTTGATAGAGTACAACATGAACGACTAATTACGTGCCTTCAAGATATAGGAGCAAACGGAAAGGACTTATTAGTAACTTGTACTGGGAACAAGTGGTGTCTATTAGATGCGGAAATAATTATTCGTCGCCTATAGCGATAAAAAGAGGAGTTCGACAGGAATGAGTGTTCTTGCAAAGCCTCTTCAACTTATACACAGAAAGAATTTTTAAACAGGTCGAACTGCCTGGACTTAACATCAGTGGAAGAATCATAAACAATCTTAGGTATGCTGACGATACCGTGTTACTAGCAGAAAGCGAGCAAGAGTTACAAGACCTAGTGGAAAAAATAAGCAGGCATAGTGCAGAATGTGGCTTAGATCATCATTCATTCAGTAGCATGTCCCTTGCAGAACCTCGCTCCAATAGCAACCTTCCGGAAAACCTCTCGATCATAAGCAAGATGTCTCGCGTCCGTTACACCCATCTGGAGATCACCCGCCACATCCAGCACCCATCTTCTCTTTGGCCTTCCTCTTCCTCTCTTCCCAGGCATATACCCCTCTATTATTGGTCTCTTTAAACTTTCATGACGTTTCAAGTGACCAAAATATATCCATTTTCTTTGTTTTATCGCCTTTAATAGCCAGCCCTCTTCAATACTCAGCTCTTGAAGTATGGGTGCTTTTGTTCTTTTCTTTACCCAAGATATTCTTAGAACCCGTCTATAACATTCATATTCAAAGGCATTTGTGCGCTGTTTAGCTTGTTTAGTAAGTCTCCAGGTTTCACTTAGATATTAAAATCAACAAAACAGGGGGGGGGGGGACTAAAACTATGATAATTAGCAGTGGAAATGAGATACTGGAACAAGTAACAAGTTTCTCTTATCTTGGACATGTAATAACAGATGATGGCAGAAGTGAAACAGAAATAAAAAAAAGAATAGGAGTCGACATAGATGTTTTCAACATGAAATCAGCATTAGCATTCAGAGAGATTAACAACCCATTAAAATGAGAATTGTCAAAAGGCAAGTACATTCAATGTTATGTCGCGGAAGCCTGGACAATGAACAAGCAATTAGAAAGTGTGAATATAGGCCCTGAAGATGTGGATATACAGACGATTATGTCGCATTTCATGGAAACAACAACAATCAAATACAGACGTTCTTTAAAAAAAAAACTGGGAATAAAACAATAGGAAAGTAAATTATTTCGACCACGTTAAAAGACATAACACTCTTAATAAAATCATACTGGAAGGTAAGGTTGAACGCAATGGACAAGAGGTAGACAACGATACAAGTGGGAAGATAACGTCAAGAGATGGACGAACAGCAGTCTGACAGAATCTATAATGAAGGCAAGAGGCAGGCAGTGTTGCAACTAATCTTCATTGTGGAGACGGCACCTGATTGATTGACCTGTTTTAGTGCTGAAGATCGTCGTCTGGAACTTCCTGTGGTCATGACATCCCGTCTGCTGCCTATTCTCTCTTGTCAGTGGGAACTTCCTGTGGTCATGGCATCCCGTCTGCTGCCTATTCTCTCTTGTCAGTGGGAACTTCCTGTGGTCATGTCATCCCGTCTGCTGCCTATTCTCTCTTGTCAGTGGGAACTTCCTGTGGTCATGGAATCCCGTCTGCTGCCTATTCTCTCTGGTCAGTGGAAATATCCTGTGGTCATGGCATCCCGTGTGTTGCCTATTCTCTCTGGTCAGTGGGAATTTCCTGTGGTCATGGCATCCCGTCTGCTGCCTATTCTCTCTGGTCAGTGGGAATTTCCTGTGGTCATGACATCCCGTCTGCTGTCTGTTCTCTACGGTCAGCGAGAAGACAGCTATATCCTTCTTTCGTTTGTATTGTGTCCGTTCGCTGAGCTACGCCTCTCTACGCATATTGCTGTTTTTGTTTTCGGTTTACTTGTTGCTGTATAAGATTAACGAAATAAGAAGAAATAAATTGGGGAACTTGGTGACAACTGGCAAAATCGAGGGGGAAGAGAACAAGGGGAAGGCAGAGAAGTAAATACCTGGATGGCTTGGTCACGTGGTATGGTCGAGACAAGAACACTGAGCTGTTCCACGATTCTGCTGATAGCGTGAGATGACGAAACACGACCACCCACGCTTATCGGCATGGCATATTATGATGATGATGATGATGCTGATGATGGTATAAGAGTAAAGGCGGTCGCCATGGCTGTCTAAAGAATAGGCCGTAAAGTCACTTCCTTGGCAAAATTGTTAGGAAAATCTGCCTACCCAAGGTTAGAGCTGCTGATCTTGGATGTAACCTGTGTAGAGGAATCTGGTTTCAAGTTGTTATCATAGTTAGTTATTCTTCTACAGCCATTTGTGACTTACTTATTAACTTACCCTCGTATATTCTTTCCCTTATATCTGTATTATATACTTTCTCTTGTATCTGTAGTATCGTCTTTCTCTTGTATCGTCATGTGGATTTCATTTATTCATCTTCCTCGCTCACACTGTGCATTTGTTCCAATTCTCAGGCCATAATTATATTTCCTATACTCTGCATACATAAAAAACTGCACACTTGGGCACATACTTAATTACAGAACTACCTTTCTCATAGAAACACACACACATAGACATGCATACAGGCGCATATTATGTGTGTCAATGAACGAGGAAACGTGCAGGAGAAAGGATGAAAGCAGCACAAATGTGCAGATAACCGCGTTAGGCTGGCTTTGTGATCTTGTTTCCCAGGTTATGTCCCTTGTTGGCACAGACTGTGTCCATAATATAAGCTCTCTATCGACAATGATTGCCTTCACTCTTCCCATCGATCTGCTGCCTCACAGAAGAGGCAGTGTGCGGCGGGCGTACTTGTGGGTGAGTACGTGAACGTGTAGTGCAGCTATCACTCCTGCCCGCCCACAGTGGCACACGTGAGTTAATCGTTGTGTGTTGCCAGCACTGGGTTTTCTCTAAGTGTTGTAGGCAATCGATGAACCGCCCACAAGAAACCGGGCCACGGCAAAACAAACAGACCAGGCTACCATCTGGTAGGGCCCAGGGCAGGGTGGAATCGTGTGCCAGCCCAGAAGTCCTGTCTGCCTACATTTGGGTATCAGATATTTGAATGGCAGACCGGTCCGTTAGACCTCAGCGATGACTTCTCCTTCAGAAATCATTGGATAACTACTGAACGTAAAGTTGTCTGTTGGGGTTGAGTGTAATGTCTTGCCAAGGAGCTGCACTTGGCAAGCTCCACTCAACGCCTCCACAACATGCTCCACTCAATGCCTCCACAAGCTCCACTCAGTGTATCCATAACAAGCTCCACTCAGTGTATCCATAACAAGCTCCACTCAGTGTATCCATAACAAGCTCCACTCAGTGTATCCATAACAAGCTCCACTCAGTGTATCCATAACAAGCTCCACTCAGTGTATCCATAACAAGCTCCACTCAGTGTATCCATAACAAGCTCCACTCAGTGTATCCATAACAAGCTCCACTCAGTGTATCCATAACAAGCTCCACTCAGTGTATCCATAACAAGCTCCACTCAGTGTATCCATAACAAGCTCCACTCAGTGTATCCATAACAAGCTCCACTCAGTGTATCCATAACAAGCTCCACTCAGTGTATCCATAACAAGCTCCATTCAGTGCCTCCACAACAAGCTCCACTCAACGCCACCACAATCTCTACTCAATCCCTCCACAAGAAGCTCCACTCAACGCCCCCACAATCTCTACTCAATCCCTCCACAAGAAGCTCCACTCAACTCCTCCACAGCAAGCATGTGGGAAGCCAGACAGCAAGCAGCAAGTTGACTGGACACACAATCAGTAGATCCCTAGTGCCTGCCTGCAATGTTTGTGTAGACATCGTCAGCTGAAGACACTGTTCCGGGCTCTTTATCTTCTGTGTGAGTGTGCGTCCCAGTGCCAGCTTCTTGTACACCCATGAAGGTCTGATCTACCCACGGCGCCGTAGTTTATGTACTGGTCAGTCTCTTTCTATTCTTCTTCTTCTTCTTCTTCCTCCCCCTTATCTTTAGTGTATTCCTCATTCTTATCCTTCTCCTTGTGACACTGGCCTGCCTTCTTCCCCCCCCCCCCAATCATCTTTCGTTTATTCGCTGCGCTTACCCTTCTTGTGCTGTAGTTAATGCAGTGCTCGTCATCAACCCCCCCCCCCCCAACCTACTCTTCCGTCTCCTCCTCATCCTACTCTTCCTCCTCTTCGTTTAGTGGTATTTATTATCCATCGCCTCCTCCCCGTCCTGCATCAAGGAATTCCGATGAGGTCACCCAGAATGTCTCATGTACGGCCGTGGTCGCCTAGTGGTGGACTGGCATGCCGGCGCCCTAATCTGGGCTTCCAACCGCATCGTGGCGCATTCGAATATGTCAGATGGACATTCGAATCTGTCAGATGGACATTCGAATCTGTCAGATGGACATTCGAATATGTCAGATGGACATTCGAATCTGTCAGATGGACATTCGAATATGTCAGATGGACATTCGAATCTGTCAGATGGACATTCGAATCTGTCAAATGGACATTCGAAT
The DNA here is from genome assembly GCA_963921405.1 of Cepaea hortensis. Classification (NCBI taxonomy): domain Eukaryota; kingdom Metazoa; phylum Mollusca; class Gastropoda; order Stylommatophora; family Helicidae; genus Cepaea; species Cepaea hortensis. The sequence goes on from OY992894.1 coordinate 96,589,788, forward strand.
CTGTCAAATGGACATTCGAATATGTCAAATGGACATTCGAATATGTCAAATGGACATTCGAATATGTCACGTGGACATGGGCTTGCAGGTCGCCCCAGTCTAGATAGGGTACCAGGGCACGTCTGGGGATGTAAGGCGACCGGCCTGGAGCTGTCCACACTCATGGCCGGCTGGTCTATAGAAATAATCGTGTGGCACTGTGTGAGCAGTGGGCCTGGAGGTGTGTAGCAGGCTCCGTACTGTGTGTTGTTGGACTGGTGTTGTGTGAGTCCAGTTACAGCCGGTCAGTGATCGCTGTTGCCTGTCGGCGTCTTCTTTCTGTCCTTCCACTGTTCATCATCATCATGTGCCGTGCCGACAAGCGTGGGCGGTCATGTTCTGTCATCTCACTCGATCACCAGAGTCGTGGATCAGTTCAGTGTTATTGTCTTGACCATACCACATGGCCAAGCCATCCAGGTGTTTACTTCTCTGCCTTCCCCTTGTTCTTTCCCCTCAACCAGTTGTCATCAAGTTCTCCAATTAATTTCTTCTCATAACGGTCCCTGAGCACGGTGTGGTCGTCTGAGCTAGTCCAGCACCAGATGCTCAACAACTGACCAGGGCTTGTTGGCAGACTGCCTTCACTGAAGCTGCTTGCTTCTGCCTACCGTGTTTGTACTGTCGTGCTCAGGTGTGCAGTCTGCTGCTGGCACGTGGGAATCATGACACAAGATAGTTTGTTACATTGTGCTTCAAAAAGAAGTGGGACAATCTCTGCCTGTTAATAGAGGTGTTATGTAGAGATGTGTAATGTCTCCAGATCTATTTCCTTATACAGTGAAAATATTTTCAGAAATGTAGAAGATATAACTGGAATCAGCATTGGAGGACGAAACATCAATAACATTAGATATGCAGATGATACAGTATTGATTGCAGACAATGCGCAGAATCTGCAACACTTAGTAGATGCGGTTGTTGCACACAGAGATTATTTATTAAATTGTAAAAAGACACAGATTATGGTCGTCACTAGGAAGAATAAAATACCACAATGTAACAATGTAACATTACATAATTTACAAGTAAATGGGAACATTCTTCAACAAGTGAATCGGTACAATTATCTCGGAACAGTCATAACATCTGATGGGAGATGCCTTGAAGAGATTAGAACAAGAATCGCCATGGCGAAAGTAGATTTTAGCAAGATGAAAAACGTACTGACCAATAAAAACATGTCAGTTGAAACGAGAAAAATAGTGTTGTAGTGCTACATGGAGCCTGTTTTTTTGTATGGATGTGAAACTTGGACTATGAGCAGTCAAGCTGAAAAACATCTGATGGCTGCAGAAATGTGGTTTCTGAGGAAAATGCAAAGAATACCATGGACAGACAGAAAACCAATGACCAAGTACTACAGAAGACAAATGAAAATCGTAAATTGATTAGAGAAATTAGACGCAGACAGTCAAAATTTTTTGGACATGTTATGAGAAGAAATGGATTGGAGAACTTAGTGACAACTGGCAAGATCGAGGGGAACAGACCAAGGGGAAGACCGAGAAGTAAATACCTGGATGGCTTGGCCACATGGCATAGTCGAGACAGAAACACTGAGCTGATCCACGACTCTGGTGATCGAGTGAAATGGCGAGTCATGACCGCTCACGCTTTCCAGCATGGCACATGATTGATTGATTGATCTTTTCCCTCCATACAACACGTTCGGCGGCGACTTGCTGCCAAGGTCCAATATCAAAGCCTGTATCAATCATGTCCCGCTTATACACGTCTTTGTATCGTAGTAGAGGCCGACTCCGAGATATTTGACCTATCTGTAATTCACCAAAAATGATGACCTTTAATATCCTATCATCCTCCTAATGTGTCCTATCCATGTGTCTACGAAGACCGAGCATGTGCAAACAAACCGTCACACCACCCTACCTTTCCATTACTTCACGAATACTGCAGTCGCCTAATTACATCAATAACAAGCCGGTACTCCGCTGGGAGCACACATACCAGTCAAAGAGAGCATTCTTCTATAGAGTGGGCGAAGTTAGAAAACAAAGCACCCCCCTCATCTGATTAGATTTATGAGCACTATCATGTGATTGTTTGCGGGAAGGGTGGTGATACAATCAATCGATACTGCGTGTGAAGCTATGTCCCCCTGTTTTCTAAGTCGGCGGCGATCGTTGACGGCGAGCATGAGGACTCCATCAGCGCCCGGGTGTTGTCCCACCCTCGCCGTTCGGGAATTGTGTGAACCGTTTGTGAATGTATTCAATGTACAGTCTCCGTACGGTTTGGGAATATTGTGTGCAGTTTATGGATATTGCCAGCAATTTGTGAATAGTGTGCACGGCTTGGGGATAATGTGAGCAATTTTGTGAATAGTTTGTGTACTGTTTGGGGTAATGTGAGCGATTTGTGAATATTATATACGGTTTAGGAATATTGCAAGTTGTTTGTGAATATATCGATGTGTAATCTCCGTAGGATTTCGGAAAATGTGAACAATTTGAGAATATTATATACGTTTCGGAATGATGTGAATGGTTTGTGAATTTCAATAATTGTTTTTTTTACAGACGGTTTATGACTCGTGTGTTTGATTTGGAGTAATGTGGACGGTTTGTGAATGTTGTGTTCTTTTGTGAATAATGTCAGTGGTATGTGGATATATCACTTTACAATCTCAAAAGTTGTCTTTGCCGTTTGGGATCATGTGTGTATTTTTGGAATAATGTGGGTAGATTGGGAATAATGTGGGTAGCTTGGGAATAATGTGTGTAGTTTGGGGATAATATTGGTAGTTTGAAAATTAGCACAAGCAAAACAGAGGTAATGACTATAACTAAAGAAGAACAAACAACAACAATTAATCTAAACGAACATCCCTTGAAACAAGTAAAGAGTTTCAAATATCTAGGAAGTATAATATCATCAAATGGCAGATCAGAAGACGAAATCGAAAATAGATGCAATAAGGCAACTCAACTCATTGGACAAATGGCACCAATACTAAAGAACAAACATGTATCACTAACTACTAAGAAAGCACTTTACATCACAATCTTCCTGCCAACTCTGTGCTACCAATGCCAAACCTGGACAATGACAGAAAAAGAGAAAAGAAAAATCACAACAACAGAAATGAGGTTCCTGAGAAGAATACTCAACGTATCAAGAAGAGATAAGATCAGAAATGAAGAAATCAGGACTAAAGTGGGGGTTAAAGCAGCACTAGGTTTTATCAGAAAACAGCAAGTCAAATGGTTTGGCCATGCAAGTAGGCTACCAGTCGACAGCATGCCACAACAAGCAATGATGTACAGACCAGATGGAATCAGAGGTAGAGGCCGACCACGTAAACGTTGGACGGAGGGAATAGCAGAGTCCATGGGAATGTCGATATACGAACCCCATACTCGGGCACTCTCACGAAGTTTATACTTCACCTCGACACCGCAAGGTACAAGAGGAACATGATGAGATGAGATGAAATGAGATAATGTGTAAGGTTTGTTAATAATGTGTGTAGTTTGGGAATAATATGGGTAGTTTGAGAATGTGTGTGGTTTGTTAATAGTGTGGGTGGTTTGGGAATAATGTTGGTAGTTTTGGGGTAATGTCTTCTTCTTCATCTATTGTCACTGGAGACTCCCAATGCACTTGAGCCACAGCCACACAAGCCAAGCCCTCTGTATACCATCTCAGGGTTGGCTGGATGTTGCCGGATTGTGTGCACGGTGTGAGGCGGCCAGTAGAGTGTCTGATGTGTGAGTAGTGTGTCTGATGTGTGGGTAGTGTGTCTGGTGTGTAGATAGTGTGTCTGGTGTGTAGATAGTGTGTCTGGTGTGTAGATAGTGTGTCTGGTGTGTGGATAGTGTGTTTGGTGTGTGGATAGTGTGTCTGGTGTGTAGATAGTGTGTCTGGTGTGTAGATAGTGTGTCTGGTGTGTAGATAGTGTGTCTGGTGTGTAGATAGTGTGTCTGGTGTGTAGATAGTGTGTCTGGTGTGTAGATAGTGTGTCTGGTGTGTAGATAGTGTGTCTGGTGTGTAGATAGTGTGTCTGGTGTGTAGATAGTGTGTCTGGTGTGTAGATAGTGTGTCTGGTGTGTGGGTAGTGTGTCTGGTGTGTAGATAGTGTGTCTGGTGTGTAGATAGTGTGTCTGGTGTGTGGGTAGTGTGTCTGGTGTGTGGGTAGTGTGTCTGGTGTGTAGATAGTGTGTCTGGTGTGTAGATAGTGTGTCTGGTGTGTAGATAGTGTGTCTGGTGTGTGGATAGTGTGACTGGTGTGTAGATAGTGTGTCTGGTGTGTGGATAGTGTGACTGGTGTGTAGATAGTGTGACTGGTGTGTGGATAGTGTGTCTGGTGTGTGGATAGTCTGTCTGGTGTGTGGATAGTGTGTCTGGTGTGTGGATAGTGTGTCTGGTGTGTGGATAGTGTGTCTGGTGTGTACATAGTGTGTCTGGTGTGTAGATAGTGTGACTGGTGTGTAGATAGTGTGACTGGTGTGTAGATAGTGTGACTGGTGTGTAGATAGTGTGTCTGGTGTGTAGATAGTGTGTCTGGTGTGTAGATAGTGTGTCTGGTATGTGGATAATGTGTCTGGTGTGTAGATAGTGTGTCTGGTGTGTAGATAGTGTGTCTGGTGTGTAGATAGTGTGACTGGTGTGTAGATAGTGTGTCTGGTGTGTAGATAGTGTGTCTGGTGTGTAGATAGTGTCTGGTGTGTGGATAGTGTGTCTGGTGTGTAGAGAGTGTGACTGGTGTGTGGATAGTATGTCTGGTGTGTAGATAGTGTGTCTGGTGTGTAGATAGTGTGACTGGTGTGTAGATAGTGTGACTGGTGTATAGATAGTGTGTCTGGTGTGTAGATAGTGTGTCTCGTGTGTAGATAGTGTGTCTGGATAGTGTGTCTGGTGTGTAGATAGTGTGTCTGGTGTGTGGATAGAGTGTCTGGTGTGTGGATAGTGTGTCTGGTGTGTAGATAGTGTGTCTGTTGTGTAGATAGTGTGACTGGTGTGTAGATAGTGTGTCTGGTGTGTAGATAGTGTGTCTGGTGTGTAGATAGTGTGTCTGGTGTGTAGATAGTGTGTCTGGTGTGTGGAAAGTGTGTCTGGTGTGTGGGTAGTGTGTCTGGTGTGTAGATAGTGTGTCTGGTGTGTGGATAGTGTGTCTGGTGTGTGGATAGTGTGTCTGGTGTGTGGATAGTGTGTCTGGTGTGTGGATAGTGTGTCTGGTGTGTAGATAGTGTGTCTGGTGTGTAGATAGTGTGTCTGGTGTGTAGATAGTGTGTCTGGTGTGTAGATAGTGTGTCTGGTGTGTAGAAAGTGTGTCTGGTGTGTAGATAGTGTGTCTGGTGTGTGGATAGTGTGACGGGTGTGTGGATAGTGTGTCTGGTGTGTAGATAGTGTGTCTGGTGTGTAGATAGTGTGTCTGGTGTGTAGATAGTGTGTCTGGTGTGTAGATAGTGTGTCTGGTGTGTAGATAGTGTGTCTGGTGTGTGGATAGAGTGTCTGGTGTGTGGATAGTGTGACTGGTGTGTAGATAGTGTGTCTGGTGTGTAGATAGTGTGTCTGGTGTGTAGATAGTGTGTCTGGTGTGTAGATAGTGTTTCTGGTGTGTAGATAGTGTGTCTGGTGTGTAGATAGTGTGTCTGGTGTGTAGATAGTGTGTCTGGTGTGTGGATAGTGTGTCTGGTGTGTGGATAGTGTGTCTGGTGTGTGGGTAGTGTGTCTGGTGTGTAGATAGTGTGTCTGGTGTGTGGATAGTGTGTCTGGTGTGTGGATAGTGTGTCTGGTGTGTGGATAGTGTGTCTGGTGTGTAGATAGTGTGTCTGGTGTGTAGATAGTGTGTCTGGTGTGTGGATAGTGTGTCTGGTGTGTGGATAGTGTGTCTGGTGTGTGGGTAGAGTGTCTGGTGTGTGGGTAGAGTGTCTGGTGTGTAGATAGTGTGTCTAGTGTGTGGATAGAGTGTCTGGTATGTGGATAGTGTGTCTGGTGTGTGGATAGTGTGTCTGGTGTGTAGATAGTGTGTCTGGTGTGTGGATAGTGTGTCTGGTGTGTGAGTAGTGTGTCTGGTGTGTGGATAGTGTGTCTGGTGCGTGGATAGTGTGTCTGGTGTGTCTGATGTGTGGATAGTGTGTCTGGTGTGTAGATAGTGTGTCTCGTGTGTAGATAGTGTGTCTGGATAGTGTGTCTGGTGTGTAGATAGTGTGTCTGGTGTGTGGATAGAGTGTCTGGTGTGTGGATATTGTGTCTGGTGTGTAGATAGTGTGTCTGTTGTGTAGATAGTGTGACTGGTGTGTAGATAGTGTGTCTGGTGTGTAGATAGTGTGTCTGGTGTGTAGATAGTGTGTCTGGTGTGTAGATAGTGTGTCTGGTGTGTGGAAAGTGTGTCTGGTTTGTGGGTAGTGTGTCTGGTGTGTGGGTAGTGTGTCTGGTGTGTGGGTAGTGTGTCTGGTGTGTGGGTAGTGTGTCTGGTGTGTAGATAGTGTGTCTGGTGTGTGGATAGTGTGTCTGGTGTGTGGATAGTGTGTCTGGTGTGTGGATAGTGTGTCTGGTGTGTAGATAGTGTGTCTGGTGTGCAGATAGTGTGTCTGGTGTGTGGATAGTGTGTCTGGTGTGTGGATAGTGTGTCTGGTGTGTGGGTAGAGTGTCTGGTGTGTGGGTAGAGTGTCTGGTGTGTAGATAGTGTGTCTAGTGTGTGGATAGAGTGTCTGGTATGTGGATAGTGTGTCTGGTGTGTGGATAGTGTGTCTGGTGTGTAAATAGTGTGTCTGGTGTGTGGATAGTGTGTCTGGTGTGTGAGTAGTGTGTCTGGTGTGTGGATAGTGTGTCTGGTGTGTGAGTAGTGTGTCTGGTGTGTGGATAGTGTGTCTGGTGTGTGGGTAGTGTGTCTGGTGTGTAGATAGTGTGTCTGGTGTGTATATAGTGTGTCTGGTGTGTATACAGTGTGTCTGGTGTGTAGATAGTGTGTCTGGTGTGTGGATAGTGTGTCTGGTGTGTGGGTAGTGTGTCTGGTGTGTGGATAGTGTGTCTGGTGTGTGGATAGAGTGTCTGGTGTGTGGGTAGTGTGTCTGGTGTGTGGGTAATGTGTCTGGTGTGTAGATAGTGTGTCTGGTGTGTGGATAGTGTGTCTGGTGTGTGGGTAATGTGTCTGGTGTGTAGATATTGTGTCTGGTGTGTGAGTAATGTGTCTGGTGTGTAGATATTGTGTCTGGTGTGTGGGTAATGTGTCTGGTGTGTAGATAGTGTGACTGGTGTGTAGATAGTGTGACTGGTGTGTAGATAGTGTGTCTGGTGTGTGGGTAATGTGTCTGGTGTGTAGATAGTGTGTCTGGTGTGTGGATAGTGTGTCTGGTGTGTGGGTAATGTGTCTGGTGTGTAGATATTGTGTCTGGTGTGTGGATAGTGTGTCTGGTGTGTGGGTAGTGTGTCTGGTGTGTGGGTAATGTGTCTGGTGTGTAGATAGTGTGTCTGGTGTGTAGATAAAGTGTCTGGTGTGTGGATAGAGTGTCTGGTGTGTGGGTAGTGTGTCTGGTGTGTAGATAGTGTGTCTGGTGTGTGGGTAGTGTGTCTGGTGTGTGGATAGTGTGTCTGGTTTGTGGGTAGTGTGTCTGGTGTGTGGGTAGTTTGTCTGGTGTGTGGGTAGTGTGTCTGGTGTGTGGGTAATATGTCTGGTGTGTGGATAGTGTGTCTGGTGTGTAGATAGTGTGTATGGTGTGTAGATAGTGTGTCTGGTGTGTGGGTAGTGTGTCTGGTGTGTAGATAGTGTGTCTGGTGTGTAGATAGTGTGTCTGGTGTGTAGATAGTGTGTCTGGTGTGTAGATAGTGTGTCTGTTGTGTGGATAGAGTGTCTGGTGTGTCTGGTGTGTGGATAGTGTGTCAGGTGTGTAGATAGTGTGTCTGGTGTGTCTGGTGTGTGGATAGTGTGTCTGGTGTGTCTGGTGTGTGGGTAGAGTGTCTGGTGTGTCTGGTGTGTGGATAGTGTGTCTGGTGTGTAGATAGTGTGTCTGGTGTGTGGATAGTGTGTCTGGTGTGTGGATAGTGTGTCTGGTGTGTGGATAGTGTGTCTGGTGTATGGATAGTGTGTCTGGTGTGTGGATAGTGTGTCTGGTGTGTCTGATGTGTGGATAGTGTGTCTGGTGTGTCGATAGTGTGTCTGGTGTGTAGATAGTGTGTCTGGTGTGTGGGTAGTGTGTCTGGTGTGTGGATAGAGTGTCTGGTGTGTAGATAGTGTGTCTGGTGTGTGGATAGTGTGTCTGGTGTGTGGGTAGTGTGTCTGGTGTGTGGATAGTGCGTCTGGTGTGTAGATAGTGTGTCTGGTGTGTGGGTAGTGTGTCTCGTGTGTGGATAGAGTGTCTGGTGTGTAGATAGTGTGTCTGGTGTGTGGGTAGTGTGTCTGGTGTGTGGATAGTGTGTCTGGTGTGTGGATAGTGTGTCTGGTGTGTAGATAGTGTGTCTGGTGTGTGGGTAGTGTGTCTGGTGTGTGGATAGTGTGTCTGGTGTGTAGATAGTGTGTCTGGTGTGTAGTGTGTCTGGTGTGTAGATAGTGTGGATAGTGTGTAGATAGTGTGTCTGGTGTGTAGATAGTGTGTCTGGTGTGTAGATAGTGTGTCTGGTGTGTGGATAGTGTGACTGGTGTGTAGATAGTGTGTCTGGGGTGTGGATAGTGTGACTGGTGTGTAGATAGTGTGACTGGTGTGTGGATAGTGTGTCTGGTGTGTGGATAGTGTGTCTGGTGTGTGGATAGTGTGTCTGGTGTGTGGATAGTGTGTCTGGTGTGTAGATAGTGTGTCTGGTGTGTAGATAGTGTGTCTGGTGTGTAGATAGTGTGTCTGGTGTGTAGATAGTGTGTCTGGTGTGTAGATAGTGTGACTGGTGTGTAGATAGTGTGACTGGTGTGTAGATAGTGTGACTGGTGTGTAGATAGTGTGTCTAGTGTGTAGATAGTGTGTCTGGTGTGTAGATAGTGTGTCTGGTGTGTGGATAATGTGTCTGTTGTGTAGATAGTGTGTCTGGTGTGTAGATAGTGTGTCTGGTGTGTAGATAGTGTGACTGGTGTGTAGATAGTGTGTCTGGTGTGTAGATAGTGTCTGGTGTGTGGATAGTGTGTCTGGTGTGTAGATAGTGTGACTGGTGTGTGGATAGTGTGTCTGGTGTGTAGATAGTGTGTCTGGTGTGTAGATAGTGTGACTGGTGTGTAGATAGTGTGACTGGTGTGTAGATAGTGTGTCTGGTGTGTAGATAGTGTGTCTGGTGTGTAGATAGTGTGTCTGGTGTGTGGATAGTGTGTCTGGTGTGTAGATAGTGTGTCTCGTGTGTAGATAGTGTGTCTGGATAGTGTGTCTGGTGTGTAGATAGTGTGTCTGGTGTGTGGATAGAGTGTCTGGTGTGTGGATAGTGTGTCTGGTGTGTAGATAGTGTGTCTGGTGTGTAGATAGTGTGACTGGTGTGTAGATAGTGTGTATGGTGTGTAGATAGTGTGTCTGGTGTGTAGATAGTGTGTCTGGTGTGTAGATAGTGTGTCTGGTGTGTGGATAGTGTGTCTGGTTTGTGGGTAGTGTGTCTGGTGTGTGGGTAGTGTGTCTGGTGTGTGGGTAGTGTGTCTGGTGTGTGGGTAGTGTGTCTGGTGTGTGGATAGTGTGTCTGGTGTGTGGATAGTGTGTCTGGTGTGTGGATAGTGTGTCTGGTGTGTGGATAGTGTGTCTGGTGTGTGGATAGTGTGTCTGGTGTGTAGATAGTGTGTCTGGTGTGTAGATAGTGTGTCTGGTGTGTAGATAGTGTGTCTGGTGTGTAGAAAGTGTGTCTGGTGTGTGGATAGTGTGTCTGGTGTGTGGATAGTGTGTCTGGTGTGTGGATAGTGTGACTGGTGTGTAGATAGTGTGTCTGGTGTGTAGATAGTGTGTCTGGTGTGTAGATAGTGTGTCTGGTGTGTAGATAGTGTGTCTGGTGTGTAGATAGTGTGTCTGGTGTGTGGATAGTGTGTATGGTGTGTAGATAGTGTGTCTGGTGTGTGGATAGAGTGTCTGGTGTGTGGATAGTGTGACTGGTGTGTAGATAGTGTGTCTGGTGTGTAGATAGTGTGTCTGGTGTGTAGATAGTGTGTCTGGTGTGTAGATAGTGTGTCTGGTGTGTAGATAGTGTGTCTGGTGTGTAGATAGTGTGTCTGGTGTGTAGATAGTGTGTCTGGTGTGTGGATAGTGTGTCTGGTGTGTGGATAGTGTGTCTGGTGTGTGGGTAGTGTGTCTGGTGTGTAGATAGTGTGTCTGGTGTGTGGATAGTGTGTCTGGTGTGTGGATAGTGTGTCTGGTGTGTGGATAGTGTGTCTGGTGTGTAGATAGTGTGTCTGGTGTGTAGATAGTTTGTCTGGTGTGTGGATAGTGTGTCTGGTGTGTGGATAGTGTGTCTGGTGTGTGGGTAGAGTGTCTGGTGTGTGGGTAGAGTGTCTGGTGTGTAGATAGTGTGTCTAGTGTGTGGATAGAGTGTCTGGTATGTGGATAGTGTGTCTGGTGTGTGGATAGTGTGTCTGGTGTGTAAATAGTGTGTCTGGTGTGTGGATAGTGTGTCTGGTGTGTGAGTAGTGTGTCTGGTGTGTGGATAGTGTGTCTGGTGTGTGAGTAGTGTGTCTGGTGTGTGGATAGTGTGTCTGGTGTGTGGGTAGTGTGTCTGGTGTGTAGATAGTGTGTCTGGTGTGTATATAGTGTGTCTGGTGTGTAGATAGTGTGTCTGGTGTGTGGATAGTGTGTCTGGTGTGTGGGTAGTGTGTCTGGTGTGTGGATAGTGTGTCTGGTGTGTGGATAGAGTGTCTGGTGTGTGGGTAGTGTGTCTGGTGTGTGGGTAATGTGTCTGGTGTGTAGATAGTGTGTCTGGTGTGTGGATAGTGTGTCTGGTGTGTGGGTAATGTGTCTGGTGTGTAGATATTGTGTCTGGTGTGTGAGTAATGTGTCTGGTGTGTAGATATTGTGTCTGGTGTGTGGGTAATGTGTCTGGTGTGTAGATAGTGTGTCTCGTGTGTAGATAGTGTGTCTGGATAGTGTGTCTGGTGTGTAGATAGTGTGTCTGGTGTGTGGATAGAGTGTCTGGTGTGTGGATAGTGTGTCTGGTGTGTAGATAGTGTGTCTGGTGTGTAGATAGTGTGACTGGTGTGTAGATAGTGTGTATGGTGTGTAGATAGTGTGTCTGGTGTGTAGATAGTGTGTCTGGTGTGTAGATAGTGTGTCTGGTGTGTGGATAGTGTGTCTGGTGTGTGGGTAGTGTGTCTGGTGTGTGGGTAGTGTGTCTGGTGTGTGGGTAGTGTGTCTGGTGTGTGGATAGTGTGTCTGGTGTGTGGATAGTGTGTCTGGTGTGTGGATAGTGTGTCTGGTGTGTGGATAGTGTGTCTGGTGTGTGGATAGTGTGTCTGGTGTGTAGATAGTGTGTCTGGTGTGTAGATAGTGTGTCTGGTGTGTAGATAGTGTGTCTGGTGTGTAGAAAGTGTGTCTGGTGTGTGGATAGTGTGTCTGGTGTGTGGATAGTGTGTCTGGTGTGTGGATAGTGTGACTGGTGTGTAGATAGTGTGTCTGGTGTGTAGATAGTGTGTCTGGTGTGTAGATAGTGTGTCTGGTGTGTAGATAGTGTGTCTGGTGTGTAGATAGAGTGTCTGGTGTGTGGGTAGTGTGTCTGGTGTGTAGATAGTGTGTCTGGTGTGTAGTGTGTCTGGTGTGTAGATAGTGTGGATAGTGTGTAGATAGTGTGTCTGGTGTGTAGATAGTGTGTCTGGTGTGTAGATAGTGTGTCTGGTGTGTGGATAGTGTGACTGGTGTGTAGATAGTGTGTCTGGGGTGTGGATAGTGTGACTGGTGTGTAGATAGTGTGACTGGTGTGTGGATAGTGTGTCTGGTGTGTGGATAGTGTGTCTGGTGTGTGGATAGTGTGTCTGGTGTGTGGATAGTGTGTCTGGTGTGTAGATAGTGTGTCTGGTGTGTAGATAGTGTGTCTGGTGTGTAGATAGTGTGTCTGGTGTGTAGATAGTGTGTCTGGTGTGTAGATAGTGTGACTGGTGTGTAGATAGTGTGACTGGTGTGTAGATAGTGTGACTGGTGTGTAGATAGTGTGTCTAGTGTGTAGATAGTGTGTCTGGTGTGTAGATAGTGTGTCTGGTGTGTGGATAATGTGTCTGTTGTGTAGATAGTGTGTCTGGTGTGTAGATAGTGTGTCTGGTGTGTAGATAGTGTGACTGGTGTGTAGATAGTGTGTCTGGTGTGTAGATAGTGTCTGGTGTGTGGATAGTGTGTCTGGTGTGTAGATAGTGTGACTGGTGTGTGGATAGTGTGTCTGGTGTGTAGATAGTGTGTCTGGTGTGTAGATAGTGTGACTGGTGTGTAGATAGTGTGACTGGTGTGTAGATAGTGTGTCTGGTGTGTAGATAGTGTGTCTGGTGTGTAGATAGTGTGTCTGGTGTGTGGATAGTGTGTCTGGTGTGTAGATAGTGTGTCTCGTGTGTAGATAGTGTGTCTGGATAGTGTGTCTGGTGTGTAGATAGTGTGTCTGGTGTGTGGATAGAGTGTCTGGTGTGTGGATAGTGTGTCTGGTGTGTAGATAGTGTGTCTGGTGTGTAGATAGTGTGACTGGTGTGTAGATAGTGTGTATGGTGTGTAGATAGTGTGTCTGGTGTGTAGATAGTGTGTCTGGTGTGTAGATAGTGTGTCTGGTGTGTGGATAGTGTGTCTGGTTTGTGGGTAGTGTGTCTGGTGTGTGGGTAGTGTGTCTGGTGTGTGGGTAGTGTGTCTGGTGTGTGGGTAGTGTGTCTGGTGTGTGGATAGTGTGTCTGGTGTGTGGATAGTGTGTCTGGTGTGTGGATAGTGTGTCTGGTGTGTGGATAGTGTGTCTGGTGTGTGGATAGTGTGTCTGGTGTGTAGATAGTGTGTCTGGTGTGTAGATAGTGTGTCTGGTGTGTAGATAGTGTGTCTGGTGTGTAGAAAGTGTGTCTGGTGTGTGGATAGTGTGTCTGGTGTGTGGATAGTGTGTCTGGTGTGTGGATAGTGTGACTGGTGTGTAGATAGTGTGTCTGGTGTGTAGATAGTGTGTCTGGTGTGTAGATAGTGTGTCTGGTGTGTAGATAGTGTGTCTGGTGTGTAGATAGTGTGTCTGGTGTGTGGATAGTGTGTATGGTGTGTAGATAGTGTGTCTGGTGTGTGGATAGAGTGTCTGGTGTGTGGATAGTGTGACTGGTGTGTAGATAGTGTGTCTGGTGTGTAGATAGTGTGTCTGGTGTGTAGATAGTGTGTCTGGTGTGTAGATAGTGTGTCTGGTGTGTAGATAGTGTGTCTGGTGTGTAGATAGTGTGTCTGGTGTGTAGATAGTGTGTCTGGTGTGTAGATAGTGTGTCTGGTGTGTGGATAGTGTGTCTGGTGTGTGGATAGTGTGTCTGGTGTGTGGGTAGTGTGTCTGGTGTGTAGATAGTGTGTCTGGTGTGTGGATAGTGTGTCTGGTGTGTGGATAGTGTGTCTGGTGTGTGGATAGTGTGTCTGGTGTGTAGATAGTGTGTCTGGTGTGTAGATAGTTTGTCTGGTGTGTGGATAGTGTGTCTGGTGTGTGGATAGTGTGTCTGGTGTGTGGGTAGAGTGTCTGGTGTGTGGGTAGAGTGTCTGGTGTGTAGATAGTGTGTCTAGTGTGTGGATAGAGTGTCTGGTATGTGGATAGTGTGTCTGGTGTGTGGATAGTGTGTCTGGTGTGTAAATAGTGTGTCTGGTGTGTGGATAGTGTGTCTGGTGTGTGAGTAGTGTGTCTGGTGTGTGGATAGTGTGTCTGGTGTGTGAGTAGTGTGTCTGGTGTGTGGATAGTGTGTCTGGTGTGTGGGTAGTGTGTCTGGTGTGTAGATAGTGTGTCTGGTGTGTATATAGTGTGTCTGGTGTGTAGATAGTGTGTCTGGTGTGTGGATAGTGTGTCTGGTGTGTGGGTAGTGTGTCTGGTGTGTGGATAGTGTGTCTGGTGTGTGGATAGAGTGTCTGGTGTGTGGGTAGTGTGTCTGGTGTGTGGGTAATGTGTCTGGTGTGTAGATAGTGTGTCTGGTGTGTGGATAGTGTGTCTGGTGTGTGGGTAATGTGTCTGGTGTGTAGATATTGTGTCTGGTGTGTGAGTAATGTGTCTGGTGTGTAGATATTGTGTCTGGTGTGTGGGTAATGTGTCTGGTGTGTAGATAGTGTGACTGGTGTGTAGATAGTGTGTCTGGTGTGTGGGTAATGTGTCTGGTGTGTAGATATTGTGTCTGGTGTGTGGATAGTGTGTCTGGTGTGTGGGTAATGTGTCTGGTGTGTAGATATTGTGTCTGGTGTGTGGATAGTGTGTTTGGTGTGTGGGCAGTGTATCTGGTGTGTGGGTAATGTGTCTGGTGTGTAGATAGTGTGTCTGGTGTGTAGATAAAGTGTCTGGTGTGTGGATAGAGTGTCTGGTGTGTGGGTAGTGTGTCTGGTGTGTAGATAGTGTGTCTGGTGTGTGGGTAGTGTGTCTGGTGTGTGGATAGTGTGTCTGGTTTGTGGGTAGTGTGTCTGGTGTGTGGGTAGTGTGTCTGGTGTGTGGGTAGTGTGTCTGGTGTGTGGGTAATATGTCTGGTGTGTGGATAGTGTGTCTGGTGTGTAGATAGTGTGTCTGGTGTGTAGATAGTGTGTCTGGTGTGTGGGTAGTGTGTCTGGTGTGTAAATAGTGTGTCTGGTGTGTAGATAGTGTGTCTGGTGTGTAGATAGTGTGTCTGGTGTGTAGATAGTGTGTCTGTTGTGTGGATAGAGTGTCTGGTGTGTCTGGTGTGTGGATAGTGTGTCAGGTGTGTAGATAGTGTGTCTGGTGTGTGGATAGTGTGTCTGGTGTGTCTGGTGTGTGGGTAGAGTGTCTGGTGTGTCTGGTGTGTGGATAGTGTGTCTGGTGTGTAGATAGTGTGTCTGGTGTGTAGATAGTGTGTCTGGTGAGTGGATAGTGTGTCTGGTGTGTGGATAGTGTGTCTGGTGTGTGGATAGTGTGTCTGGTGTGTGGATAGTGTGTCTGGTGTGTGGATAGTGTGTCTGGTGTGTGGATAGTGTGTCTGGTGTGTCTGATGTGTGGATAGTGTGTCTGGTGTGTCGATAGTGTGTCTGGTGTGTAGATAGTGTGTCTGGTGTGTGGGTAGTGTGTCTGGTGTGTGGATAGAGTGTCTGGTGTGTAGATAGTGTGTCTGGTGTGTGGATAGTGTGTCTGGTGTGTGGGTAGTGTGTCTGGTGTGTGGATAGTGCGTCTGGTGTGTAGATAGTGTGTCTGGTGTGTGGGTAGTGTGTCTCGTGTGTGGATAGAGTGTCTGGTGTGTAGATAGTGTGTCTGGTGTGTGGGTAGTGTGTCTGGTGTGTGGATAGTGTGTCTGGTGTGTGGATAGTGTGTCTGGTGTGTAGATAGTGTGTCTGGTGTGTGGGTAGTGTGTCTGGTGTGTGGATAGTGTGTCTGGTGTGTAGATAGTGTGTCTGGTGTGTAGATAGTGTTCTGGTGTGTAGATAGTGTGGATAGTGTGTCTGGTGTGTAGATAGTGTGTCTGGTGTGTAGATAGTGTGTCTGGTGTGTAGATAGTGTGTCTGGTGTGTAGATAGTGTGTCTGGTGTGTAGATAGTGTGTCTGGTGTGTGGATAGTGTGTCTGGTGTGTGGATAGTGTGTCTGGTGTGTGGATAGTGTGTCTGGTGTGTGGATAGTGTGTCTGGTGTGTGGATAGTGTGTCTGGTGTGTAGATAGTGTGTCTGGTGTGTAGATAGTGTGTCTGGTGTGTAGATAGTGTGTCTGGTGTGTAGATAGTGTGTCTGGTGTGTGGATAGTGTGTCTGGTGTGTAGATAGTGTGTCTGGTGTGTAGATAGTGTGTCTGGTGTCTGGATAGAGTGTCTGGTGTGTGGATAGTGTGTCTGGTGTGTGTCTGGTGTGTGAGTAGTGTGTCTGGTGTGTGAGTAGTGTGTCTGGTGTGTGGATAGAGTGTCTGGTGTGTAGATAGTGTGTCTGGTGTGTAGAAAGTGTTTCTTGTGTGTAGATAGTGTGTCTGGTGTGTAGATAGTGTGTCTGGTGTGTAGATAGTGTGTATGGTGTGTGGATAGAGTGTCTGGTGTGTAGATAGTGTGTCTGCTGTGTAGATAGTGTGTCTGGTGTGTGGATAGTGTGTCTGGTGTGTAGATAGTGTGTCTGGTGTGTGGATAGAGTGTCTGGTGTGTGGATAGTGTGACTGGTGTGTAGATAGTGTGTCTGGTGTGTAGATAGTGTGTCTGGTGTGTAGATAGTGTGTCTGGTGTGTAGATAGTGTGTCTGGTGTGTGGATAGTGTGTCTGGTGTGTGGATAGTGTGTCTGGTGTGTGGGTAGTGTGTCTGGTGTGTAGATAGTGTGTCTGGTGTGTATATAGTGTGTCTGGTGTGTATATAGTGTGTCTGGTGTGTAGATAGTGTGTCTGGTGTGTGGGTAGTGTGTCTGGTGTGTGGATAGTGTGTCTGGTGTGTGGATAGAGTGTCTGGTGTGTGGGTAGTGTGTCTGGTGTGTGGGTAATGTGTCTGGTGTGTAGATAGTGTGACTGGTGTGTAGATAGTGTGACTGGTGTGTAGATAGTGTGTCTGGTGTGTGGGTAATGTGTCTGGTGTGTAGATAGTGTGTCTGGTGTGTGGATAGTGTGTCTGGTGTGTGGGTAATGTGTCTGATGTGTAGATATTGTGTCTGGTGTGTGGATAGTGTGTCTGGTGTGTGGGTAGTGTGTCTGGTGTGTGGGTAATGTGTCTGGTGTGTAGATAGTGTGTCTGGTGTGTAGATAAAGTGTCTGGTGTGTGGATAGAGTGTCTGGTGTGTGGGTAGTGTGTCTGGTGTGTAGATAGTGTGTCTGGTGTGTGGGTAGTGTGTCTGGTGTGTGGATAGTGTGTCTGGTTTGTGGGTAGTGTGTCTGGTGTGTGGGTAGTGTGTCTGGTGTGTGGGTAGTGTGTCTGGTGTGTGGGTAATATGTCTGGTGTGTGGATAGTGTGTCTGGTGTGTAGATAGTGTGTCTGGTGTGTAGATAGTGTGTCTGGTGAGTGGGTAGTGTGTCTGGTGTGTAGATAGTGTGTCTGGTGTGTAGATAGTGTGTCTGGTGTGTAGATAGTGTGTCTGGTGTGTAGATAGTGTGTCTGTTGTGTGGATAGAGTGTCTGGTGTGTGGATAGTGTGTCAGGTGTGTAGATAGTGTGTCTGGTGTGTCTGGTGTGTGGATAGTGTGTCTGGTGTGTCTGGTGTGTGGGTAGAGTGTCTGGTGTGTCTGGTGTGTGGATAGTGTGTCTGGTGTGTAGATAGTGTGTCTGGTGAGTGGATAGTGTGTCTGGTGTGTGGATAGTGTGTCTGGTGTGTGGATAGTGTGTCTGGTGTGTGGATAGTGTGTCTGGTGTGTGGATAGTGTGTCTGGTGTGTGGATAGTGTGTCTGGTGTGTCTGATGTGTGGATAGTGTGTCTGGTGTGTCGATAGTGTGTCTGGTGTGTAGATAGTGTGTCTGGTGTGTGGGTAGTGTGTCTGGTGTGTGGATAGAGTGTCTGGTGTGTAGATAGTGTGTCTGGTGTGTGGATAGTGTGTCTGGTGTGTGGGTAGTGTGTCTGGTGTGTGGATAGTGCGTCTGGTGTGTAGATAGTGTGTCTGGTGTGTGGGTAGTGTGTCTCGTGTGTGGATAGAGTGTCTGGTGTGTAGATAGTGTGTCTGGTGTGTGGGTAGTGTGTCTGGTGTGTGGATAGTGTGTCTGGTGTGTGGATAGTGTGTCTGGTGTGTGGATAGAGTGTCTGGTGTGTGGGTAGTGTGTCTGGTGTGTGGATAGTGTGTCTGGTGTGTAGATAGTGTGTCTGGTGTGTAGATAGTGTGTCTGGTGTTTAGATAGTGTGGATAGTGTGTAGATAGTGTGTCTGGTGTGTAGATAGTGTGTCTGGTGTGTGGATAGTGTGTCTGGTGTGTGGATAGTGTGTCTGGTGTGTGGATAGTGTGTCTGGTGTGTGGATAGTGTGTCTGGTGTGTAGATAGTGTGTCTGGTGTGTAGATAGTGTGTCTGGTGTGTAGATAGTGTGTCTGGTGTGTGGATAGTGTGTCTGGTGTGTGGATAGTGTGTCTGGTGTGTAGATAGTGTGTCTGGTGTGTAGATAGTGTGTCTGGTGTGTGGATAGAGTGTCTGGTGTGTGGATAGTGTGTCTGGTGTGTGTCTGGTGTGTGAGTAGTGTGTCTGGTGTGTGAGTAGTGTGTCTGGTGTGTGGATAGAGTGTCTGGTGTGTAGATAGTGTGTCTGGTGTGTAGAAAGTGTTTCTTGTGTGTAGATAGTGTGTCTGGTGTGTAGATAGTGTGTCTGGTGTGTAGATAGTGTGTCTGGTGTGTGGATAGAGTGTCTTGTGTGTAGATAGTGTGTCTGGTGTGTAGATAGTGTGTCTGGTGTGTAGATAGTGTGTCTGGTGTGTAGTGTGTCTGGTGTGTAGATAGTGTGTCTTGTGTGTAGATAGTGTGTCTTGTGTGTAGATAGTGTGTCTGGTGTGTGGATAGAGTGTCTGGTGTGTAGATAGTGTGTCTGGTGTGTCTGGTGTGTGGGTAGAGTGTCTGGTGTGTCTGGTGTGTGGATAGTGTGTCTGGTGTGTAGATAGTGTGTCTGGTGTGTAGATAGTGTGTCTGGTGAGTGGATAGTGTGTCTGGTGTGTGGATAGTGTGTCTGGTGTGTGGATAGTGTGTCTGGTGTGTGGATAGTGTGTCTGGTGTGTGGATAGTGTGTCTGGTGTGTGGATAGTGTGTCTGGTGTGTCTGATGTGTGGCTAGTGTGTCTGGTGTGTCGATAGTGTGTCTGGTGTGTAGATAGTGTGTCTGGTGTGTGGGTAGTGTGTCTGGTGTGTGGATAGAGTGTCTGGTGTGTAGATAGTGTGTCTGGTGTGTGGATAGTGTGTCTGGTGTGTGGGTAGTGTGTCTGGTGTGTGGATAGTGCGTCTGGTGTGTAGATAGTGTGTCTGGTGTGTGGGTAGTGTGTCTCGTGTGTGGATAGAGTGTCTGGTGTGTAGATAGTGTGTCTGGTGTGTGGGTAGTGTGTCTGGTGTGTGGATAGTGTGTCTGGTGTGTAGATAGTGTGTCTGGTGTGTAGATAGTGTTCTGGTGTGTAGATAGTGTGGATAGTGTGTCTGGTGTGTAGATAGTGTGTCTGGTGTGTAGATAGTGTGTCTGGTGTGTAGATAGTGTGTCTGGTGTGTAGATAGTGTGTCTGGTGTGTAGATAGTGTGTCTGGTGTGTGGATAGTGTGTCTGGTGTGTGGATAGTGTGTCTGGTGTGTGGATAGTGTGTCTGGTGTGTGGATAGTGTGTCTGGTGTGTGGATAGTGTGTCTGGTGTGTAGATAGTGTGTCTGGTGTGTAGATAGTGTGTCTGGTGTGTAGATAGTGTGTCTGGTGTGTAGATAGTGTGTCTGGTGTGTGGATAGTGTGTCTGGTGTGTAGATAGTGTGTCTGGTGTGTAGATAGTGTGTCTGGTGTCTGGATAGAGTGTCTGGTGTGTGGATAGTGTGTCTGGTGTGTGTCTGGTGTGTGAGTAGTGTGTCTGGTGTGTGAGTAGTGTGTCTGGTGTGTGGATAGAGTGTCTGGTGTGTAGATGTGTCTGGTGTGTAGAAAGTGTTTCTTGTGTGTAGATAGTGTGTCTGGTGTGTGGATAGTGTGTCTGGTGTGTAGATAGTGTGTCTGGTGTGTAGATAGTGTGTCTGGTGTGTGGGTAGTGTGTCTGGTGTGTGGGTAATGTGTCTGGTGTGTAGATAGTGTGTCTGGTGTGTAGATAAAGTGTCTGGTGTGTGGATAGTGTGTCTGGTGTGTGGATAGTGTGTCTGGTGTGTGGATAGTGTGTCTGGTGTGTGGATAGTGTGTCTGGTTTGTGGGTAGTGTGTCTGGTGTGTGGGTAGTGTGTCTGGTGTGTGGGTAGTGTGTCTGGTGTGTGGGTAATATGTCTGGTATGTGGATAGTGTGTCTGGTGTGTGGATAGTGTGTCTGGTGTGTAGATAGTGTGTCTGGTGTTGGGTAGTGTGTCTGGTGTGTAGATAGTGTGTCTGGTGTGTAGATAGTGTGTCTGGTGTGTAGATAGTGTGTCTGGTGTGTGGATAGTGTGTCTGGTGTGTGGATAGTGTGTCTGGTGTGTGGATAGTGTGTCTGGTGTGTGGATAGTGTGTCTGGTGTGTCTGGTGTGTTGATAGTGTGTCTGGTGTGTCGATAGTGTGTCTGGTGTGTAGAGTGTCTGGTGTGTCTGGTGTGTGGATAGTGTGTCTGGTGTGTGGATAGAGTGTCTGGTGTGTAGATAGTGTGTCTGGTGAGTGGATAGTGTGTCTGGTGTGTGGATAGTGTGTCTGGTGTGTGGATAGTGTCTGGTGTGTGGATAGTGCGTCTGGTGTGTGGATAGTGTGTCTGGTGTGTGGGTAGTGTGTCTCGTGTGTGGATAGAGTGTCTGGTGTGTAGATAGTGTGTCTGGTGTGTAGATAGTGTGTCTGGTGTGTGGGTAGTGTGTCTGGTGTGTGGATAGAGTGTCTGGTGTGTAGATAGTGTGTCTGGTGTGTGGATAGTGTGTCTGGTGTGTGGGTAGTGTGTCTGGTGTGTGGATAGTGCGTCTGGTGTGTAGATAGTGTGTCTGGTGTGTGGGTAGTGTGTCTCGTGTGTGGATAGAGTGTCTGGTGTGTAGATAGTGTGTCTGGTGTGTGGGTAGTGTGTCTGGTGTGTGGATAGTGTGTCTGGTGTGTGGATAGTGTGTCTGGTGTGTAGATAGTGTGTCTGGTGTGTGGGTAGTGTGTCTGGTGTGTGGATAGTGTGTCTGGTGTGTAGATAGTGTGTCTGGTGTGTAGATAGTGTGTCTGGTGTTTAGATAGTGTGGATAGTGTGTAGATAGTGTGTCTGGTGTGTAGATAGTGTGTCTGGTGTGTGGATAGTGTGTCTGGTGTGTGGATAGTGTGTCTGGTGTGTGGATAGTGTGTCTGGTGTGTGGATAGTGTGTCTGGTGTGTGGATAGTGTGTCTGGTGTGTAGATAGTGTGTCTGGTGTGTAGATAGTGTGTCTGGTGTGTAGATAGTGTGTCTGGTGTGTAGATAGTGTGTCTGGTGTGTGGATAGTGTGTCTGGTGTGTAGATAGTGTGTCTGGTGTGTAGATAGTGTGTCTGGTGTGTGGATAGAGTGTCTGGTGTGTGGATAGTGTGTCTGGTGTGTGTCTGGTGTGTGAGTAGTGTGTCTGGTGTGTGAGTAGTGTGTCTGGTGTGTGGATAGAGTGTCTGGTGTGTAGATAGTGTGTCTGGTGTGTAGAAAGTGTTTCTTGTGTGTAGATAGTGTGTCTGGTGTGTAGATAGTGTGTCTGGTGTGTAGATAGTGTGTCTGGTGTGTGGATAGAGTGTCTTGTGTGTAGATAGTGTGTCTGGTGTGTAGATAGTGTGTCTGGTGTGTAGATAGTGTGTCTGGTGTGTAGTGTGTCTGGTGTGTAGATAGTGTGTCTTGTGTGTAGATAGTGTGTCTTGTGTGTAGATAGTGTGTCTGGTGTGTGGATAGAGTGTCTGGTGTGTAGATAAAGTGTCTGGTGTGTGGATAGTGTGTCTGGTGTGTAGATAGTGTGTCTGGTGTGTAGATAGTGTGTCTGGTGTGTGTGTAGTGTGTCTGGTGTGTAGATAGTGTGTCTGGTGTGTGGATAGAGTGTCTGGTATGTGGATAGTGTGTCTGGTGTGTGGGTAGTGTGTCTGGTGTGTAGATAGTGTGTCTGGTGTGTAGATAGTGTGTCTGGTGTGTAGATAGTGTGTCTGGTGTGTGGATAGTGTGTCTGGTGTGTAGATAGTGTGTCTGGTGTGTGTATATTGTGTCTGGTGTGTAGATAGTGTGTCTGGTGTGTGGATAGTGTGTCTGGTGTGTGGATGGAGTGTCTGTTGTGTGGATAGAGTGTCTGGTGTGTCTGGTGTGTGGATAGTGTGTCAGGTGTGTGGATAGTGTGTCTGGTGTGTGGGTAATGTGTCTGGTGTGTAGATATTGTGTCTGGTGTGTGGATAGTGTGTCTGGTGTGTGGGTAGTGTGTCTGGTGTGTGGGTAATGTGTCTGGTGTGTAGATAGTGTGTCTGGTGTGTAGATAAAGTGTCTGGTGTGTGGATAGAGTGTCTGGTGTGTGGGTAGTGTGTCTGGTGTGTGGATGGAGTGTCTGTTGTGTGGATAGAGTGTCTGGTGTGTCTGGTGTGTGGATAGTGTGTCAGGTGTGTAGATAGTGTGTCTGGTGTGTCTGGTGTGTGGATAGTGTGTCTGGTGTGTCTGGTGTGTGGGTAGAGTGTCTGGTGTGTCTGGTGTGTGGGTAATGTGTCTGGTGTGTAGATAGTGTGTCTGGTGTGTAGATAAAGTGTCTGGTGTGTGGATAGTGTGTCTGGTGTGTGGATAGTGTGTCTGGTGTGTGGATAGTGTGTCTGGTGTGTGGATAGTGTGTCTGGTGTGTGGATAGTGTGTTTGGTGTGTCTGATGTGTGGATAGTGTGTCTGGTGTGTCGATAGTGTGTCTGGTGTGTAGATAGTGTGTCTGGTGTGTGGATAGAGTGTCTGGTGTGTGGGTAGTGTGTCTGGTGTGTGGGTAATGTGTCTGGTGTCTAGATAGTGTGACTGGTGTGTAGATAGTGTGACTGGTGTGTAGATAGTGTGTCTGGTGTGTGGGTAATGTGTCTGGTGTGTAGATAGTGTGTCTGGTGTGTGGATAGTGTGTCTGGTGTGTGGGTAATGTGTCTGGTGTGTAGATAGTGTGTCTGGTGTGTGGATAGAGTGTCTGGTGTGTAGATAGTGTGTCTGGTGTGTAGATAGTGTGTCTGGTGTGTAGATAGTGTGTCTGGTGTGTAGATAGTGTGTCTGGTGTGTAGATAGTGTGTCTGGTGTGTGGATAGTGTGTCTGGTGTGTAGATAGTGTGTCTGGTGTGTGTATATTGTGTCTGGTGTGTAGATAGTGTGTCTGGTGTGTGGATAGTGTGTCTGGTGTGTGGATGGAGTGTCTGGTGTGTGGATAGTGTGTCTGGTGTGTGGATAGTGTGTCTGGTGTGTGGATAGTGTGTCTGGTGTGTGGATAGTGTGTCTGGTGTGTGGATAGTGTGTCTGGTGTGTAGATAGTGTGTCTGGTGTGTAGATAGTGTGTCTGGTGTGTGAGTAGTGTGTCTGGTGTGTAGATAGTGTGTCTGGTGTGTGGATAGTGTGTCTGGTGTGTGGATAGTGTGTCTGGTGTGTGGATAGTGTGTCTGGTGTGTAGATAGTGTGTCTGGTGTGTAGATAGTGTGTCTGGTGTGTAGATAGTGTGTCTGGTGTGTAGATAGTGTGTCTGGTGTGTAGATAGTGTGTCTGGTGTGTAGATAGTGTGTCTGGTGTGTAGATAGTGTGTCTGGTGTGTAGATAGTGTGTCTGGTGTGTAGATAGTGTGTCTGGTGTGTAGATAGTGTGACTGGTGTGTAGATAGTGTGTCTGGTGTGTAGATAGTGTGACTGGTGTGTAGATAGTGTGACTGGTGTGTAGATAGTGTGACTGGTGTGTAGATAGTGTGACTGGTGTGTAGATAGTGTGACTGGTGTGTAGATAGTGTGACTGGTGTGTGGATAGTGTGTCTGGTGTGTGGATAGTGTGTCTGGTGTGTGGATAGTGTGACTGATGTGTAGATAGTGTGACTGGTGTGTAGATAGTGTGACTGGTGTGTAGATAGTGTGTCTGGTGTGTAGATAGTGTGTCTGGTGTGTAGATAGTGTGTCTGGTGTGTAGATAGTGTGTCTGGTGTGTAGATAGTGTGTCTGGTGTGTAGATAGTGTGTCTGGTGTGTAGATAGTGTGACTGGTGTGTAGATAGTGTGTCTGGTGTGTAGATAGTGTGTCTGGTGTGTAGATAGTGTGACTGGTGTGTAGATAGTGTGTCTGGTGTGTGGATAGTGTGTCTGGTGTGTAGATTGTGTGTCTGGTGTGTAGATAGTGTGTCTGTTGTGTGGGTAGTGTGTCTGGTGTGTGGGTAGTGTGTCTGGTGTGTAGATAGTGTGTCTGGTGTGTGGATAGAGTGTCTGGTGTGTGGATAGTGTGTCTGGTGTGTGGATAGAGTGTCTGGTGTGTGGATAGTGTGTCTGGTGTGTAGATAGTGTGTCTGGTGTGTAGATAGTGTGTCTGGTGTGTGAGTAGTGTGTCTGGTGTGTAGATAGTGTGTCTGGTGTGTGGATAGTGTGTCTGGTGTGTGGATAGTGTGTCTGGTGTGTGGATAGTGTGTCTGGTGTGTAGATAGTGTGTCTGGTGTGTAGATAGTGTGTCTGGTGTGTAGATAGTGTGTCTGGTGTGTAGATAGTGTGTCTGGTGTGTAGATAGTGTGTCTGGTGTGTAGATAGTGTGTCTGGTGTGTAGATAGTGTGACTGGTGTGTAGATAGTGTGACTGGTGTGTAGATAGTGTGACTGGTGTGTAGATAGTGTGACTGGTGTGTAGATAGTGTGACTGGTGTGTAGATAGTGTGACTGGTGTGTGGATAGTGTGTCTGGTGTGTGGATAGTGTGTCTGGTGTGTGGATAGTGTGACTGATGTGTAGATAGTGTGACTGGTGTGTAGATAGTGTGACTGGTGTGTAGATAGTGTGTCTGGTGTGTAGATAGTGTGTCTGGTGTGTAGATAGTGTGTCTGGTGTGTAGATAGTGTGTCTGGTGTGTAGATAGTGTGTCTGGTGTGTAGATAGTGTGTCTGGTGTGTAGATAGTGTGACTGGTGTGTAGATAGTGTGTCTGGTGTGTAGATAGTGTGTCTGGTGTGTAGATAGTGTGACTGGTGTGTAGATAGTGTGTCTGGTGTGTAGATAGTGTGTCTGGTGTGTAGATAGTGTGTCTGGTGTGTGGGTAGTGTGTCTGGTGTGTGGGTAATGTGTCTGGTGTGTGGGTAGTGTGTCTGGTGTGTGGGTAGTGTGTCTGGTGTGTGGGTAGAGTGTCTGGTGTGTGGGTAGTGTGTCTGGTGTGTGGGTAGAGTGTCTGGTATGTGGGTAGTGTGTCTGGTATGTGGGTAGTCTGTCTGGTATGTGGGTAGTCTGTCTGGTGTGTGGGTAGTGTGTCTGGTGTGTGGGTAGTGTGTCTGGTGTGTAGATAGTGTGTCTGGTGTGTGGGTAATGTGTCTGGTGTGTGGGTAGTGTGTCTGGTGTGTGGGTAGTGTGTCTGGTATGTGGGTAGTGTGTCTGGTATGTGGGTAGTCTGTCTGGTGTGTGGGTAGTGTGTCTGGTGTGTGGGTAGTCTGTCTGGTGTGTGGGTAGTCTGTCTGGTGATTGGATAATATGTCTGGTGTGTGGATAGTCTGTCTGGTGTGTGGATAGTCTGTCTCGTGTGTGGATAATATGTATGGTGTGTGGATAGTCTGTCTGGTGTGTGGATAATATGTCTGATGTTCACTGGACTGATATTTGCTTGACTATTAGATTCCCTATTACCAGTGACCCTCGCCATCGGGCGAACCCACTCCGACTTCTGAAGTACTTGTAATTGATTCCCCCAAGTCAGGGATGAGAAGTCAACATTTTAGTCCAACTGACCGGTGTAGATGTTGAACCCTCTACTTTGGTATCAGGACACTATATGGTTCAGAACTAGCGTTCTTATCCCTTCGGCCATGCTGACCTCCCTATAGAAGGTTTAAACCGGGTGAATGCTACGACACTGCACCACCTGGGGTCCTGTCCAGGAAGAATGAAAGAAACAAGACAAGACACTTCCCACACCCTACCCCAACCTTGGCAGGATGACATCAGCATAGAAGCCAGAGAAGACATGCCTCGCGGGGACATGGAGAGGGCTGGGCGAGTGAAGGTATCTCGCGTGTTTCCGCCTGACCATCTGCGCATCTTAGATAGGAGGGATGGGGGAGTAGCCGGCGTTGTGTTTTTTGTCTTGTGGGACGCTGTAGCTGTCATGGTCAATATGTGACCACGTTTACGCGGCAACTCTTCAATGATTGTTGAAGATGAGGATGGAACACGTACGGAAATATGGCTAGTGCTGTGATGCCTGTTCTTGTCTCAGCTTAACTCACACACAAAGACATCTAGGAGCTAGTCTATACATGTCTAGGACATCCTAGCCTATTGACTCACAACGGACAACTAGGAGCTACAATCTATATATGTGCTGATGTAATTATGGATTGCTGGACGAGTAGTCACGATATGGTAGTGCCAATGGACGCAGCGGAGATGCGACTGTTTGAGGCGATGTCTCCCTGTACATAGTGTCTGTCCTCTAATCTCCACTTGTTGTCTTGACATCTGTGAGAGCCTGTGAGCGCCTGTGAATGTATTTCTATCGTTATGTCATAATCATCATCTTCCACTTTTGCCGTCAAGCGTCGTGAGGAGGAACAATTTGCGTTCCAGCGCCCGATGGGCGGCACTGGATAGTGTCATTCCGTGTGATTGTACAATGTCTTTGACGCAATCAATCTATTTTCTTCTTGGACGTCCTCTTGCTCTCGTCGCAGATGATCTTTGATGTAGGGCCAGTGCTGGTAGTTGTTGTTGTTGCATTCTAACGAGATGGCCAAACCATTTGATCTTCTGTCTTTCAATAAATGTGGCACAAGGTGTTGATCCCACTGTCTGTCTTCTTCTCCGTTCATCCGGAGTTGTTTTTTTTTTTTTCGGACGTTATTGCGTTATGTCTGTTTACAGCAGATCTGCGTTCTTGCGTCGTTAGGCCGACACATCCGACTTCTGCGGGCATTTGTTGACCGTTTTAACCATCCCGGGGGGGGGGGGGGCTGTTTGTCTGATAACAACATTTCTTGTTCGGTCTCAGATTGTTAAGTTGGAAGGTCTCCTCGGACATCTCATCTCACAGTTGTTGATCTTTACGTAAGTATGGTTTGGATAATATAAAAGTTTGAGATTGGTAGCATAGATATAGCTGGTTTATTATCTGTCGTTTTGCGGACATAAGTATGTTTGGATGTTTCAGTATGGGTAATAGTTGATAATGTAAGTGCACTAGCTTTTTGACATCTGATTTCAATTTCTCTAACCAATCTACCATCTTCTGCGATCATACTTCTAAGATATTTGAATTGGAGGGAGAATTGTGAAGGAGGACTCTGGTGCTTTTACTGAAACCACAAGTAGCCTGACCATGGAAGTCATGGCAGTAAGTAAATCAATAACATGGCTCGAGACACAGACATTCACTAGGGCTTGTTTCCTTAGCGACTCAATGAACATGATCAAGAGGATAGAGGAGGGGTCGATCCGAAGAGAATGGTTGCTGCCTCTGGAGCGGTCTTGACTGGCAAAGATTAGTTTCATCTTCGTGCCAGGGCATGCGGGAGTACAAGGAAATGAGCGGGCTGACAAGCTCGCAGGTGAGGCTACTGTGGAGGGCGGACGCGCCATGGACCAGGCCGACATTCTGAATGCTCTACGAGAAGTAAGACTTTTGCGAGAACCAAGTGATGACTGTGAATCTACAACAATGGCCAGACTGCGAGAGCAGCAAATTAAAAGAGGTGTGGCCAAACAAGAACACTACGCAGGAAGCCAAAGAAGATTGATAAACCAACACAGAACTGGCGTCGTTAGCCGCTACACGCTGCGGGATTTGCTGAGGAGGGGATCCGAGCACTCATGGACTGAATGGTTCGATGTGCAATGAGGATGATCTGTCGACTAACTAACTAACTAACTAAGATATTTGAATGCTTTATCTTGTTTCAGGCCGGCTTCGTGTCTTAGAGGTTATGACTTTTCTCCGTAATCTCGTATACTTTCGTCGGTGACGTGATGACGGTGAGAATCAGCAGTGGTTCGAATCGCATCAGTAACTTACGGGGTATGTGAGCCGGCCGCTCAGAAAGCAATGGCAAACTACTGAGCGTAATCTTGCCAAGAAATCAACATACAGCTGAAAGATGCTGGTGTTGACAGCGATGTTCTGTAAAGGATATGCAAGAAAAAAAAAATCTTGTTTCAGAAATGTGCTATTTATCTGCATACTTAATTTACCAGGAGATCTGCTAACTTGTATTACTTGGGTTCTGGCTGTATTTATACTCATATCGTATCTGCTGCAGGTTGAACTCAGATTATTAATATGTCAATGACCTGAAAGGTTCACCAGGTGCAGGTATCTGTGTAATGGACTGGATTCTTCGGCTTGACCCCTATGTGTAGAGTCTGTTAGCAACCTTTGACAGATGCAAGCTGTGAGGAGTAGACCATACTGGTCACTACCCTGGCAAGAGCCATGTCACAAATAGGCAGGCTTGTCCATGGGACAGATTTTTCTGTTCTATCCCATCTTATGGTAATTTATGCCTGTCCCATCCCATCCCATCCCATCCCATCCCATCCCATGGGACCTTTCATATAACATTCCCATGGCCAAGCCTGCGTGAATGGAATCCTGGCCAGCAAGATAGTAATTAGTTGCACGTACGGTAAAAGAGTGTAGTGAGTAGAGTAAGTACAGGACTCGACTACACTCCTTAAGACCCATTGGGTATATATTCCCAGTTCCAGTTCAGCTGAGACGAATGGCCCCGTTCAACCTTCGACTATATCGATTTGGTTGTATTTGGGGCCTTTATAATGTATCTCGCTCTTCTTTCGTATATGATGCTGCTTATTTCTGCTTCCTTGAAATAGTTGAGTTACTGCGATTGAGTTCATTTCATCCTTGTGGTTTTACATGTCTGACCAGAGTCGCGCACTTGTTGAGGTCTAGAGTAATTGTGTACTCACCCCGGCATATGGTGCTGCTTCCTTCAGGAAGTTTTACCAGTGGTCGTCTCTCCTAGTGTTCCACCTCTTTCCCCGTCTTGGGTTGTCTTCGAATCTTCTGGGTCTTTGATTTCTTGTATCGTGGGCGGTTCCGACTTGGTTATTGGGCATATGGTTCTCACCCATATTTTTATAGACCGATTGATGCCAAATCGACCTGAGACCCGAGGTCAATTGTATTTGTATTTGAATGTGAACCCATGACAATGTGCCCGGCAACGGAGCGTCTACTGCGCGGTCGGAGCTGCCATAAGAGTTTGGGTTCGAGTCACATGAAGGGGGGGGGGGGGGGGTTTGTTGTCATGGTTACAGCACATCGGGGAGGCAGCCCTGGTCGGATCGATACAACTACTTCCAATGGTTATTTACATCGTGGCTAGCCTGGTAGCCGAGGGGGGCCAGTGTGCGCTGATTGCCCGTGTTATCCTAATTTGGCCGTGAGCAAGGCTTGGTCGGGCCGTATCGATCTCCCTCTTGCTGGGCTCTTTTTGCCAGTTTCCGGGAGTCGCTCATTGACGTAAAAAGTTGTCGATATCGCCCGCATTTTGTTGGTGCGGTGTTTTTTTTTTTTTGTGCTGCTTCAATTCTTTCATATTTACTCTCCTTGTGTGTGTGTGTGTGTGTGTGTGTGTGTGTGTGTGTGTGTGTGAGGGGGGGGGGGGGGTGGGGCGTGCGTATTCGCGCGCGCTAACTCAGTGTTTGTGTACGCTATTTAGTGCTTGTATGTTCAAGATTGAGTTTGTATGGTCACTATTCAACATTCAGTGGTTGTGTGTCCAACATTCAGTTTGTGTGTGTGAGGGGAGAGAGAGAGAGAGAGAGAGAGAGAGAGAGAGAGAGAGAGAGAGAGAGAGAGAGAGATTTTGAAGAAGAAAAAAACCAGCAGGTGAAATATTTCGGCCACATAACGAGGCTACCAGCTGAAAGTATACCACGACAAGCAATGGTATACAGACCAAATAGAACCAGAAGAAGAGGCCGACCATGTACGATGGACAGAGAGAAGTCCATGGGAATCTCGATCTTTATAAGCAGCCCATAAAACAGGCACTGTCCCAATATTTATGTTTCACTTCGACGCCGCAAGTTACGAGAGGAACAAGATGAGATGATCATGAGTTATTATAGAAATGATCTGAGAATATCGTGACCCAAGATACTGATATTCTACAAGATCTGAATGTGGAAGAGAACTGGCTCATACACAACGTCGTGTCCCTGACACTGAAATACTTTGGTCATATAAATGCCATAGTGGTTTAAACAGAGCAGTGATGGAGGCAAGGCGCCTGGAAGAAAATCCACCAACATCAAGGCGGGACACGGGACAGTTAAGGCGCCCTGGTCATGACAGTGAATGAATCACCAAATAACGAGAAGTAGATTGTGAGCTTGACTAAAACACAGTTACAAGAAACAAATTGGACGCTGTGGCCATAGCCTTCGTCAACACAGAACAAACAGACACAAACCTACATGAAACACACTACATGACAATATTAATAAACTACATGACAGTATTAAGGGTACTTATCTGAATCTGTATCCTAGCTTGGATTGGCTGACGACTGACACGCGTTCGACGGCTATCAGTGGATTGTATGGCCCGCATGTATGGTCAAAGGGTAATACCGTCAGAAAGGTTTTGGCTAAACAACTCAGCGGGTAGGGATTGGGGTGGAGAGGCGGTCATGTGGACGAAAGTTAAAAATTAGGAAGCGAAGGTGTCGCGGACGTATTATGCAATTAGCAGTTTCTAGTTCCGCGCTCGAAACACAGCTGCGGAAGATTTCATTGCTTTGGTCCTCACAGAAGGGGCATGAGTGGCGGTCGCTCAGAAAACGATTGCAAACCACCTAACGCAAAACTGCCAAGAAATCCCAAACAGCAAAAATTATGCTGGGGCTGACTGCGACGTCCTGCAAAGGACATGCAAATACCTATTGGTAGACTATACAGCTGGGGGTGGAGGAGGGGGTATGGAAGTTAAATGAAACTGTGTTGGACATTGAGGCCGTGAGGGGAGAGTGAACCCAACTGGAAGATGAGACGGTTTTCCAATGTCTTACGATCCTGTTTGTGGGATTCTGGTCATGACAATGCACGAGGCGGGGAACTAGCGGAGGGTCAAGCGTATTTTCCTGGGCTGTGTTGTGAGCGCCGTTCCGTAGTACGACTTGCTAACTGATGATGATGATGTCTGTTGCGTGAATAGCTTAGGAGATTGCATTGTACAGAAATAGATATTCTGCTTTTTGCCATGTCGTGATGGCGGTCCGTCACGCAACGTGCTGCCGTGCGGATAGACAATTGTTCTTTGCACAGTTCTGGTGTCGTGACTCCGTGTGATGGTTGAGTATAATTGAGCAGCTTGATCTCTGTAAACGTGACTGACTTGATCCGTTTAGTGTGAAATGTTCCACGGGAGAAGTGGCCGGAAAATCTAGCTGTGGTACAGGCTGATGTTGATGTCTGTGTGGGTTGTTGGTGTGTGTGTGTGGGACGTTGGTTTGTGTGTGGGTTGTTGATATTTGTGTGGGTTGTTGGTGTGTGTGTGTGGGACGTTGGTTTGTGTGTGGGTTGTTGATATTTGTGTGGGTTGTTGGTGTTTGTGTGGGTTGTTGATGTGTGTGTGTGGGACGTTGGTGTGTGTGTGTGGGACGTTGGTTTGTGTGTGTGGGACGTTGGTTTGTGTGTGGGTTGTTGGTGTTTGTGTGGGTTGTTGGTGTTTGTGTGGGTTGTTGATATTTGTGTGGGTTGTTGGTGTTTGTGTGGGTTGTTGGTGTTTGTGTGGGTTGTTGGTGTTTGTGTGGGTTGTTGGTGTTTGTGTGGGTTGTTGGTGTTTGTGTGGGTTGTTGGTGTTTGTGTGGGTTGTTGGTGTTTGTGTGGGTTGTTGGTGTTTGTGTGGGTTGTTGGTGTTTGTGTGGGTTGTTGATGTGTGTGTGTGGGACGTTGGTGTGTGTGTGTGGGACGTTGGTTTGTGTGTGTGGGACGTTGGTTTGTGTGTGGGTTGTTGGTGTTTGTGTGGGTTGTTGGTGTTTGTGTGGGTTGTTGGTGTTTGTGTGGGTTGTTGGTGTTTGTGTGGGTTGTTGGTGTTTGTGTGGGTTGTTGATATTTGTGTGGGTTGTTGGTGTTTGTGTGGGTTGTTGGTGTTTGTGTGGGTTGTTGGTGTTTGTGTGGGTTGTTGATATTTGTGTGGGTTGTTGGTGTTTGTGTGGGTTGTTGGTGTTTGTGTGGGTTGTTGGTGTTTGTGTGGGTTGTTGGTGTTTGTGTGGGTTGTTGATATTTGTGTGGGTTGTTGGTGTTTGTGTGGGTTGTTGGTGTTTGTGTGGGTTGTTGGTGTTTGTGTGGGTTGTTGGTGTTTGTGTGGGTTGTTGGTGTTTGTGTGGGTTGTTGATATTTGTGTGGGTTGTTGATGTGTGTGTAGGTTGTTGGTGTTTGTGTGGGTTGTTGATGTGTGTGTGTGGGACGTTGGTGTGTGTGTGTGTGGGACGTTGGTTTGTGTGTGGGTTGTTGGTGTTTGTGTGGGTTGTTGATGTGTGTGTAGGTTGTTGGTGTTTGTGTGGGTTGTTGATGTGTGTGTAGGTTGTTGGTGTTTGTGTGGGTTGTTGGTGTTTGTGTGGGTTGTTGATGTGTGTGTAGGTTGTTGGTGTTTGTGTGGGTTGTTGATGTGTGTGTGGGTTGTTGGTGTTTGTGTGGGTTGTTGGTGTGTGTGTAGGTTGTTGGTGTTTGTGTAGGTTGTTGGTGTTTGTGTGGGTTGTTGGTGTTTGTGTGGGTTGTTGGTGTTTGTGTGGGTTGTTGGTGTGTGTGGGTTGTTGGTGTTTGTGTGGGTTGTTGATGTGTGTGTAGGTTGTTGGTGTTTGTGTGGGTTGTTGATGTGTGTGTAGGTTGTTGATGTGTGTGTGGGTTGTTGGTGTTTGTGTGGGTTGTTGATGTGTGTGTAGGTTGTTGGTGTTTGTGTGGGTTGTTGATGTGAGTGTGGGTTGTTGGTGTTTGTGTGGGTTGTTGGTGTTTGTGTGGGTTGTTGATGTGTGTGTAGGTTGTTGGTGTTTGTGTGGGTTGTTGATGTGTGTGAGGGTTGTTTGTGTTTGTGTGGGTTGTTAATGTGTGTGTGTCCGACTGCGCTTGTTGGCTACAGCGGAAGTTGTGTTTATGTCAACAGTTAACTTAGTTGGTGTCGACGACAATTGGTTCGTGTGAGCGGTCGACTTGTTTGAGCAAGCGGTCAACTATATTTGTGTGAGCGGTCAGTTGTGTTTTTGGGATCGGTCTATTGTTTGATTGAGCGGTCTTTTATGTTTGTGTTAGCTGTCAATTATATTTGTGTGAGCGGCCAATTATATTTGTGGGAGCGGTCAATTATATTTGTGTGAGCGGTCAATTATATTTGTGTGAGCGGTCAATTATATTTGTGGGAGCGGTCAATTATATTTGTGGGAGCGGTCAATTATATTTGTGGGAGCGGTCAATTATATTTGTGTGAGCGGTCAATTATATTTGTGTGAGCGGTCAATTATATTTGTGTGAGCGGTCAATTATATTTGTTCTAGCTGTCAATTATATTTGTTCTAGCTGTCAATTATATTTGTGCGAGCTGTCAATTATTTTTGTGTGAGCGGTCAATTATATGTGTGTGAGCGGTCAATTATATGTGTGTGAGCGTTCCGTTATATTTGTGTGATCGGTCAATTATATGTGTCTGAGCGGTCAATTATATTTGTGCGAGCTGTCAATTATATTTGTGCGAGCTGTCAATTATATGTGTGTGAGCGTTCCGTTATATTTGTGTGAGCGGTCAATTATATGTGTTTGAGCGGTCAATTATATTTGTGCGAGCTGTCAATTATATTTGCGCGAGCTGTCAATTATATGTGTGCGAGCTGTCAATTATATTTGTGTGAGCGGTCAATTATATGTGTGTGAGCGGTCAATTATATTTGTGTGAGCGGTCAATTATATGTGTGTGAGCGGTCAATTATATTTGTGTGAGCGGTCAGTTATATTTGTGTGAGCGGTCATTTTATTTGTGTGAGCGGTCAATTATATTTGTGTGAGCGGTCAATTATATTTGTGTGAGCGGTCAATTATATTTGTGTGAGCGGTCAATTATATTTGTGTGAGCGGTCAATTATATTTGTGCGAGCTGTCAATTATATTTGTGTGAGCGGTCAATTATATGTGTGTGAGCGGTCAATTATATTTGTGTGAGCGGTCAATTATATTTGTGTGAGCGGTCAATTATATGTGTGTGAGCGGTCGATTATATTTGTGTGAGCGGTCAATTATATTTGTTCGAGCTGTCAATTATATTTGTGCGAGTGGTCAATTATATTTGTGTGAACGGTCAATTATATTTGTGTGAGCGGTCAATTACATTTGTGTGAGTGGTCAATTATATTGTGTGAACGGTCAATTACATTTGTGTGAGCGTTCAGTTATATTTGTGTGAGCGGTCAATTATATTTGTGTGAGCGGTCAATTATATTTGTGTGAGCGGTCGATTATATTTGTGTGAGCGGTCAATTATATTTGTGCGAGCTGTCAATTATATTTGTGCGAGCTGTCAATTATATTTGTGTGAGCGGTAAATTATATTTGTGTAAGCGGTCAATTATATTTGTGTGAGCTGTTAATTATATTTGTTTGAGCGGTCAATTATATTTGTGTGAACTGTCAATTATATTTGTTTGAGCGGTCAGTTATATTTGTGTGAGCGGTCAATTACATTTGTGTGAGTGGTCAATTATATTTGTGTGAACGGTCAATTACATTTGTGTGAGCGTTCAGTTATATTTGTGTGAGCGGTCAATTATATTGGTGTGAGCGGTCAATTATATTGGTGTGAGCGGTCAATTAACGTGTTCATAGATTGCTTTAGCGGTGTTGTTACCTCTTTGAGCACTGAGATGGACAGAGCTGCTGGAGACTTCCTCCAGCCTTTGCCAGCTTGTCTATCTTGTCACGTGCAGTGATGCCATTGTCACGTGCAGTGATGCCATTGTCACATGCAGTGATGCCATTGTCACGTGCAGTGATGCCATTGTCACATGCAGTGATGCCATTGTCACGTGCAGTGATGCCATTGTCACATGCAGTGATGCCATTGTCACGTGCAGTGATGCCATTGTCACATGCAGTGATGCCATCGCGGACAGGTATCCGCTACACTACCAGCTCTGTTCTTGTAGACAGCGCTCTGATCTTGCCTTTTAATTCGTGGATAATGTCGTCCTGTTTGCGGCTCGAGGTGACTGGGAGGACTGACTTTGAGCTTGTGAAGACACCAGACGCTAGGGTCTGTACAACATCTGTTGGATTTGTTCCCCAGGACATGCTGGTGTGATGGAGAAACGAGCAGGCGGACAGATTGGTTGGGTCTGCACCGCTCTGTGGGGTATCATTCATTCATTCATTCATTCATTCATTCATTCATTCAGTAACATGTCCTTTGCAGAATCTCGCCGCCATAACAACTATCCGGAAAACTGCTCGATCACAAGCAAGATGTCCCGCGTCTGATACACCCATCTGGAGATCGTCCGCCACATCCTGCACCCACCTTCTCTTTGGCCTTCCTCTCTGTGGGGTATAGGTGCATGATAAGGTCAGGTCCCCATGGGACTGTGTATTGTATAGAAGAACAGACAGATCATCAAGGCCTGGAGAGAATAGTGCTGCAGGGAGTGACTAGAGGAGCTGGCTGACACTCAGGACTCCGAGGAAAGGCCAGACGGACACATAATCATTCTGCTACTGGTATCGTTGGGACTCTTCGCTGCCTGTTGAAGATGAGGGCGCAGCACTTATAGGAATGTCCCGAGTGTTGTGATATCGGTTCTTGACTCCATCCAAGAGCTGTAAGAAGGACAATTGCCTCTACCCGCAAATTAGCACAGACCTCCCCTGCCCCTGTGGAGTAGATCTCGGTGTTTGCGTTAGGATGTGTTATGTAGATTCAACTACCTTCCTATTCAAGACCTCGTTGGGAGAACCGCCTGTAAACACCCGTGTCCAGATGGGAGGGAACTGTTCCTTGAGCATGTGAAGTGAAAGAACACATTGTTCTGTCTCCGTGTGTTCATGCTTGGAGGTTATTTCTGGGACTTCCATAACTGCGCGTGATCAGTATACATGCAGCTGGCCCACGGCTGTGGCAGTAGAGCTTCACACTGCAATATTTCGGTTTCTAGCATTTCTGCTTGTGTCTATAGGTTTCTAATAGTAGTTCTCTTACTACTTCTAATGCAAGGTGATGTATATTGTCTGTGTCAAGTGTTGGATATTTAACAGCATTTCCTGTCTTCTCTGTCCATTATATGTAATACAATAAATGTTAACATTCACGATGTTTGCTGTAATCTTCTTTTTGTTATAGTCCATGCCGTGTGGCGTTGGTGATCATGTCTGTCCACAGCCTTCTGTCTCGTGTACTGCCAATCTTCTTATAGTCCATGCCGTGTGGCGTTGGTGATCATGTCTGTCCACAGCCTTCTGTCTCGTGTACTGCCAATCTTCTTATAGTCCATGCCGTGTGGCGTTGGTGATCATGTCTGTCCACGGCCTTCTGTCTCGTGTACTGCCAGTCATGTATAATATAGTATGCCATTGTTTGTTGTCATGTAGGAGTTTAGTACCATGTTGACTATCAACTATTTACTCCCCCGGCAGATGAAAATAACCGCAGTCCCATAGCCGATACGGTGGTTGGGGTGTGAAGTGTTGGGCCGTTACATATTCTACACCACGATGTAAGAGGTGGGGGTTCACTTCCCTTCTTCATCACTTTCCTCCAGAGACAGTTCCCATACAAGTGTTTGGCACCCAGTTTTAAGTCTGGGACGACCACAGGGCAGTACTGGTCGGGGGAAATAACCCGGCCTCTGCCGGGGGTTGAACCCGGGCCATCCACTTGGCTGGCCCGCACACTAAACACAACACCACCGTGATGTCTTGTGGGTAGATTACATTAGTTCAGTAGTTTCTTCTGACAGTGTTCGGTGTGATTCTACTCTGTTGTATGTGTCCATGAGAGAATAGAAGATGTTGGCTATAGCCTTGCCGCCTTCTCTTCTATCTGTGAACTGTTTCAACTGAGGCTGCTGCGGATGATGTTTCTCAAGCATGTTTTGTGTGGCTTGTGAGCTGTGGCTGGTTTCTTGTGTCCACATCGGTTCTCTTCCATCTGGACTACACCACTAACTCACTGTAAGCGTGTCTGTGAGGGTAGGGGTTCGATTCTTTCAGTAATCATTGGATGTAGTCTAAGTGACATCGCGAACACAAGCCTCGGATTGCAGATATAGTTGAGAACCTTACTACGAGAGACACGTGATCCTGAATCATGCCTTTCACACGTAAGTGCCCTGAATGCCCGAAGGCCAGTTGTCAGAATTTCAGATAGCAATAACCGATGGCCGGCTTCGTGGCTCACAGGTTATGACTTTTCTCCGTAATCTCGTATACTCTCGTCGGTAACGTGATGACGGTGAGAATCAGCAGTGGTTCGAATCGCATCGGTATCTTACGGGGTATGTGAGCCGGCCACTCAGAAAGCAATGGCAAAATACTGAGCGTAATCTTGCCAAGAAATCAACATACAGCTGAAAGATGCTGGTTTTGACAGCAATGTCCTGTAAAGGATATGCAAAAACAAAAAAAAACAAAAAAATAACCGATGCTTTTCCCAGCGTGTCTTCTTTTCCTCTTTCATTGACGCACTGTAGTAGCATCTCGTGTATATTAATACACACACTTTCTACTAACTGCACAGGCAGACATCGTGAACAAGAGTGGGTAAAAGTACCGGAAGACATGTGAGTCTGGCACAAGGTATATTAACACTGCGAAGTGAGTGCAGAGAATGGGCAGCGGGCCTCACTGAGTTTGAGGTGCAACAGCTGATCCAGGGCAACACACATCAAGTCATCTACACTGATGTGTCAGTGGTCAGAAACAGATTCAGTGGCTGGGGTTTCATTGCGAAGGCTAATGGACGTTACTTGAAAAAGGAGAGTGCCTGGCAGTAATGAGACTAAGACCTCCAACATGAGAATGGAGGGGGAAGCAGTAACAGCAGCCTTCCGATGGTTGGAGGAGACCGCTGCAACACACATTGTATTCATTACGGACTCGCAGAGTATGCTCAGTAAGGCGGAGAAAGGAATGTTTCGTGTGGACTGGCTCACCTCGCTTCAGAGGTCAAAGATTTTGATATTTGTATAGATTTTCTGCCCTTGTCATGCGGATGTGCAGGGGAATGAACAGGTTGATAGGCTGGCAGGGAATTCACTTTTGGTGGTAGATTACCAATGGACAGGGGAGAGGTGGTCGGGCGCCTGTGGAACCAGTTAGAGAAAGCGGTGGAACAGACTGAGAACTCATATGTGGAGAGGATGATATGGCGAGGGATCAGCAGGGGTTCTGGACGAATTCCAAAACTGATAGGGAAGACCAGGAGAACTTTCAATCAGATGGCGATTGGAATGATTATTAGTATGACTCTTCCCTGGTTATTAAACGAGGGGACGGAGCGCGTGAGGAAATGTCTTGAGTTCAGTGATGTCGGTTCTTAGTTCATAACTCATAACTCATACTAATTTCCGCCCACGAAAACTTGGGTGCGTATTATACTCGGGTGCTAACAATACGTCATTTTCTGTATGGAAAGAAAGCTGTTCACCATAACAGTATGGGCTAAATCAAGTATTATACTCGAGTATGTACTATACACGTGTGCGTACTATACGCGAGCTTCTACGGTACCTTGTCCCTCTGTCCATTTCCTTCTTCATCTTCTCTCTTGTTTTATAAATGCATGTTTCCTCTCTGCTCTCAAGTTAATATTGCTATTTATCTCATTCTGCGTCTCGCGTTGGTTTCTTCTTCGATGATTTACTTGCTGTTTCCTTGTCTCGCTTTTAATTCCTTGCTGATTCATCCTTCGAATACACCCGCTAGTTCTTTATTCCTCGTTTTTATTTGCACGTTCTCTTTCATTTTCCCATTGACTAATTATTTATGTTTCTTCTTTGCACTATCTCACTTCGTCGTTCTCTCTTAAGCTCACACACATCACTTCAACTTCACATCGATAACATGCCAGTAGAAAGTGTAATTGAGCACAAAACATTAGGCATAATCATTGATAGAAACCTAACCTTTAATTCCCACGTTCAAGCGCTTATTAAACAAACAGCGAAAAAAGTCTACCAACTCGCCAAAATTAAAAACTTCCTTGATGAGGACACAAAGAAACTATTCTATACTTCTCATATACAGACACACTTTGACTACTGCTCTACAATCTGGGACGGTTGTTCTAATTCAAACACCAAGCGACTTTACTCACTCCAGAAACGGGCCATGAGTCTAATTTATAACAAACATTTATCTGACAATCCTAGCCTGTATAAACGCCTTCAGTTACTACCACTCCGCAAACGCCTGCTTTTCAATAAAGCTAAACTAATTCACAAAATCCTGCATCGGAATGCCCCAAATTACCTTTGGCCATTGTTTAAATATAATGCTAGACACAGTAAACGTTTAAATATATTACACATTCCGAAGCCTAGGATTGACTTATACAAAACAAGCTTAACGTACTCTGCAGCTCAGCTGTGGAACAATCTTCCACAAGAAATCAAAGACATCACCAATCCCTATTCATATAATCGCAAATTACTCGAACACTATCTCAGTACGGATTATCTTCCCCCTTAATAATAGAGATAATAATAATAATAATAATAACAAAACCCTAGTATAACAGACAGTCCCCTTTTGGTAGGCCAGTATATTCCACATGGCTAATAACAAGTGTCAGACCATTATCTAATTTTACTGTGTCGTGTAGTTTTGATGTTCGCATTTTGCCCATGCCTTTATAATGCATATCTTTTATATTGTTGCTGTTCTCTGTTAGCCTTGAATGATGTGTGAATGAAATAATGTATGAAAGAGAGTGATAGAAGGGCAGAATGTTAGACGGGCCTGCGTGCCCAATTCTTAACCCTTTGAAAATAAAGTTTGTTCGTTCGTTCGTTCGTTCGTTCGTTCTCGTTTTATCGTCTCGTTCTCCACATATACCTGCAGATTCTCCCCTTCCTCTTCGCCCTTTATGTGCGCGTTCTTTCTGTCTCGTATTTTGCTTGTCTCTCTACTGCTGTCTTATCTCTTCTATCTTGTCTGTCTGTCTCTCTGTTTTGTATCTTGCAAAAGGCTACCTTTGTCATAGCAGTTCTTGTTCTACTCTCTACAAAGAACCTTACAGGGGCATCATGAATCCCCGGAGCCAACAGCTGTGGAATGTGGCCCAGTTCGCACACAGCTTCCCTCACAGTGCTGTAGGTCTATCCATGTGTGGGTGTCACTGCGGCAAAGCCGTGGGGCTGTGAACAAACACGCTTCACACGGTCAACATACAACATTATTGTTGTTGTTGTTGTTGTTATCTTCCACTTATGCTGTTAGGCGTCGCGGGGAGGGGTAATTGAAGTTCCGGCGCCCGTGACTAGCGCCTTTCCTCCAATTTCCTCCATGAAACATGAGAAAAAATTGTTATGATCAAGTAAATTCCCTACCGGTTAGCTACCACCATGGCACACCCACTTACAATAACAAAACATCAGAGGACGTTACGATGACAAGCTTTCATCAGCAAACAACAACAACAAACAAACCACATTGGCAAGATGAACATAACACAATGCATGCACTCCCTCGTATAGAGGTAGGCGGGCGCGTTAGTCTAGTTGATATGGGGCTGCGCTGATCATCATGAGGGTTGGCGGCGAGCGTTCCATTCCTGCGGTTGTCGTCCGCTAACAGAGGAGGAGACTTGGCACATAACCCTCAGCGCACCCAGGCCTGCACAGTGTGATGGTCTCATCACAGCACGCTGACCCATGGCTCGGCACACCTTGTATGTACATGTAGGCGAGTGTGGTTTGGGGGTTAGTGACGCGCAGTTTCACACTTCCCGATAGACTTGGTGGTGGGTTCGAATTCTGCCACGGCCAGTTTGGAGGCAGATCATCTCATCATCATCTCGTATTGTTCCTCATGTTGCTTGCGGTGTCGAGGTGAAGCATAAACAGCGGGAGAGTGTCCGTCCATCATCTCATCTTGTTCCTCTTGTCCCTTGCGGTGTCGAGGTGAAGCATAAACAGCGGAAGAGTGCCCGTTTATGGGCTTCATACATCGTGATTCCCATGGACTCTACTATTCCCCCTGTCCATCGTTTACATAGCCAGCCTCTTCTCCTGGTTCCATGTGGCATGTACATGATTGCTTGCTGTAATATACTGTTAGTTGGTAGCCTAGTTATATGGCCGAACTATTTGACTTGCTGTTTCTAATTAAATCTAGCGCTGCTATAACCCCCACTTTAGTCCTGGTTTCATCATTTCTAATTTCTTTCTTCATGATACGTTGAGTATTCTCCTCAGGAATCCCATTTCCATTGATGTAATGTTTCTGTTCTCTTGGAAGCAGATCGCCTTGTGTTACTTTCGTATGTATGAGTGTCGACTGCCCAGAAATCAATGGCAAACTGCAGCACGTAAAATTGTCTAGTAAATCTGAAATGGCCAGTAATTGGTGGGGTTCCTGTAAAACTGTAAAGGATATTCAGCTGATGACATGAGTAGCCTCAGTGAACGCGTTGTTGTATGCCTTAGCTGACATGGGTTTAACACCGAACCTGAACTAATGCATGGATGTGCAATATGGACAGTGAGCAGACAGGTCGAGACACATCTGGTGGCTGTGGAGATGTGGTTTCTGTGGGAAATGCAACGAATGCCATGGATAGACAGACATGCCAATGAGCAGGTCCTACAAGAGGCACATGAAAACTGTAAATTGATTAGAGAAATTCGACGTAGACGGCCAAGATCTTTTTGGGAATTGAGGAGAAATAATCTTGAAAACTTTGTGACAACTGGCAAAATTGATGTGAAAAATGGCCAGGGGAAGGCAGAGAGATAAATATATGTATGGCTTAGACACGTGACATGGTCGAGACAAGGACACAGGGCTGGTCCAAGACTGGTGATCGTGTGAGATGGCCCGCCCACGCCTAACGGCATGGCACGGGTTGATGATGATGATGATGTCATAAGCCGTTTGTCAATCACAAGCTGGACTGGCCACGCAGCCAGAGTAGATACACCACACAACAATCGGTAGATACACCACACAGCAGTCAGTAGATACACCACACACCAGTCAGTAGATACACCAGACACCAGTCGGTAGATACACCACACAGTACAGGCAACCGTTTATCAGCTCCACTCCTACCGTATCGATGAGCCTGTCACGAAGACAATATTAAAGTTATTACACTTGTAGGAAAACACAAGCCGTCTCGTTATAATTACCCAGCGCGCTCTGGCTCGCGGCTGCCTGTCGGTACGTGGCCCCCCGGGGACCTCCTCTAATTGATGCCTGTCGTGGCAGTGTTAGATTGGCGGGTTGATGGGTTGCTTTGGGGGTTCACTTCTTGTCTCCTGGGGCCTGTTTTGATTGAATAGCAGCATCATTGTTGTTGTTGTTGTTGTTGTTGTTGTTGTTGTTGTTGTTCTTCTTCTTCTTCTTCTTCTTCTTCTTCTTCTTCTTCTTCTTCTTCTTCTTCTTCTTCTTCTTCTTCTTCTTCTTCTTCTTCTTCTGCTTCTTCTTCTTCTTCCTCCTCCTCCTCCTCCTCCTCCTCCTCTTTCTCTTCCTCCGTCTCTTATCCTCCTCTCCTTTTCCTTTCTGGCATGTAGTGGTGACTACACTTTACACGTGTCCCTGAACTGGGGGGTACAGAACAAATGAAAACCGCAAACTGATTAGAGAAATGAGACGTAGACAGTCAACTTTTGTTGGTTACGTTATGAGAAGTAATAAATTGGAGGACTTGGTGACAACTGGCAAGATCATGGAGAAGAGAGCAAGGGGAAGGCCGAGAAGTAAATTCCTGGATGGCTTGGCCATGTGGCATGGTCGAGACAGAAACACGGAGCTAATCCACGACTCTGGTGATCGAGTAAGATGGTGAAACATGATGAGCACACGCCCTCGGCCAACCCTCACCACCACCTTGGTTGGATGTGTTCTTACAGCTACAGTTGTCTACAGGATGACCTAGCCCGTCTCACTCCAACCCTCCTTGGTCGCCGCTTACGACATGCACGGCAGGTTACACCGTTACTATTTGTTGCTTCCCTCACCGACCCTCATGGGCGATGAGGATACTGCCGGTTATATCCCATTTGGCTGGGTCTTCTTCCCACAGAGCTGCCTGGCGGAAGCGTGTCACAGAGCACGGACTCCGTAGCTCCAGCAACCACCCCCAGAGATCTCCGACACAACTGCACTCGTGAACCGAATGACACAGCCCCGAAGCCAACCTGTCACCTTTGTAGCGCGTGGCTTGACCACTCCGCCACGGCGGATCCCCCACTAGCGTGTGGGAAGCTTCTAGAGATGCACATACTTATATCAGTAGATCTGATGTCACACTGCGCACTCGTTGGACTCAATTACTCAACAATAACTGTGTCTCGAAATCATGCGTTCCAGCACTAGCCGCACTAGAACATTCATGGAACACCTAGCTGGGGTACAGAACATCCAAATAATGGTACAGAATATCCAGCTGGGGTACAGAATATCCAGCTGGGATACAGAACACCCAGCTGGGGTACAGACCATCCAACTATGATACAGAACACCCAACTATGAAACAGAACACCCAACTATGATACAGAACACCCAACTATGATACAGAACATCCAGCTGGGGTACAGAGAGTTACTGTAGCCCCAAAGCAAATCTTTCAGAGTGGCCTTTCTGTGGGCTGACCCCAAAGCAGATCTGTAAGAGTGGCCTTCCTGTGGACTGACCCCAGAGCAGATCTGTCAGAGTGGCCTTTCTGTGGACTGACCCCAGAGCAGATCTGTCAGAGTGGCCTTTCTGTGGACTGACCCCAGAGCAGATCTGTCAGAGTGGCCTTTCTGTGGACTGACCCCAGAGCAGATCTGTCAGAGTGGCCTTTCTGTGGACTGACCCCAGAGCAGATCTGTCAGAGTGGCCTTTCTGTCGGCTGACCTCAGAGCAGATCTGTCAGAGTGGCCTTCCTGTGGGCTGATCCCAGAGCAGATCTGTCAGAGTGGCCTTCCTGTGGGCTGACCCCAGAGCAGATCTGTCAGAGTGGCCTTCCTGTGGCCTGACGAAGTAGTAGATGGGAATAGAGGTGAAAACAGGAAGATGAGGATGATACTCAGGAGGAAGAAGTGGAAAGGGGAAACGAAGAGAAAGCAGGAGAAAAAGACAGAAGGAGAAGTAGAATGAGAAGAAGAACCAGAAGGAGGAAGAATTAGTAGAAGAGGACGACGAAGAAAAAGTAGGGAAAGGATAAGAATGAGGTTACTTAATGTCACTTGCTATCACAGGAATGTTGAAAGTGATGAG
The DNA here is from genome assembly GCA_963921405.1 of Cepaea hortensis. Classification (NCBI taxonomy): domain Eukaryota; kingdom Metazoa; phylum Mollusca; class Gastropoda; order Stylommatophora; family Helicidae; genus Cepaea; species Cepaea hortensis. The sequence goes on from OY992894.1 coordinate 96,633,973, forward strand.
TAGGTCAATTGTAAGAACTAACTGGAGAACGAGAGAAATAATAAACTGGGTAAATGTAAGAATTGACAGGAGAAGAAGTTAAAGTGGTGAACTAGATCAATGTAAGAACTGACTGAAGGAGGCGGACTAAACCAACACCGATATGATGGGTTAATGTAAGACATGACTGGGCAACACAGGGTTAAGACCGTTGCCAGCAGCAACAGGCCATGAATGTCGGAGCCAGTCCGAGAGAGTCAGTCGCGGGTTTGTGGCCTAGTTCAGTCGGCGCTGCTTCAGAGCCCCAGTATTGATCGACTGCCACAGACAGCGGATGCTGGGAAGCTGGCCGTGTCGGTTGATGTAATGGCGACCGCTGCAGCCTCTTATCTGTGAATGCGAACTTGTGTTCTGGATATAGATTCCTACTTGCTGGAGATGTGGACCCTGCACAACTGTGTACCTGCCTGGTTGTACAGGACGGCTGTAAGAGTTAGGTGTGGTTGGTATTAGAAGGAAGCCTGGCTAGATAGTGTGTAGATTGTAGTCACCTAGTGCTCGTTAGACCTGCTATGCTATAGCTCATTCAATGTAAAACACGAGACTGTGGTCGAGGGTGCAACGGCTTGTGTGCAGTCTGGCATATTACATATGTAAGTTTTCGCTAGCTGTAGTAAACTGGCTCTCATCAATTGTTTGTTGTTTATGTCGGTTTGTTTTCTAAACCATCCTAATAAGTCCCCAGTCTAGGTTATTATTAGGGTGTGTATCGTCTATTATTATTTCATATCGTTGATTTTATTACGCGTGTCTAATTATTTGTGTACATCGTGCTCTCGTCTTCTTCATTGGGATGTGTGGTGTTGTGCATGTGCGGTAATGAATAGTATACATTCTTGGTATATCTGATTTTGTATTTACTGCTCGCGTATCTGCTGCTTTTGTATCTACTGCTTTTCTGTAAGACTTCTAATTCTACAATATTTTGTCCTGCGTGCTATGTTCCCTGAAGAACTTGCTGTTCTTGTGATCAAGATTTAATTTTTATTTAATCCGATTTCGTAGTTGCCAGGGATGTTTATTATGAACATGATGTCTACTGTCTTAAGCTCGCTGCGCTGAATTCCACACTAATGGAACTATAGCAGAACGCCAGACAAACAGCAACGTTCATCGTGAGATCCCGCCTGGCTTATAATCAAGACAGAATCGATGGCCAGAGGAAGACGACTGGGACATAGCCTTGACTCATATTTTATTTTAGTGATATCCTTTGTTGTTCTATTTCCTGTTCTGTACATTGCTGGCTGCTTCTGCCAGTCAGTACAGGCAGGGTCTTCAGTATATCTTAGGTCATTAATTACCAACAATGGGGACACAGTGAAGCAAATTTAAAAAACGAATAGCTTTTGCTATTAAAAACTAAAACAATTGAATAAACTGTGGAGGGGGACAGATAGAATCAAAATTAGATTTTTAAGAGCATGCATCTTTCCCATTGCAACAAACGCCTATCATATGGGACCTGGACACTTACTAAAAAACCGAACAGCGCAAAAATGCCATTGAATATAAATGTTATAGAGAGGTTCTAAGAATATCTTGGGTACAGAAAAGAACAAATGTATCCATACGGCAAGAGCTGAATATTAAAGATGGTTGGCTACTACAGACGATATAAATTTATCATAAAACAAAGACAATTGAAATATTTTGGTCATTTGAAACGTCACGAAAGTTTGGAGAGAACAATAATGGAGGGGTATATGCCTGGGAGCCGGTCTCCCTGTCCATAGAGGTTAATGACTTTCTCCGTAATTCCGTATATCCACGTGGGGGAACACAGCCGCGCGAGATTCGGTAGCGGATCGCGTCACGTTGGTAACTTACGGTGGTATGTGAGCTGGTCGCTCTGAAATCAATGGCAAACTATTGAGCGTAATCTTGCCAAGGTATCAATAACAGCGGTAAAATGCTGGTGTTGACAGAGATGTCCTGTAAATAGGATATGCAAAAAAAAAAATATGACTGGGAAGAGAGGAAGAGGCCAAAGAAAAGACGGGTGCATGATGTGGCAGATGATCTCCAGATGGGTGTATCGACACACACACACACACACACACACACAATAAAATTAAAGACTAAATGTCATGGTGGGGCAGACCAGGCCCTAAGCCTTGGTCGGTAACTGGTCTAGGATCGAAGCTCTGACATGTGGACAGATAGAGCATTGCTTTGCTGATCCGGCAGCATCTGCAGCTTGTCTGGTTCCAGACGTATTGGTATTAACTTTCCTCTGGAGTAAACAGGCCGAGAGATGGATCATGCTGCATGGGTAACGCATGGTCTCTACAATTCAGCCCAAGCTTTGCGCTATGCGTGGGTTGTAGTTATTATGTCCTTTTTGAAGCACATTATAACAAACTATCGTCTGTCAAGACGGGCGGCTGCCAGTGCATACTTAGACGGTTCTTGCAAAGATGATTAAGTTGTGTGCGTACATTACGGTTGGTGTGTCTTCTTCCTCTCTGTTGTATTCCCCAATGGGACAGAAGCCGTCAGCCGGATCCCACCGAGCCGTCCAATTCTGTGCAAGACCTGCAGCTGCCCCCTGCCCTCCCCGTGTTGTGAGCCTCTAACTTTAGTTCAGGCATTAGAACATGTGGTGACCACTGGAACGGTCAGCTGTTCGAACAGTTGTTTTGGTCACGCGATCGCCACGTACAGCCGTGCCACCTCTGTTCGAACAGTTCTGGTCACGTGATCTCCATGTACATCCGCGTCATCTCTGTTCGAACAGTTCTGGTCACGTGACGGCCACGTACAGCCGTGTCACCTCTTTTCGTACTGTACTTGTTCGCATTTTCTCTCGTCAGACTGCTCTTAATTGATCAAAGGAAGAGAAGCGTTAAGTAGACACTCATCCATAATACCGTGAGATCCATTTTCAGATGAAGGAGAATCACGTTAGCGCCTGCAGTTCTAGTCGGTTGCGTATCTTGGCAGTCAACCGACATTTAATGGCAGTTTGTGATTTGCTAGTCAGTAGTTTGCCATAGCTTTCTGAACGGCCGACGCCTCAAACCTTCAACAACAACGCAGAACGGCCTGCTTGCAAATTGGCTGCGCTGATTTCGAACGCTGGACTGGGTATAACAGGGAATGACCAGACTGCGCGTCTCACTAACCCCTAGACCACGGACCCGGTAGCTGCAGTACTGCTAGCATTATATGCGCCCGGTGCAAGGCCTGTGGTGAACCCGTGTATCACATTCATGTGGGAGTGACAGGCATCTGGCTACATTGTTTAAGTTGTCGTGTGACAGGTGTTGTGGTTAAACCTGCCGTGTTGTCACCATGCCCAATTTTCTCACACTCGGAGGCTGTGTTGTCACGTGTTGACTTATTTCTCTCTCTCTCTCTCTCTCTCTCTCTCTCTCTCTCTCTCTCTCTCTCTCTCTCTCTCTCTCTCTCTCTCTCTGTGTGTGTGTGTGTGCGTGCGTGCGTGCATGCACACAGAGTGCAAGCCGCTTAAGGCGATCTAGGATTATGGAATTTCTGTTCTGAAGAACAATATTTATACAATACTATGTGCTTGAACTCTTTTAAGAGGAATTTTCTGATACACACGTGTGTGTGGATCTGAGAGAGAGAAAGAGAGAGAGAGAGAGAGAGAGAGAGAGAGAGAGAGAGAGAGAGAGAGAGAGAGAGAGAGAGAGAGAGCGAGCTCTTCAAGGCGGGTTTGTTAGGGTAGTCGATAAGGAGCTCCGCTGATCGTGTCATGTGGACGAGGGCTGGATGCTCACGGTAATCATGGCTTAGAACCCGTACCAGGGCTGCTGTTATCTTGTATTGCTCCGGACTCCCTAGCACCTGGCTTACAATTGGTACCAGCAACTATCTGGGGAAATCAAGACTGACCATGTCCTGGCAAGGTTGATGAACATATGGGTCTAGCAAAGTATGTCCACTGTGCACTCAGTCGTGTAATATGGGTCTATCAGAGTATGTCCACTGTGCACTCAGTCGTGTAATATGGGTCTATCAGAGTATGTCCACTGTGCACTCAGTCATGTAATATGGGTCTATCAGAGTATGTCCACTGTGCACTCAGTCGTGTAATATGGGTCTATCAGAGTATGTCCACTGTGCACTCAGTCATGTAATATGGGTCTATCAGAGTATGTCCACTGTGCACTCAGTCATGTAATATGGGTATATCAGAGTATGTCCAATGTGCACTCAGTCGTGTAATATGGGTCTATCAGAGTATGTCCACTGTGCACTCAGTCGTGTAATATGGGTCTATCAGAGTATGTCCACTGTGCACTCAGTCATGTAATATGGGTCTATCAGAGTATGTCCAATGTGCACTCAGTCGTGTAATATGGGTCTGTCAGAGTATGTCCAATGTGCACTCAGTCGTGTAATATGGGTCTATCAGAGTATGTCCACTGTGCACTCAGTCATGTAATATGGGTCTATCAGAGTATGTCCAATGTGCACTCAGTCGTGTAATATGGGTCTATCAGAGTATGTCCAATGTGCACTCAGTCATGTAATATGGGTCTATCAGAGTATGTCCACTGCGCACTCAGTCGTGTAATATGGGTCTATCAGAGTATGTCCAATGTGCACTCAGTCGTGTAATATGGGTCTATCAGAGTATGTCCACTGCGCACTCAGTCGTGTAATATGGGTCTATCAGAGTATGTCCAATGTGCACTCAGTCGTGTAATATGGGTCTATCAGAGTATGTCCACTGCGCACTCAGTCGTGTAATATGGGTCTATCAGAGTATGTCCACTGTGCACTCAGTCATGTAATATGGGTCTATCAGAGTATGTCCAATGTGCACTCAGTCATGTAATATGGGTCTATCAGAGTATGTCCAATGTGCACTCAGTCGTGTAATATGGGTCTATCAGAGTATGTCCAATGTGCACTCAGTTGTGTAATATGGGTCTATCAGAGTATGTCCAATGTGCACTGAGTCGTGTAATATGGGTCTATCAGAGTATGTCCAATGTGCACTCAGTCATGTAATATGGGTCTATCAGAGTATGTCCACTGTGTATTAAGTCCTGTAATATGGGTCTATCAGAGTATGTCCACTGCGCACTGAGTCGTGTAATATGGGTCTATCAGAGTATGTCCAATGTGCACTCAGTCGTGTAATATGGGTCTATCAGAGTATGTCCAATGTGCACTGAGTCGTGTAATATGGGTCTATCAGAGTATGTCCAATGTGCACTCAGTCATGTAATATGGGTCTATCAGAGTATGTCCACTGCGCACTGAGTCGTGTAATATGGGTCTATCAGAGTATGTCCAATGTGCACTCAGTTGTGTAATATGGGTCTATCAGAGTATGTCCAATGTGCACTGAGTCGTGTAATATGGGTCTATCAGAGTATGTCCAATGTGCACTGAGTTGTGTAATATGGGTCTATCAGAGTATGTCCAATGTGCACTCAGTCGTGTAATATGGGTCTATCAGAGTATGTCCAATGTGCACTCAGTCGTGTAATATGGGTCTATCAGAGTATGTCCAATGTGCACTCAGTCGTGTAATATGGGTCTATCAGAGTATGTCCAATGTGCACTCAGTCGTGTAATATGGGTCTATCAGAGTATGTCCAATGTGCACTCAGTTGTGTAATATGGGTCTATCAGAGTATGTCCAATGTGCACTCAGTCATGTAATATGGGTCTATCAGAGTATGTCCAATGTGCACTCAGTCGTGTAATATGGGTCTATCAGAGTATGTCCAATGTGCACTCAGTCATGTAATATGGGTCTAGCAGAGTATGTCCACTGTGCACTCAGTCGTGTAATATGGGTCTATCAGAGTATGTCCAATGTGCACTGAGTCGTGTAATATGGGTCTATCAGAGTATGTCCAATGTGCACTCAGTCATGTAATATGGGTCTATCAGAGTATGTCCACTGCGCACTGAGTCGTGTAATATGGGTCTATCAGAGTATGTCCAATGTGCACTCAGTTGTGTAATATGGGTCTATCAGAGTATGTCCAATGTGCACTGAGTCGTGTAATATGGGTCTATCAGAGTATGTCCAATGTGCACTGAGTTGTGTAATATGGGTCTATCAGAGTATGTCCAATGTGCACTCAGTCGTGTAATATGGGTCTATCAGAGTATGTCCAATGTGCACTCAGTCGTGTAATATGGGTCTACCAGAGTATGTCCAATGTGCACTCAGTCGTGTAATATGGGTCTATCAGAGTATGTCCAATGTGCACTCAGTCGTGTAATATGGGTCTATCAGAGTATGTCCAATGTGCACTCAGTTGTGTAATATGGGTCTATCAGAGTATGTCCAATGTGCACTCAGTCATGTAATATGGGTCTATCAGAGTATGTCCAATGTGCACTCAGTCGTGTAATATGGGTCTATCAGAGTATGTCCAATGTGCACTCAGTCATGTAATATGGGTCTAGCAGAGTATGTCCACTGTGCACTCAGTCGTGTAATATGGGTCTATCAGAGTATGTCCACTGCGCACTCAGTCGTGTAATATGGGTCTATCAGAGTATGTCCAATGTGCACTCAGTTGTGTAATATGGGTCTATCAGAGTATGTCCAATGTGCACTGAGTCGTGTAATATGGGTCTAGCAGAGTATGTCCACTGTGCACTCAGTTGTGTAATATGGGTCTATCAGAGTATGTCCACTGCGCACTCAGTCGTGTAATATGGGTCTATCAGAGTATGTCCAATGTGCACTGAGTTGTGTAATATGGGTCTATCAGAGTATGTCCAATGTGCACTCAGTCGTGTAATATGGGTCTATCAGAGTATGTCCAATGTGCACTCAGTCGTGTAATATGGGTCTACCAGAGTATGTCCAATGTGCACTCAGTTGTGTAATATGGGTCTATCAGAGTATGTCCAATGTGCACTCAGTCGTGTAATATGGGTCTATCAGAGTATGTCCAATGTGCACTCAGTTGTGTAATATGGGTCTATCAGAGTATGTCCAATGTGCACTCAGTCATGTAATATGGGTCTATCAGAGTATGTCCAATGTGCACTCAGTCGTGTAATATGGGTCTATCAGAGTATGTCCACTGCGCACTCAGTCGTGTAATATGGGTCTATCAGAGTATGTCCAATGTGCACTCAGTCGTGTAATATGGGTCTATCAGAGTATGTCCACTGCGCACTCAGTCGTGTAATATGGGTCTATCAGAGTATGTCCAATGTGCACTCAGTTGTGTAATATGGGTCTATCAGAGTATGTCCAATGTGCACTGAGTCGTGTAATATGGGTCTAGCAGAGTATGTCCAATGTGCACTCAGTTGTGTAATATGGTTCTATCAGAGTATGTCCACTGCGCACTCAGTCGTGTAATATGGGTCTATCAGAGTATGTCCAATGTGCACTCAGTCGTGTAATATGGGTCTATCAGAGTATGTCCACTGTGCACTCAGTCGTGTAATATGGGTCTATCAGAGTATGTCCAATGTGCACTCAGTTGTGTAATATGGGTCTATCAGAGTATGTCCAATGTGCACTCAGTCATGTAATATGGGTCTATCAGAGTATGTCCAATGTGCACTCAGTCGTGTAATATGGGTCTATCAGAGTATGTCCAATGTGCACTCAGTCATGTAATATGGGTCTATCAGAGAATGTCCACTGTGCACTCAGTCATGTAATATGGGTCTATCAGAGTATGTCCACTGTGCACTCAGTCATGTAATATGGTCCTGTACTGACTGGACTTAGTATCATTGTGGACACTGGACAACATGTTCGATGGGTGCTAGAAGCCATTGACGCTAGAAGCTATAGGTCACTGGTGCTAGAAACTGTGGATCACTGCTGCTAGAAACTATAGGTCACTGCTGCTAGAAACTATAGGTCACCGCTGCTAGAAACTATAGGTCACTGCTGCTAGAAACTATAGGTCACTGCTGCTAGAAACTATTGGTGCTAGAAACTATAGGTCACTGATGCTAGAAACTATAGGTTTTTCCTTTTGTAAATTTGAATAACAAAAACACGAACATGTTACATGATTTATTGCCTCACATATTTGACTATATCTTGTCAGATGCATACTACATCTAAAACTAACATGGCACCCCGTACATTGAAACATAGAACTCTGTATTGTGTATTTCATAATCTTTCTCTGTTCCTGCCAAGTTGAGTTGAACCAAGAACTAACATCACAGTACTCAGGACACTCCTATAAATGCTCTGTTCCCACTTTCAACAGCCTGCGAATAATCTCAATACTAATGGTATCAATTGCCATCTGGCCTCTCCTCAAGTACCGAGCGTCAGCCAGATCTTCTGGTCACTTCCTCTCGTACAATTCTCTCCAGCCCATGATGATTTATGTGTTCTTCCACACTATTCACAAATAATCTGAAATGGCTCCGATAGTAAAATATTCCAGGCAAAAAATCATGTAAACTATTATTCGTGTTTTCGTTTACAAAATTACCAATGTTTAGTGGTTGCTCCATTAATTATATATGTTTCTGAATGCATGCTGCCCCTCTACCGTGTGTCCACCTTGTCGAGGTAGAGGGGCTTGTGTGTTCCAATGACCCCAAGAGCTATGCCGACGGTAGCACAGCTACTGGTAGGGTCACCCATGTCGGACAGGTCAAGGGAGAGGGACCAGACCAAGTGACACACAAACCTGCTGCCTTGTAGGTAGACTGGGGACAGTCAAAGGCTAGGGAAAGCACCCCAAACAAATGCTTGTCGAAATCGGATGTACTGAGCCACAGGCTTGACAAAGCAGTGCAACGTAACTTAATTCATGATGTCACAAATTAAAATTAATCGTTATGGTGCTAATCCCGTGAAGTCCCATCAGGCGGTGATAGTGCCGGGCCGCCTGCCTCGAGGGGGTCCACCCATGACTACTGGTGGTCACCTTCCCCTGTGCTGTGGAGTCAAGGCACAGAGGAGTAGGTTAAGAGCTATTGACCAAACACCCCGGACACTCAACATACTACAGTGGAATGCCGAAGGAGTTTATAACAAGAAAGCCTCCCTAACACAGCGCCTTCATAAAGATAGAATAGATGTGGCATGCATTCAAGAGACACACCTCAACGCCAATCGCACATTTTCAGTCGAGGGATATCAGGCCACACGTTTCGACCGTGAAGGACACAAAGGAGGAGTTGTAATACTTGTACAAAATACAATACCTTGCAGCGAAGTATCTGTGATCTCTGACAACCAAACGGAAATTATAGGTGTTGATATAATGATAAAGGACATGAAAATAAGAATTTACAATCTGTATAGCCCAGCAGATAAGGAGCTTACACTCTCAAACATGAAAATAACTGACACAAATTGCATTGTTGTCGGAGACTTTAATAGCCGTTCAGAAAGATGGGGATACCCAGATACTGACAAAAGAGGAGATGAAGTGGAGGACTGGGAAATAGACTCAAATCTCCATCTACTCAACAAAGTGGATGACACACCGAGCTTCTACTCCAGAAGATGGATTACCACTTCTACTCCAGACTTAGCTTTCTGCACAGGAGACATCCTCCACAAAATCGATCGCCACGTGCTTGACCAATTAGCAGGTAGTGACCACAGACCGATCAAGCTTGTAATGAATATGGAGTATGTTCCACAGGAGCAAAAGCCTTTGCCCCGCTGGAATTACAAACGAGCAGATTGGGACAGATTTGCCATACTAACAGACAAATATTGTGAAAACATAAATACACGATATGGCAACATGAAGCAAATGGTGGAAAGTCTAAACAGAGCAATAATACAGGCGGCCACTGAGTCTATTCCAAGAGGAGCGAGGAAAAATTACAAACCATACTGGACTGAAGAACTACAAATTTTGGAGGACAAAGTTGAAGATGCTAGGAAGACCGCAGAGAGAGAACAAACAACTGAAGCGAACATCTCTCTCAAAGCCATCTCAGCAAAATATAAAAGAACAGTAAATCAAACAACAAGAGATTGTTGGAGGAAAAAAACAGAAAACCTGAATTTTGACAGGGATGGAAACAAACTATGGAAACTAGTGAAAGCCATGAACAATGAAGGACCTAGAAACAAACAAATAACAATTAAACAAGGAAATGCCTTGCTTACAGGAAAAAAGGCTGCAAATGCACTAATGGAACACTATGCCAGTGCAAACCACATTGATATTACAACCGAACAGAATAAAGCAATCAAAGATAAACAGATGCATCATAGAAATACAGAGACAGCAGCAGAATATATGATGACAAATCTAACAATGGAAGAAATGGAACAGGCAATGAATACCCTAAAAAAGAAGAAATCACCAGGAAAGGATGGAATCACAAATGAAATGCTAATAGGACTAGGCACTAAGGCAAAAAAGAAACTACTAGCAGTCCTAAATTACAGCTGGAAGAGGGGAATAGTCCCACAGGCATGGAAGGAAGCTATACTAATACCAGTCCCAAAGAAAGGAAAAGACCTGGAAGAACCAAATGGCTATCGACCTATCAGTCTACTTAGCTGTGTAGGAAAATTAATGGAACGCATTATCAATGGCAGGCTAACATGGCATCTGGAAGAAAACCAACTCTTAACACCACACCAAGCAGGATTCAGAAAGTACAGATCCACTGAAGATCAAATAACCTATATAGCTCAGGAAATAGAGGATGCCTTCCAAGAGAAAAAACACACACTAGCAGTCTGGGTAGATTTAGAAAAAGCATTTGATAAAGTATGGAAGGAAGGACTGAAAGTAAAACTGCAAAAAATGCATGTTTGTGGGAAAATGTACAATTGGATCAGCCACTACCTTGAGAACAGAACTGCCAGGACAAAAGTACATGGACAAACCAGCAAAATGATGCTGTTGGAGCAAGGTGTCCCCCAAGGAGGAGTTCTTTCACCAACATTATTCCTAGCATATATAAACGACATCACGGAAAATTTTCCAGCCAGAGTACACACATCATCCTTTGCAGATGACCTAGCCATATGGACATCTGAAGAATATATTAGTACAGCTAACAGCAGAATACAGCAAGCCCTATTAGCGCTAGAGGACTGGTCAAAATCATGGCTAGTGAAGATAAGTGAGGAGAAAACAACATGCACAGTGTTCTCACTCTCAACTAAAACTCAGCAACCTAAGCTGGTATTGAATGGAAAAATATTGCGCCATGAAGAAAATCCAAACTATCTAGGAGTCACATTTGATCGTCGCCTGACATGGAAAACACAGGTTGAGAAAAATCGAACAAGAGCAAGGCAAAGAATGGCAGTCATGAAAAAGCTTGCTGGTACAACGTGGGGAGCAGATGAGAAAGTTCTTAAGAAGTTATATACTGGACGGGTGAGGCCAGTACTGGAATATGGCATTGCAGCTTGGGCAACAGCAGCTAAGTCAAACTTTAACAAAATAAGTAGAGTCCAAAATCAAGGTATGCGAATCATAACTGGAAGCCTGAAGACAACGCCTATTAATGAATTAGAAAAGATCACTTGTTTACAACCAATGCAGGATAGAAGAGATAGCAGAGCCCAGCAACAAGCTGAAAAATTTAGAAGATTGACAGACCACCCTATGTATAAAAGGTTTAGTGGTTTTGGAAAGGGAAGACTGAAGCGTAGCAACTTTGTAGAAACTGCAAAACGAAAGATTAGGGCAGATCCCATACTTAACATATCAACAGTCAGACCCATTTACAATGCAGACAAGTTCCCAGCTTGGAGACGGCAGCTACTGCCTGAGATGATAGAAAACATTCCTGGTATTGAGAAAAAGAACACTCAGCATGAAACCGAAAGAAGAGAAATAACCCTAAACTACATAAAAGAACATTACCCAAGCAGCAATTGGACCCATGCATATACAGATGGATCAGCCAAAAATTCAGTAGAGAATGGAGGAGGAGGAATTCTCCTAAATTTAAAAAATGGAGTGAAAAAAACAAGTTCAGTGGCAACTGGAAAGTTTTCTAGTAACTTCAAAGCGGAGGTAGAGGCTCTGAAAACTGCAGCAGAAATGCTCTTGATGGAGGAAAATAAAGAGAAGCAAATAGCTATCTTCACAGATGCAAAGTCAGCTGTCTCAATACTGAAGAGCAAAAACAGCACAGAACTAGCTGACCTAAGAGCAGCACTCCATGGTCTATGCCAGAAATCCAAAAAAGTTGTAATACAGTGGATCCCATCACATTGCAGTATACCTGGAAATGAAGAGGCTGACAGACTGGCAAAAGAGGGCGGACGACTACCACAGCCTGACATAGACATAACCTATAATGAGGCAAAGAGGTTGATAAAAAGCACTTATAGAACCAAATGGGAATCAGAGCATCCAGGCCACCAGAAGGATGATGCATATTACAAACTCGACCGAAGAGAACAAGTAACAATCTTCAGACTCCGCACAGGACATAATAGGCTGAAATACCACTTGTTCAACAAACTAAAGATAGGAGATACAGATGAATGTAATTGTGGAACTGGTAAAATGACAGCTAAACATTTGCTGCAAGAGTGCCCAATATATGCAGAACAGAGAAAGATATTTTGGCCCACACCTGCTTCATTCGAGGACAAGCTCTATGGAGATATCAACAAGCTCAAGTCGACTGCAGCTTACTTTAACTGTATTCAGGTTGACATTTAAATGTACATGAAGAAGTATTTAGACTGCCACACTTCATACCACAGGCATGTCGGTTACACAAGCCTCCCAGAGGCATGAAATGGAATATTGCTTGGATAGCAAATCCATTACGTGGAAAGTCCGAATCGAAAGCTCACTGTGTGGGCTTCATAAAAGGTGGAAAAAGTGTCCTAGTGGCACAAAATGGAATATTGCTCGGATAGCAAATCCATTACGTGGAAAGTCCGAATCGAAAGCTCACTGTGTGGGCTTCATAAAAGGTGGAAAAAGTGTCCTAGTGGCACAAAATGGAATATTGCTCGGATAGCAAATCCATTACGTGGAAAGTCTGAATCGAAAGCTCACTGTGTGGATGTCATCTGCAAACTGCATTCTTCTGGCTTCTAGAAGAACAGCCTATGGTGAACGGAAGGCCCAATATACGGAAGTGAGGCTAAGCAGCCATGTGCAGGACGTGACGATTCCTTGGGTGAGCCCAGTACCAGAGCGCTGTGTGATGGCTCTGCAATTATGGAAGCCTCCTTGGATGGCGGGGAATGCCCATGGTCTGCCCCTGCCTTCCCTTGAGGGCTGACCAGGATGCCTTTGGCTGTTCTATATGGGCCAAGATGGGATGGGAGATAACACCACAACAGTGAGAGTCTAACGTCCTAAGAAACCCCCGGGAAGGTTAACCCGGTCAACAAATGCCCGCAGAAGTCGGATGTGTCGGCCTAACGGCGCAAGAACGCAGCTCTGCTGTAAACAGGCACAACGCAATCACGTCCGAAAAAAACTCCGGATGAACGAAGAAGAAGAAACCATTGGTTATTAGTACTAGAAACCATTGGTCATTGGTGCTAGAAACCATTGGTCATTGGTGCTAGAAGCCATTGGTCATTAGTGCTAGAAACCATTGGTCATTTTTGCTATAAACCATTGGTCATTGGTGCTATAAACCATTGGTGCTAGAAACCATTGGTCATTAGTGCTAGAAAACATTGGTCATTTGTTCTAGAAACTATTGGTCATTATCGCTAGAAACCATTAGTGCTAGAAACCACTGGTGCTAGAAACTATAGGTCATTGGTGCTAGAAACTTTAGGTCATTGGTGCTAGAAACCATTGGCGCTAGAAACCACTGGTGCTAGAAACTATAGGTCATTGGTGCTAGAAACTATAGGTAATTGGTGCTAGAAACTATAGATCATTGGTGCTAGAAACCATTGGTAATTAGTGCTAGAAACCATTGGTCATTAGTGCTAGAAACCATTGGTCATTGGTGTTAGAAACCATTGGTCATTAGTGCTAGAAACCATTGGTCATTGGTGCTATAAACCATTAGTGCTAGAAACCATTGGTCATTAGTGCTAGAAACTATTTGTCATTAGTGCTAGAAAACATTGGTCATTGGTTCTAGAAACTATCGGTCATTAGCGCTAGAAACCATTAGTGCTAGAAACCATTGGTCATTAGTGCTAGAAACCATTGGTCATTAGTGCTAGAAACCATTGGTCATTAGTGCTAGAAACCATTGGCCATTAGCGCTAGAAACCATTGGTCATTGGTGCTAGAAACCATTGATGCTAGAAACCATTGGTCGTTAGTGCTATAAACCATTGGTCATTAGCGCTAGAAACCATTGGTCATTAGCACTAGAAACCATTGGTCATCAGCGCTAGAAACCATTGGTCATTGGCCACATACACCATACTTGATCCTGTCACCTCACACATAATAAACTCAAACAGGTAACTCAGTCACACACACACATGCACGCACACACTCATGTACACACTCATGCACACACGCCCACACACACACGCCCACACACACACACACACACACACATACGCATGCGCACACATACACCATACTTGATCCTGTCACCTCACACATAATAAACTCAAACAGGTAACACATGTACACACATTTCATGGAATCATTGTTGTAGCTGCTTGTGGTCCAGCTGTGTTTGGGCTGCTGCCCTGGGACCCAGCAGTGTGGTCAGCATGTCTCTGTCAGATGTTGCATTAGTCCATGAGTGTGGTCAGCATGTCTCTGTCAGATGTTGCATTAGTCCATGAGTGTGGTCAGCATGTCTCTGTCAGATGTTGCATTAGTCCATGTACAGTCTGGCTTTGTTGAATGTAGCCATGTGCCAATCTCTGGCTGTTGGTCCAGTGTTGTAGTTCTGCCTGTACAGCTGGCAGTGGGAGTGAGCCGTGGTTTAGTGCACAGATTGCCACATTGATATATGTTATATCTTCTCTTCCCCAGGCGTTGTTGAGGTCTGAGCTATGTCCACAGGCTCATATGATGAGGCATCAAATTTGGTCAAAGATCCTACATCCCCTTTGTCATTGGCAGAAGTAGATGACGTCTTTGATAAGCTTGGAGAGGCTGAAGGAGCAACTGCTGGAAACACGGAAGATGCTGAAAACAAATCTACTGCTGCTGTTGGAAAAGGCACCAAACTAACTCAAAAACACGGTATTTTCAAAAAGCCAAAGTCTTCTAAAGGTTTGGGGTTCCTGATCAAAGCTCGTGAAGGTGCTAAAAAAAGCCGATCCAAGTCTCCACTTGCGCTGAAATCAAAGTCTAAAAAACACAAAGAACTAGATGATGATGACTTTTTTGAAGAGCTCGGAGCCGGTGGGGAAGGAGAAGGCCAAGTTGATGAAAATGTCAAGGCCAAGTCTGAGCACTGGCAGGTGTTTCAACAGATGCAGGAGCGCATCAAGCAGAATGTTCTGAAGACACAAAGCAGCATCGGCAAACTTGCTTCTGGGCGAATCTCTCCCTCAGGTAGGATCTCTCCGGTCAAAGGCAGAGATGATGATCTCAGCAGTAGCATTCGTTTCGCAAATCTGAACGAGCAGGAGAGCGGCAACTCGGATCTGGGCACAGACAACATCTCAGACACATTTGGGCAGGAAGATTCCAATAATATTAATCATTACCAGGACAGCTCAGATCTGGCCAACCTCATTTCTCTTCCACATTTCACTGTGTCTTCGCCATCAGCATTCATCACTTCTTCAGGGACGGATACAAATTTCAGCATGGAGCCTGATGATCTGCAGGATGTTCTGGGCCTAGACCAGCAGAAAGCTCCCAGTAGGCCAGCAGCAGCAGCTTTAGTGGAGGAGTTTGATCTACTTGGCCTTACTGTCAACCCCCCAACTGTGGTCACAGGTCATGTGGTCTCACAGCAGAGCTCCATAAACGAAGATCTTCTGGGTTTGGATGATTTCATGTCCCAGCCTGTGTCCCGGGACATGTCCCAGGAGAACTTGACCACCGACTGGCTGGCAGGCTTCTCCACCGCTGAGAGCAGTGCTCAGTCTTCGGTGTGCCCCAGCCCTGTACAGTTTGATGTGGATGTGTTTGTCAATCAAGGCAAGCTGGTTCCAGAGAGCACAGCGGTCTCGGACCTGGCCCGCTCTCTGGTTGATGATTTCTTGCAGTGGGGGGCAGGTAAAGCAGACGAACCTCTTTCCAAGAATCCATTCCAGTCGGATGATTTCGGCTCAGAACATGGTCTGAAGCCAAATGCTTTTAACCCGTTTGCCACCATTGTGGAGTCTGACGACCCCGATGGAGGCAGCGATTTCATGGGAGGATTTAATGATAGGACACCATCGGAACAAATAGGGCATGATAAAAGAACAGATCCATTTCTCACAGACATTACCCCAGTGTCAACAATGGACATTACCTCTGCCTTTTCTTCTATGGATCCGTTTTCTTCAAGTTCTGCGGCTTTTCCACCGCCACTGGACATTAATGCCAACGCTGCTGCGCCTGTTTCTGCTGCGCCTGTTTCTGCTGCACCAACTCCTCCAGCACGCCCTGCTCAACATCCACACGGCAGAAGGTCGTCCAGGAAGTCATCGAACCCATTCTTGTTAACCGATGATGACTTTGCAGGAGGAGAGATTACTTTTGATGACAACTTCTTTGCCAGCCGTGGCATCTTTCACGCTCCCTCAAAGGATCAGGACAGCATTTGGGGAGTTAGCGGTCCTTTAGAGTCTCAGGTAGCTTCATCCGGAACGTCCTCAGCCCCTGTAGCAAATCCATTCCAAGACGATCTTTTCACCACCGACAACTTTTCTACTGCTAGAGACCAGGCTTTCGGCATCTTTGAGGAAACATCTGGGCTACAACCAATCAACCCATTTTTAACTGCCAGCTTTGAGAACATAGCATCTCAGGCACAGAGTCAACCCTTGTCAGCTGACAACCCCTTTGCATCCATGGTTGGAGATAAAAGTCCTGCTCTAAGCCCTATGCACAGTCCGGTCCACAAGCACAGCCCATCTCCAAATGTGGGCCTGAACTCCCTGCTGGATGCTGGTCTGGATGTCAGCACAGGAAGCAGGCCATCAGCTAGTCTAGATATGAACTTTGACCCACTGGTCAGTGTGCCGGAGAAAACTGAAGCTTTCCTAGATTCACTGGTACCAGGTGGTGATCTTTTAGGGATCCAGGGTGAGAGTGGGCAGTTTGAAACTAAAACAGCTCGAACTGATGAAGATGGGCCAGCTAGTGGACTCAGATTGACCATCAAAAGCTTATCACAGGTAGAGCACAAAGATACATCAGGCCCTATACCCATGCTGCCACCTCCACCACCGAAAGCCCCCAAGTCTCCTCTTATGCCACAGCGGGAGAATCCTTTCAATAGAGAATCTCCACCAGAGGAGAACTTTGCCAGCTTTGCTGAAATTGAAGAAGAGATGAAGAAGAAGGCTGAAGTTGAGACCGCAGCTGTGGCAGAGAAGAAGGAATATGTCCGGTCATTGACTTCTGAAGATAGTTCACCAGAAGAGGAGGGACCTCTGGAACCCCTGGAGCCTTTCCGTCCGAGAGAGACAAGAGAGTTCTGGAAACTGATGGTCAGGCAGCCCACCAAGAAGAAGCTGGCTGGAAACAGATTTTGGAAGATGACTGTTGTTCGTCTGGGCACCTCAAAAGATGGTCCAGTTGTTAGATTGTTCATGGAGGAAAAGGACACCGAACCATTCCAGGTAAGCCAGTGTGAAATGTTGTGGATTGCTTTCCTACTGCCACATGTTTGTCAGCTGTCTTGAAGAGATGTTCTCAGTGCTCCTCACCTCCTAACTGACAGGAGGCCTCTGTTTGAGCTCTGCAGCCCTGATCCTCTTTTTTCTGCCCAGGTTACAGTTGTTAGCTTCTGGTTTTTGGTTAAGCATCACTTTAATTACACTTGAATATCTCTATAAGCCTCCAGTCTCCTCCTATAGATGACACAAGGAGAATCTCACCGAAGTGCACGCACACCACAGCCCCTGCCAGTACCCAGAATCAGACATGCCATAAATATTCTTGTGTGAGTTGGTTTTCTCAAGTCAAATGTTTCCTCCTCTTGTCATGTCCAACTGCTGGAGAATGTTGCCCTGCAAATGGGTACTCCAGGTTCCTGGCTCCTGTCTGGGGTAGCTACATGTCGGTGCACTCGCCCAAGGTCAGAGAATGTTGCCCTGCACATGGGTACTCCAGGTTCCTGGCTCCTGTCTGGGGTAGCTACATGTTGGTGCACTCGCCCAAGGTCAGAGAATGTTACCCTGCACATGGGTACTCCAGGTTCCTGGCTCCTGTCTGGGGGAGCTACATGTCAGTGCACTCGCCCAAGGTCAGAGAATGTTGCCCTGCACGTGGGTACTCCAGGTGTCTGGGGGAGCTACAAGTCAGTGCACTCGCCCAAGATCAGAAGGGATACAATAGCACAGGGGTGTCAAACTCAATCGCTCAGCAGGCCACAACTCAAATCACACTTAAGGTTGTGGGCCGGACAGGATAAACATTCAATAAGCCGAAAATTAAACCTTTTTTAAACATTAATATATCTGATAAAGTTGATGGTTTGTGTTACAATGCTCATTACATCTTCCATGTTGAGGACGTCACCACACAGCGATCCTTGGTGTATGATGCAGTGAAATGCTATCAATTCACCAGTACAGTTCTCCTGCATCTTTAACCTCATCCTTCCAACTAGTCCACTTTTTTCGCCTTACATCGCCGGTGCTTCATCTGTTGTCAGTCCAACGAGTTTGTCCCAAGGCAGATTCATGTTGGTTAAACGTTGACATACATTGTCAAAAATATATTTTCCTGTCATTGTCCCATGCATGGATTTCATGTCCAATATTTCTTCTGTAACTTCAAACTGGAATCCACTCCACGGATGGAGATGGCGAGCTGTGCAGTGTCAGTCGTGACATTACTTTCATCGGCAGCCAGGGAGAATGCAACAAAGTCTTTGCCTTTTTTTGATCAGCTGTGTTTTCACGTCAGTGACCATCTCACAAATCCGATCAACAACCATATTTCTGCTAAGGCTTACCTTTGCAAACATCTGCTTCTTGTCTGAACACTAGATGTCACACACTTTCATCATGCAGCGCTTCAGAAACTCTCCTTCTGTAAATGGTCGGCCTGATTTTGCGATCTCCTCTGACACAATAAAACTTGCTTTGACTGCAACATCAGTTTATGATTTTGCTTTGGTGATTTTTTTCTACATTCTCTAGCTTCTGCTCTGCATTCAGGCTGTTTAACTTGTCTTGATGTTTAGTCTCGTAGTGTCGTCTCAGATTATATTCTTTGATCACATCCACATTATCTCCATAAATTAGACATATAGGTTTACCGCCAATATCAGTAAACATATATTCAGCCTCCCAGCGGCTTTGAAAGGCTCTGTTTTCAGAATCAACTTTTCTCTTGACCATTTTAAAGGCTAGCTTTGATTTTAAAAGATTGTGCATCTACCGACAGACGCTTGATAGGTATCAGGTTAGCCGCAGCGAGAAAAGGCGATGTAATATCCAGACATTACACTACTTTCATGTTTTATGCGCCAAACCAAAACGAGCATCTGAAGGTTGCTAGGTAACTATAACAACGAACACTAACTCACTGCACAACTTTTATTTTCGCTTATTCTGATCAAAGCGAGAACGCTGTCAGGTAGCCTATCATTCGGAAGGCTGCTAATTAGAGAATTTGATTTGCATTTTATATCGTAACCATAAGAAACATATTTTTGCCTAAAATTATCTGTTGGGCTGAATATATTTGTACGTCGGTTGAGACCTCTCTGGCCTGATATGATTGTACGGCGGGCAGGATGTGGCCCACGGGCCTTGAGTTTGACACATGTGCAATAGCATCTTCCTCTCATTGTGTAGCAATCTGTGCTGTCCACAGCTTGAATTGTACCAGGTCTGGAGCGGTTAGAGACAGATATCATACCTCTCTGAATTATACCAGGTCTGGACCATTTAGAGACAGATATCATACATCTCCATGAATTATACCAGGTCTAGACCGGTTAGAGACAGATATCATACCTCTCCATGAATTATACCAGGTCATGACCAGTTAGAGACAGATATCATACCTCTCCATGAATTATACCCGGTCTAGACCGGTTAGAGACAGATATCATACATCTCCATGAATTATACCAGGTCTAGACCGGTTAGAGACAGATATCATACCTCTCCATGAATTATACCAGGTCTGGACCGGTTAGAGACAGATATCATACATCTCCATGAATTATACCAGGTCATGACCAGTTAGAGACAGATATCATACCTCTCCATGAATTATACCAGGTCTAGACCGGTTAGAGACAGATATCATACATCTCCATGAATTATACCAGTCTGGACTGGTTAGAGACAGATATCATACCTCTCCATGAATTATACCAGGTCTAGACCGGTTAGAGACAGATATCATACCTCTCCATGAATTGTACCTGGTCTGGTCCAGTTAGTGATAGATATCAAACCTCTACACCACTCCATGAATTGTACCTGGTCTGGTCCAGTTAGTGACAGATATCAAACCTCTACACCACTCCATGAATTGTACCTGGTCTGGCCCAGTAAGGGATAGATATCAAACCTCTACACCACTCCATGAATTGTACCTGGTCTGGTCCAGTTAGTGACAGATATCAAACCTCTACACCACTCCATGAATTGTACCAGGTCTGGCCCAGTCATAGACAGATATCAAACCTCTACACCACTCCATGAATTGTACCTGGTCTGGTCCAGTTAGTGACAGATATCAAACCTCTACACCACTCCATGAATTGTACCTGGTCTGGTCCAGTTAGCGACAGATATCAAACCTCTACACCACTCCATGAATTGTACCTGGTCTGGTCCAGTTAGTGACAGATATCAAACCTCTACACCACTCCATGAATTGTACCTGGTCTGGTCCAGTTAGGGACAGATATCAAACCTCTACACCACTCCATGAATTGTACCTGGTCTGGTCCAGTTAGTGACAGATATCAAACCTCTACACCACTCCATGAATTGTACCATGTCTGGTCCAGTTAGGGACAGATATCAAACCTCTACACCACTCCATGAATTGTACCTGGTCTGCTCCAGTTAGTGACAGATATCAAACCTCTACACCACTCCATGAATTGTACCATGTCTGGTCCAGTTAGGGACAGATATCAAACCTCTACACCACTCCATGAATTGTACCTGGTCTGGTCCAGTTAGTGACAGATATCAAACCTCTACACCACTCCATGAATTGTACCATGTCTGCTCCAGTTAGTGACAGATATCAAACCTCTACACCACTCCATGAATTGTACCTAGTCTGCTCCAGTTAGGGACAGATATCAAACCTCTACACCACTCCATGAATTGTACCATGTCTGGTCCAGTTAGGGACAGATATGAAACCTCTACACCACTCCATGAATTGTACCTGGTCTGGTCCAGTTAGGGACAGATATCAAACCTCTACACCACTCCATGAATTGTACCTGGTCTGGTCCAGTTAGTGACAGATATCAAACCTCTACACCACTCCATGAATTGTACCATGTCTGGTCCAGTTAGGGACAGATATCAAACCTCTACACCACTCCATGACTTGTACCTGGTCTGGTCCAGTTAGTGACAGATATCAAACCTCTACACCACTCCATGAATTGTACCATGTCTGGTCCAGTTAGTGACAGATATCAAACCTCTACACCACTCCATGAATTGTACCTGGTCTGCTCCAGTTAGTGACAGATATCAAACCTCTACACCACTCCATGAATTGTACCTGGTCTGCTCCAGTTAGTGACAGATATCAAACCTCTACACCACTCCATGAATTGTACCTGGTCTGGTCCAGTTAGGGACAGATATCAAACCTCTACACCACTCCATGAATTGTACCTGGTCTGGTCCAGTTAGTGACAGATATCAAACCTCTACACCACTCCATGAATTGTACCATGTCTGGTCCAGTTAGTGACAGATATCAAACCTCTACACCACTCCATGAATTGTACCAGGTCTGGTCCAGTTAAGGACAGATATCAAACCTCTACACCACTCCATGAAGTGTACCATGTCTGGTCTAGCGACAGATATCAAACCTCTACACCACTCCATGAATTGTACCATGTCTGGTCCAGTTAGGGACAGATATCAAACCTCTACACCACTCCATGAATTGTACCAGGTCTGGTCCAGTTAAGGACAGATATCAAACCTCTACACCACTCCATGAATTGTACCATGTCTGGTCCAGTTAGTGACAGATATCAAACCTCTACACCACTCCATGAATTGTACCTGGTCTGGTCCAGTTAGGGACAGATATCAAACCTCTACACCACTCCATGAATTGTACCTGGTCTGGTCCAGTTAGGGACAGATATCAAACCTCTACACCACTCCATGAATTGTACCTGGTCTGGTCCAGTTAAGGAAAGATATCAAACCTCTACACGACTCCATGAATTGTACCATGTCTGGTCTAGCGACAGATATCAAACCTCTACACCACTCCATAAATTGTACCTGGTCTGGCCCAGTTAGTGACAGATATCAAACCTCTACACCACTCCATGAATTGTACCTGGTCTGGCCCAGTTAGTGACAGATATCAAACCTCTACACCACTCCATAAATTGTACCTGGTCTGGCCCAGTTAGTGACAGATATCAAACCTCTACACCACTCCATGAATTGTACCTGGTCTGGCCCAGTTAGTGACAGATATCAAACCTCTACACCACTCCATAAATTGTACCTGGTCTGGCCCAGTTAGTGACAGATATCAAACCTCTACACCACTCCATGAATTGTACCTGGTCTGGCCCAGTTAGTGACAGATATCAAACCTCTACACCACTCCATAAATTGTACCTGGTCTGGCCCAGTTAGTGACAGATATCAAACCTCTACACCACTCCATAAATTGTACCTGGTCTGGCCCAGTTAGTGACAGATATCAAACCTCTACACCACTCCATGAATTGTACCTGGTCTGGCCCAGTTAGGGACAGATATTAAACCTCTACACCACTCCATGAATTGTACCTGGTCTGGTCCAGTTAAGGAAAGATATCAAACATCTACACCACTCCATGAATTGTACCTGGTCTGGTCCAGTTAGTGACAGATATCAAACCTCTACACCACTCCATGAATTGTACCAGGTCTGGCCCAGTTAGGGACAGATATTAAACCTCTACACCACTCCATGAATTGTACCTGGTCTGGCCCAGTTAGGGACAGATATTAAACCTCTACACCACTCCATGAATTGTACCTGGTCTGGTCCAGTTAAGGAAAGATATCAAACATCTACACCACTCCATGAATTGTACCTGGTCTGGCCCAGTTAGTGACAGATATCAAACATCTACACCACTCCATAAATTGTACCTGGTCTGACCCAGTTAGTGACAGATATCAAACCTCTACACCACTCCATGAATTGTACCATGTCTGGTCCAGTTAGGGACAGATATCAGACCTCTACACCACTCCATGAATTGTACCTGGTCTGGTCCAGTTAGGGACAGGTATTAAACCTCTACACCACTCCATGAATTGTACCATGTCTGGTCTAGTTAAGGACAGATATTATACCACACCCTGAATTGTACCTGGTCTGGCCCAGTTAGGGACAGATATTAAACCTCTACACCACTCCATGACTTGTACCTGGTCTGGTCCAGTTAGTGACAGATATCAAACCTCTACACCACTCCATGAATTGTACCTGGTCTGGTCCAGTTAGTGACAGATATTAAACCTCTACACCACTCCATGAATTGTACCTGGTCTGGCCCAGTTAGTGATAGATATCAAACCTCTACACCACTTCATGAATTGTACCTGGTCTGGCCCAGTTAGTGACAGATATCAAACATCTACACCACTCCATGAATTGTACCATGTCTGGTCCAGTTAGGGACAGATATCAGACCTCTACACCACTCCATGAATTGTACCATGTCTGGTCCAGTTAGGGACAGATATCAGACCTCTACACCACTCCATGAATTGTACCTGGTCTGGTCCAGTTAGGGACAGGTATTAAACCTCTACACCACTCCATGAATTGTACCATGTCTGGTCTAGTTAAGGACAGATATTATACCACACCCTGAATTGTACCTGGTCTGGCCCAGTCAGAGACAGATGACATTCCCTTCCCTGGTTTTACATATTTATTGTCAACAAACTCCATTCCAGTGCTCAGGGTGAGAGCTAGCAGTAACCTACAGACTGGGCACAAGCCACAAAACATACAGGCATCACTTCCACGAGTTCAACATTGGCACCCTGAATCAGTGTAGAGTAAAGACAATAGCGCCACCTGATGTAGGAATGTCTTGTGTGCTAGGGCCCAGGAGAATGTATGTGGCCACAAACAAAACATGTGGAGACACATTTTACAGTAGCCTGGGGGACTTGCAGCCAGATATGATGTTTATTGATGGCATGCATGCTGATGTCTGATAATGTAAGTAGAAGAAGAAGCATCAGCAAATAGAAGGAGAATGGATTAATAAAATTAATAAACAAACTGTAGTTTCTAAAGGTTAAGAATTGGGCACGCAGGCATGCCTAACATTCTCCCCTTCTTATCTCTCTTCTCTCTTGTATTATTTTATTCATGCATAACTTATTGGTTTCATCTTAAACAACAGCAACAATAATATATGCATTGGAAATATGCATAAATCATGACTACATGAATAATTAATATTAAGTGCTATTATTTCGCTGGTCTCCGTGGCGGAAGTGATTACGCCACCTGCCTTGCCTCCAAAGATTGTAGGTTCGATTCTGAACTCTGTCAGAGTGCAGTTTTCTTTGAAACTCCTGGGAGTCATTGCTGGAGCTATGGAGTTGGTGCTTTGTGCGATGCTTTCTGCAGGCCGCCCTTTTTTCTGAGACTCCTGGGGGGTCATTGCTGGAGATACAGAGTTTGTGCTTTGTTTGATGCTTTCGGCAGTTCGCTACAGACAGAGACTGAGCTGTATGGGGTAAAACCCAGTGCAGTGAAGTCGATCATCTGGCCCTTACACCTGTTATTATTTCACTGACTGACTGTAGATGGGATTAAGAAGATTATAATAAGTACTGCCAGAAATGGAATTCAATGGACTCTGGCAGAGCAGCTCAATTATCTGACTTCACTGATGGCATTGCCTTCCTTGCCCACACATGAAACCAGGTGTAAATGTAAACCAAACATATGAAACCAGGCACAATGTAAACCAAACACATGAAACCAGGCACAGTGTAAACCAAACACATGTAACCAGGCACAATGTAAACCAAACACATGAAACCAGGTCCAATATAAACCAAACACATGAAACCAGGTCCAATATAAACCAAACACATGAAACCAGGACCAATATAAACCAAACACATGTAACCAGGCACAATGTAAACCAAACACATGAAACCAGGCCCAATATAAACCAAACACATGAAACCAGGTCCAATATAAACCAAACACATGTAACCAGGCACAATGTAAACCAAACACAAACCAGGCCCAATATAAACCAAACACATGAAACCAGGTCCAATATAAACCAAACACATGAAACCAGGTCCAATATAAACCAAACACATGAAGCCAGGTCCAATATAAACCAAACACATGTAACCAGGCACAATGTAAACCAAACACATGAAACCAGGCCCAATGTAAACCACACACATTGGACTGGAGGACACGCCAGTTAGGTTTCAGAATTCTCAGGGTAAAGACAAAGATCATGAGAATAAAGAAACAAAAGTTAGTTAGTCGACAGACCATCCTCATTGCACATTGAACCATTCAGTCCATAAGTGCTCAGATCCCCTCCTCAGTAAATCTCGCAGCGTGTAGCGGCTCATGACACCAGTTCTGTGTTGGTTTATTAATCTTCTTTGGCTTCCTGTCATGTTTTTCACTTAAGGAATGGATAGTTTCATCTCTTGTGTGTAATTCTTTGTGCCAAAATGTAGACCAGGAGTTTCCTTTCTTCAAACAAACAAATGATAACCTAATTTTCATAGGTGTGACATCTATTCAAGACCTAATCTTCATAGGTGTGACATCTATTCAAGACCTAATCTTCATAGGTGTGACATCTATTCAAGACCTAATCTTCATAGGTGTGACATCTATTCAAGACCTAATCTTCATAGGTGTGACATCTATTCAAGACCTAATCTTCATAGGTGTGACATCTATTCAAGACCTAATCTTCATAGGTGTGACATCTATTCAAGACCTAATCTTCATAGGTGTGACATCTATTCAAGACCTAATCTTCATAGGTGTGACATCTATTCAAGACCTAATCTTCATAGGTGTTGCATCTATTCAAGACCTAATCTTCATAGGTGTGACATCTATTCAAGAGGTGGAATAATATACCTATCTAGGTAGCAATGTAAACAAAGGGGGTGGGGTGGGGGAGGGAATAAGGATATTGAAATAAGAATGACAGAAGACAAGAGGAGCTTTCATAGCATTAGAAAATGTGTGGAAATATAAAAAAAATTAACTCTAGCACCAAACTGAGGTTAGTTAGTTGGTTAGTCGCAGTTCCAACTTCACAACAACGGGTCGTCCCCATTATGCTCCGTTCCTGTGCCAGTGAATATCACACAAAATGCTCCCCACTGCCCAATGTGAAAAGTGGAAAAGACAGGAGTCTCAACAAACAACAGCCCGCACAGGTACACTGTGCATAATGCCGCCGCCAGAATGTCAACACAATAGTCCCCCACAAAACACCCAGTTCATTTCTGATGGAATCGGCAGTCATTTTCCCATCTGGATGTTTCCTAGATGTTCACCCACACAATCCACGAAATACAGTTTATCGTCGATGGCAGTGGCAGTCAACCAGAAGCTCAGCAGCCACACATTTCTGCATAAGGCAAAAACCGGTCAACTCTGGGACATAGCCATCTGCCATCGCTCCGAACATGCAGTCACGCTCCAAAAGACCTCGGGCAGATTCAAAAGCATTTCACACAAAACTCACAGCTCACAGTGTCGCGCCACGCACTCACTCAGTAGCAAGGCGATGGAACCATCAAGCCTCCTTAGTCACCTCTTACGACATGCGTGGTAGGCTACAGTGTTGCTATTCTTTGCTTCCCTTATGAGCCCCGGCAACACACAGGAGAAAAAACTAGTTTATTTAACTCTAATATTACATGATACTACTATACAACACCGGCTCCGTGGCAAAGGGGTTACAGACACAGTTCATCATCCTGCATACTGCGCTCCAAACACAGCAGACCACCTTGCGTTGGGTATTTTATAAAATGGTATGGGTGCCGGTCGTTCAGAAAGCACTGGCAAACTGCTGAATGTAAACTTTCCTAGATATCACAAACAGCCAAGAAATGAAGGAGAAGAAGGAGGAGAACAAGAGGAAGGACAAGATGAAGAGGGAAAAATGAAGGAGAAGAAGAGGTTGAAGGAGAAGAAGGAAGAGAACAAGAGGAAGAATAATGCGAAGAGGGAGAAGAAAAGGAATCAGTAGAAGAGGGTGGACAAGTAGTGGGGGGAGAAGAAGAGGATGAAGAAAATAGTACATCCATAACAATAGCTAAGCACTGAACATGACTTTGGAAACTGATAGAGAAAACACAACTGTTATAATCAATACAGTTAATAGCAACAATTGAGAAAATGACAGTGAGCGGGGAACAGATTCAGGCAAGTCAATACTCTCTCTTACCTGTGACAATTAATAACAGGTGGTAGTCCCTGGGGCAGGGTAGTTCTGCCACCGCCTGGCACTGGCAAGGTCGCTTCCAGACTCAGATATTCTGTTTGTGAGTGCAGTGTTCTCAAAGACTGCCAGGGGGTGTCGCTGGAGCTACCTTTTTTGTGCACTGTGCCACACGCTCGACAGGCGTCTCTACAGAAAGAGACAGCCATATGGGATAAAACCCGGTGCAGTGAGGTTGATCCTCTCTCTTTGAATTCCTTTAACAGATGGTGGGGAAAATCAGAACAAATAGAAGTAACCAATGGGGCATTCGGCAGTGTGAAAGAGCTTCTCACAAGTCCATCATGGAGTCACAAGTTCAAATGAGCAGTAGTTATGAGATATGCTGGAGCTGTGGAAGTGCGGTGGCTAGCTGACATGGTTGTGGGGATGGGTTCACATCCTCATCCAGGCCAGTGCGTGTCAGCTGTGGCAGGTTACTAATGTTGCTTTCATGTTTGATATGAATGAAACCTACAACCTGGAACAGGGGGAGGAGAACAAGGGGGAGGGGTAGAGGAAGCTGGAGAACAGGAGGCAGAGGAGGGGAGAATAGAATGGGGGGAGGAGAAGGAATGGAGGCTGGAGAACAGGAGGGAGGAGGAGAAGAGAACAGGAGGGAGGAGGAATGGGGGCTGAAGACCAGGAGGGGGAGAGAAGAGGAAGGAGAAGAAGATATGTAGCCAAAAACAGGTAACAGAAAATGTCATGGAAGTACAGGTATGATATGGACCAGGTCAGCCATCCAGGCTGGTTGGTCTATACAATGTTTGGCCAGCACCATAAGCCTTTATGTCTGAAGGTATGCACCAAGCCTCATCTCTGTATACAGCGTGTGGGTCGTGATGGTGCATAGGCTAGCAGTCTGGCCTGCCGACCCCAGGCCCAGGTGTTCACATCCCTGCCCAAGCCGGCATTGGTTGAGTTGACCTGCACTGCCAGGTGGACACGCCACCCGTTAAGTGCCGGTTGGTCTGTACAAACGTGTGGCCAGCACCATATACCCAGAACATGGCCTGGCTTGGACAGTGGCCCTGTACTTGACTCTCTGTTCACATATATTGTGTATTACCGGATGCTACAGGGATTAAACTGTCGGTACGCCATGGGAGAACAATCACACCTTTCCACATGTGGTTACCTTGATACATGAGAGGCATCTCATGGCAGGAAGAGACGCAAACACACAAGTCTCACAACACCTGGCACTCCACACAATAGTACTGAATTTGGCCAGACCTGTGTTATATTTTGAACTTGTACAGAGAGTTCTTAAGAGTTGTATACAACCAATCCTGATGTGTGGAAGAAACATTAGCAGATTAGTAGGACTGAAGGCATGTGGTTCTATAGAAGAAGCAGACCAGGTGTAGGGAAGGACAAGATATGTGGTCCTAATGTTGGGAAGGATAAGACATGTGGTTCTATAGAAGAAGCAGTCCTGGTGTAGAGGAGGACAAGACATGTGGTTCTATAGAAGTCCTGATGTAGGGAAGGACAAGACATGTGATTCTATAGAAGAAGTGGTCCTGGTGTAGGGAAGGACAAGTCATGTGGTTCTATAGAAGTCCTGATGTAGGGAAGGACAAGACATGTGATTCTATAGAAGAAGTGGTCCTGGTGTAGGGAAGGACAAGTCATGTGGTTCTATAGAAGTCCTGATGTAGGGAAGGACAAGACATGTGGCTCTATAGAAGAAGTGGTCCTGGTGTAGGGAAGGACAAGACATGTGGTTCTATGGAAGAAGCAGTCCAGGTGTGTGGAAGGACAAGACAATGTGGTTCTATAGAAGTCCTGATGTAGGGAAGGACAAGACATGTGGTTCTATAGAAGTCCTAATGTAGGGAAGGACAAGACATGTGGTTCTATAGAAGTCCTGGTATAGAGGAGGACAAGACATGTGGTTCTATAGAAGTCCTGATGTAGGGAAGGACAAGACATGTGGGTCTATAGAAGAAGTGGTCCTGGTGTAGGGAAGGACAAGACATGTGGTTCAGTCAGAAGAAGCAGTCCAGATGTGTGGAAGGACAAGACATGTGGTTCTATAGAAGAAGCAGTCCTGGTGTGTGGAAGGACAAGACATGTGGTTCTATAGAAGTCCTGGTGTGTGGAAGGACAAGACATGTGGTTCTATAGCAGTCCTGGTGTGTGGAAGGACAAGACATGTGGTTCTATAGAAGATGCAGTCCTGGTGTAGGGAAGGACAAGACATGTGGTTCTATAGAAGTCCTGGTGTGTGGAAGGACAAGACATTTGGTTCTATAGCAGTCCTGGTGTGTGGAAGGACAGGACATGTGGTTCTATAGAAGATGCAGTCCTGGTATAGGGAAGGACAAGACATGTGGTTCTATAGAAGTCCTGGTGTAGAGAAGGACAAGTCATGTGGTTCTATAGAAGTCCTGATGTAGGGAAGGACAAGACATGTGGTTCTGCAGAAGAAGCAGTCCAGGTGTGTGGAAGGACAAGACATGTGGTTCTATAGAAGAAGTGAGCCTGGTGTAGGGAAGGACAAGACATGTTGTTCTATAGAAGTCCTGGTGTAGAGAAGGACAAGACATGTGGTTCTATAGAAGTCCTGGTGTAGGGAAGGACAAGACATGTGGTTCTATAGAAGTCCTGGTGTGTGGAAGGACAAGACATGTGGTTCTATAGAAGAAGCGAGCCTGGTGTAGGGAAGGACAAGACATGTGGTTCTATAGAAGTCCTGGTGTAGAGAAGGACAAGACATGTGGTTCTATAGAAGTCCTGGTGTAGAGAAGGACAAGACATGTGGTTCTATAGAAGTCCTGGTGTAGAGAAGGACAAGACATGTGGTTCTATAGAAGTCCTGGTGTAGAGAAGGACAAGTCATGTGGTTCTATAGAAGTCCTGATGTAGGGAAGGACAAGATATGTGGTTCTGTAGAAGAAGCAGTCCAGGTGTGTGGAAGGACAAGACATGTGGTTCTATAGAAGAAGCGAGCCTGGTGTAGGGAAGGACAAGACATGTGGTTCTATAGAAGTCCTGGTGTAGAGAAGGACAAGACATGTGGTTCTATAGAAGTCCTGGTGTAGGGAAGGACAAGACATGTGGTTCTATAGAATTCCTGGTGTAGGGAAGGACAAGACATGTGGTTCTGTAGAAGTCCTGATGTAGGGAAGGACAAGACATGTGGTTCTATAGAATTCCTGATGTAGGGAAGGACAAGACATGTGGTTCTATAGAAGTCCTGATGTAGGGAAGGACAAGACATGTGGTTCTATGGAAGAAGCAGTCCTGGTGTAGGGAAGGACAAGACATGTGGTTCTATAGAAGAAGCAGTCCTGGTGTAGAGGAGGACAAGACATGTGGTTCTATAGAAGTCCTGATGTAGGGAAGGACAAGACATGTGATTCTATAGAAGAAGTGGTCCTGGTGTAGGGAAGGACAAGTCATGTGGTTCTATAGAAGTCCTGATGTAGGGAAGGACAAGACATGTGGTTCTATAGAAGAAGTGGTCCTGGTGTAGGGAAGGACAAGACATGTGGTTCTATGTAAGAAGCAGTCCAGGTGTCTGGAAGGACAAGACATGTGGTTCTATAGAAGAAGCAGACCAGGTGTAGGGAAGGACAAGATATGTGGTCCTAATGTTGGGAAGGATAAGACATGTGGTTCTATAGAAGAAACAGTCCTGGTGTAGAGGAGGACAAGACATGTGGTTCTATAGAAGTCCTGATGTAGGGAAGGACAAGACATGTGATTCTATATAAGAAGTGGTCCTGGTGTAGGGAAGGACAAGTCATGTGGTTCTATAGAAGCCCTGATGTAAGGAAGGACAAGACATGTGATTCTATAGAAGAAGTGGTCCTGGTGTAGGGAAGGACAAGTCATGTGGTTCTATAGAAGTCCTGGTGTAGGGAAGGACAAGACATGTGGTTCTATAGAAGTCCTGGTATAGAGGAGGACAAGACATGTGGTTCTATAGAAGTCCTGATGTAGGGAAGGACAAGACATGTGGGTCTATAGAAGAAGTGGTCCTAGTGTAGGCAAGGACAAGACATGGGGTTCAGTCAGAAGAAGCAGTCCAGGTGTGTGGAAGGACAAGACATGTGGTTCTATAGAAGAAGCAGTCCTGGTGTGTGGAAGGACAAGACATGTAGTTCTATAGCAGTCCTGGGTAGGGAAGGACAAGACATGTGGTTCTATAGAAGTCCTGGTGTGTGGAAGGACAAGACATGTGGTTCTATAGCAGTCCTGGTGTGTGGAAGGACAAGACATGTGGTTCTATAGAAGATGCAGTCCTGGTGTAGGGAAGGACAAGACATGTGGTTCTATAGAAGTCCTGGTGTAGAGAAGGACAAGTCATGTGGTTCTATAGAAGTCCTGATGTAGGGAAGGACAAGACATGTGGTTCTGTAGAAGAAGCAGTCCAGGTGTGTGGAAGGACAAGACATGTGGTTCTATAGAAGAAGCGAGCCTAGTGTAGTGAAGGACAAGACATGTGGTTCTATAGAAGAAGCGAGCCTGGTGTAGGGAAGGACAAGACATGTGGTTCTATAGAAGTCCTGGTGTGTGGAAGGACAAGACATGTGGTTCTATAGAAGTCCTGGTGTGTGGAAGGACAAGACATGTGGTTCTATAGAAGTCCTGATGTAGGGAAGGACAAGACATGTGGTTCTATAGAATTCCTGATGTAGGGAAGGACAAGACATGTGGCTCTATAGAAGTCCTGATGTAGGGAAGGACAAGACATGTGATTCTATAGAAGAAGTGGTCCTGGTGTAGGGAAGGACAAGACAATGTGGTTCTATAGAAGTCCTGATGTAGGGAAGGACAAGACATGTGATTCTATAGAAGAAGTGGTCCTGGTGTAGGGAAGGACAAGACAATGTGGTTCTATAGAAGTCCTGATGTAGGGAAGGACAAGTCATGTGGTTCTATAGAAGTCCTGATGTAGGGAAGGACAAGACATGTGGTTCTATAGAATTCCTGATGTAGGGAAGGACAAGATATGTGGTTCTATAGAAGTCCTGATGTAGGGAAGGACAAGACATGTGGTTCTATGGAAGAAGCAGCCCTGGTGTAGGGAAGGACAAGACATGTGGTTCTATAGAAGTCCTGATGTAGGGAAGGACAAGACATGTGATTCTATAGAAGAAGTGGTCCTGGTGTAAGGAAGGACAAGTCATGTGGTTCTATAGAAGTCCTGATGTAGGGAAGGACAAGACATGTGGTTCTATAGAAGAAGTGGTCCTGGTGTAGGGAAGGACAAGACATGTGGTTCAGTCAGAAGAAGCAGTACAGGTGTGTGGAAGGACAAGACATGTGGTTCTATAGAAGAAGCAGTCCTTGTGTGTGGAAGGACAAGACATGTGGTTCTATAGAAGTCCTGGTGTAGGGAAGGACAAGACATGTGGTTCTATGGAAGAAGCAGTCCAGGTGTGTGGAAGGACAAGACAATGTGGTTCTATAGAAGTCCTGATTTAGGGAAGGACAAGACATGTGGTTCTATAGAAGTCCTAATGTAGGGAAGGACAAGACATGTGGTTCTATAGAAGTCCTGGTATAGAGGAGGACAAGACATGTTGTTCTATAGAAGTCCTGATGTAGGGAAGGACAAGACATGTGGGTCTATAGAAGAAGTGGTCCTGGTGTAGGGAAGGACAAGACATGTGGTTCTATAGAAGTCCTGATGTAGGGAAGGACAAGACATGTGGTTCTATGGAAGAAGCAGTCCAGGTGTGTGGAAGGACAAGACAATGTGGTTCTATAGAAGTCCTGATGTAGGGAAGGACAAGACATGTGGTTCTATAGAAGTCCTAATGTAGGGAAGGACAAGACATGTGGTTCTATAGAAGTCCTGATGTAGAGAAGGACAAGACATGTGGTTCTATAGAAGTCCTGATGTAGGGAGGGACAAGACATGTGGTTCTATAGAAGAAGTGGTCCTGGTGTAGGGAAGGACAAGACATGTGGTTCTATAGAAGTCCTGATTTAGGGAAGGACAAGACATGTGGTTCTATAGAAGTCCTGATGTAGGGAAGGACAAGACATGTGGTTCTATAGAAGTCCTGATGTAGGGAAGGACAAGACATGTGGTTCTATAGAAGAAGTGGTCCTGGTGTAGGGAAGGACAAGACATGTGGTTCTATAGAAGTCCTGATGCAGGGAAGGACAAGACATGTGGTTCTATAGTAGAAGTGGTCCTGATGTAAGGAAGGACAAGACATGTGGTTCTATAGAAGAAGTGGTCCTGGTGTAGGGAAGGACAAGACATGTGGTTGTATAGAAGAAGCAGTTCTGGTGTATGTGGAGGGACAAAAAGAGAGTATTCAGACATTTATTTGGAAGCTGAAGGCATGTGCACCTATGGAAGAAGCAGTTCTGGTGTGTGGAAGAACAAAACGAGGTTAGTGAGACATACATTGGGAAGCTGAAGACATGTGGTTCAGTCTTGCCAGTGAACAGTCTGACATGAACCAACAAACATATTCTGGTAGTTGCAGGGCACACTAATCGTCTCTTGTGTTTTTCTTTGCCACTGACAGCCTGACGTGACCTGACATATTGAGTCCCATATTGCTGGTCACAATAAACATCTAATTTTGTTAGTTGTACCAGTGACAGGCTAACACAACCTGACATACAGACTCTTGTATTTGTTGGTCACAGTGTTGCTCATCTTCTCGTTCCCCAGGAACTGCCCCTGCAGCCCTGCTACTCCATCAGCGATGTGTCTATGCAGCAGTATGACCAGTTCGGCAAGATCCACACCGTCAAGGTTAGTGCCAGTGTATACTTCAGCTCGTTGTAGAGTGATTCATCCATTCCTTGAAGAGACATGGTGTTATATTTTACTAATGTGGAACACAGCATGTAGCTCTGAGAACTAGCAAATGCATACATGTAGCAGTTTGGGTATAGTTTAGTTCATGTAACAATTTAGTTCTTCTAACAATTTAGTCCATGTAGCAATTTAGTTCTTCTAACAATTTAGTTCATGTAACAATTTAGTTCTTCTAACAGTTTAGTTCATGTAATGATGTAGTTCTTGTAATAGTTTATTCCATATAACAGTTTAGTTCTTCTAACAGTTTAGTTCATGTAACAATTTAGTTCTTCTAACAGTTTAATTCATGTAGCAATTTAGTTCTTCTAACAATTTAGTTCATGTAACAATTTAGTTCTTCTAACAATTTAGTTGTTCTAACAGTTTAATTCATGTAATAGTTTAGTTTTTCTTACAGTTTAGTTCAAGTAACAGTTTAGTTCATGTAACAATTTAGTTCTTCTAACAGTTTAATTCATGTAGCAATTTAGTTCTTCTAACAATTTAGTTGTTCTAACAGTTTAATTCATGTAATAGTTTAGGTTTTCTTACAGTTTAGTTCATGTAACAGTTTAGTTCATGTAACAATTTAGTTCTTCTAACAGTTTAATTCATGTAGCAATTTAGTTCTTCTAACAGTTTAGTCTCGTTAACAGTGAAAATATTTTCAGAAATGCAGAAGATATAAATGGAATCAGCATTGGAGGATGAAACATCAATAACATTAGATATGCAGTATTGATTGCAGACAATGCACAAGATCTACAACAATTAGTAGTTGCCGTTGTTGCACGCAGTGAACAACTGGGGTTAGAATTAAACTGTAAAAAAGACACAGATTGTGGTCGTCACTAGGAAGAACGAAATACTACTATGTAATATACAAGTAAATGGGAATATTCTTCAACAAGTGAATAGGTACAATTATCTCGGAACAGTCATAACATCTGATGGGAGATGCCTTGAAGAGATTAGAACAAGAATCGCGATGTCGAAAGTAGCCTTTAGCCAGATGAAAAATATACTGACCAATAAAAAGATGTCAATTGAAACGAGAAAAAGAGTGTTGAGGTGCTACATAGAACCTGTTCTTTTGGATGGATGTGAAACTTGGACAATGAGCAGTCAAGCTGAAAAGCGTCTGATGGCTGCAGAAATGTGGTTTCTGAGGAGAATGCAAAGAATACCATGGACAGACAGAAAAACCAATGATCAAGTACTACAGGAGACAAATGAAAATCGTAAATTGATTAGAGAAATTAGACATAGACAGTCACAATTTTTTGGACATGTTATGAGAAGAAATGGATTGGAGAACTTGGTGACAACTGGCAAGATCGAAGGGAACAGACCAAGGGGAAGACGGAGAAGTAAATACTTGGATGGCTTGGCCACATAGCATGGTCGAGACAGGAACATTGAGCTGATCCACGACTCTGGTGATCGAGTGAAATGGCGAGTCATGACCGCCCACACTTTTCGGCATGGCAAAGTAACAATTTAGTTTTTCTAACAGTTTAGTTCATGTAACAGTTTAGTTCTTCTAACAGTTAAGTTCATATAACAATTTAGTTCTTCCAACAGTTTAGTTCATATAACAATTTAGTTATTGTAACAGTTTAGTTCATGTAATAGTTTAACAGTGTAGTTCAAGTAACAATTTAGTTCTTCTAATAGTTTAGTTCTTCTAATAGTTTAGTTTATACATCAATTTAGTTATTAACAGTTTAGTTCATGTAACAGTTTAGTTCAAGTAACAGTTTAGTTCATGTAACAATTTAGTTCTTCTAACAGTTTAGTTCATATAACAATTTAGTTTGACTAACAGTTTGGTTCATGTAACAAATTAGTTCTTCTAACAGTTTAGTTCAAGTAACAGTTTAGTTCTTCTAACAGTTTAGTTCTTCTAACAGTTTAGTTCATGTAACAATTTAGTTCAAGTAGCAGTTTAGTTCATGTAACAATTTAGGTCTTCTAACAATTTAGTTCATGTAACAATTTAGTTCTTCTAACAGTTTAGTTCATGTAACAGTTTAGTTCATATAACAGTTTAGTTCATGTAACAGTTTAGTTCATATAACAGTTTAGTTCATGTAACAGTTTAGTTCATGTAACAGTTTAGTTCATATAACAGTTTAGTTCATGTAACAATTTAGTTCATGTAACAATTCAGTTCTTGTATCAGGCATCCTGTAAGTGATTAGTTCCTGTGACATTTTAATTCAAACAACATTTCTTTGGTGACAGTTTTGTTTTGCACCACAATGTTCGGTAGTCTTGGTATCATAACAGTTAGATGCTTGGTAGCGTACAATCAGCCAGTTGCCATGGCCATGGGTTCAAACCTGCATTGAGGGAGACTTGGGCTCCTGTGTTGATATAGCTTGAAATGGGTTACACAAAATGTCTTGGGAAGTAAGGCAGCCTGGGTCATATTGCCTGCATCAGCCTGTCTGTCAACTCTGTAACCATCACCCTGGAGTGTCAGCCTGTCTGTCAACTCTGTAACCATCACCCTGGAGTGTCAGCCTGTCTGTCAACTCTGTAACCATCACCCCTGGAGTGTCAGCCTGTCTGTCAACTCTGTAACCATCACCCCTGGAGTGTCAGCCTGTCTGTCAACTCTGTAACCATCACCCCTGGAGTGTCAGCCTGTCTGTCAACTCTGTAACCATCACCCTGGAGTGTCAGCTTGTCTGTCAACTCTGTAACCATCACCCTGGAGTGTCAGCCTGTCTGTCAACTCTGTAACCATCACCCTGGAGTGTCAGCTTGTCTGTCAACTCTGTAACCATCACCCCTGGAGTGTCAGCTTGTCTGTCAACTCTGTAACCATCACCCCTGGAGTGTCAGCTTGTCTGTCAACTCTGTAACCATCACCCCTGGAGTGTCAGCTTGTCTGTCAACTCTGTAACCATCACCCCTGGAGTGTCAGCCTGTCTGTCAACTCTGTAACCATCACCCCTGGAGTGTCAGCCTGTCTGTCAACTCTGTAACCATCACCCCTGGAGTGTCAGCCTGTCTGTCAACTCTGTAACCATCACCCCTGGAGTGTCAGCCTGTCTGTCAACTCTGTAACCATCACCCTGGAGTGTCAGCCTGTCTGTCAACTCTGTAACCATCACCCTGGAGTGTCAGCCTGTCTGTCAACTCTGTAACCATCACCCCTGGAGTGTCAGCCTGTCTGTCAACTCTGTAACCATCACCCCTGGAGTGTCAGCCTGTCTGTCAACTCTGTAACCATCACCCCTGGAGTGTCAGCCTGTCTGTCAACTCTGTAACCATCACCCTGGAGTGTCAGCTTGTCTGTCAACTCTGTAACCATCACCCTGGAGTGTCAGCTTGTCTGTCAACTCTGTAACCATCACCCCTGGAGTGTCAGCTTGTCTGTCAACTCTGTAACCATCACCCCTGGAGTGTCAGCTTGTCTGTCAACTCTGTAACCATCACCCCTGGAGTGTCAGCTTGTCTGTCAACTCTGTAACCATCACCCCTGGAGTGTCAGCCTGTCTGTCAACTCTGTAACCATCACCCCTGGAGTGTCAGCCTGTCTGTCAACTCTGTAACCATCACCCCTGGAGTGTCAGCCTGTCTGTCAACTCTGTAACCATCACCCCTGGAGTGTCAGCCTGTCTGTCAACTCTGTAACCATCACCCCTGGAGTGTCAGCCTGTCTGTCAACTCTGTAACCATCACCCTGGAGTGTCAGCCTGTCTGTCAACTCTGTAACCATCACCCTGGAGTGTCAGCCTGTCTGTCAACTCTGTAACCATCACCCCTGGAGTGTCAGCCTGTCTGTCAACTCTGTAACCATCACCCCTGGAGTGTCAGCCTGTCTGTCAACTCTGTAACCATCACCCCTGGAGTGTCAGCCTGTCTGTCAACTCTGTAACCATCACCCTGGAGTGTCAGCCTGTCTGTCAACTCTGTAACCATCACCCTGGAGTGTCAGCTTGTCTGTCAACTCTTTAACCATCACCCTGGAGTGTCAGCCTGTCTGTCAACTCTTTAACCATCACCCTGAAGTGTCAGCCTGTCTGTCAACTCTTTAACCATCACCCTGGAGTGTCAGCCTGTCTGTCAACTCTGTAACCATCACCCCTGGAGTGTCAGCCTGTCTGTCAACTCTGTAACCATCACCCCTGGAGTGTCAGCTTGTCTGTCAACTCTGTAACCATCACCCCTGGAGTGTCAGCTTGTCTGTCAACTCTGTAACCATCACCCTGGAGTGTCAGCCTGTCTGTCAACTCTGTAACCATCACCCTGGAGTGTCAGCCTGTCTGTCAACTCTGTAACCATCACCCCTGGAGTGTCAGCCTGTCTGTCAACTCTGTAACCATCACCCCTGGAGTGTCAGCCTGTCTGTCAACTCTGTAACCATCACCCTGGAGTGTCAGCTTGTCTGTCAACTCTGTAACCATCACCCTGGAGTGTCAGCTTGTCTGTCAACTCTGTAACCATCACCCTGGAGTGTCAGCCTGTCTGTCAACTCTGTAACCATCACCCTGGAGTGTCAGTCTGTCTGTCAACTCTGTAACCATCACCCTGGAGTGTCAGCCTGTCTGTCAACTCTGTAACCATCACCCCTGGAGTGTCAGCTTGTCTGTCAACTCTGTAACCATCACCCTGGAGTGTCAGCCTGTCTGTCAACTCTGTAACCATCACCCTGGAGTGTCACCCTGTCTGTCAACTCTGTAACCATCACCCTGGAGTGTCAGCTTGTCTGTCAACTCTGTAACCATCATCCCTGGAGTGTCAGCTTGTCTGTCAACTCTGTAACCATCACCCCTGGAGTGTCAGCCTGTCTGTCAACTCTGTAACCATCACCCCTGGAGTGTCAGCCTATCTGTCAACTCTGTAACCATCACCCCTGGAGTGTCAGCTTATCTGTCAACTCTGTAACCATCATCCCTGGAGTGTCAGCTTGTCTGTCAACTCTGTAACCATCACCCTGGAGTGTCAGCTTGTCTGTCAACTCTGTAACCATCACCCCTGGAGTGTCAGCCTGTCTGTCAACTCTGTAACCATCACCCCTGGAGTGTCAGCTTTTCTGTCAACTCTGTAACCATCA
The DNA here is from genome assembly GCA_963921405.1 of Cepaea hortensis. Classification (NCBI taxonomy): domain Eukaryota; kingdom Metazoa; phylum Mollusca; class Gastropoda; order Stylommatophora; family Helicidae; genus Cepaea; species Cepaea hortensis. The sequence continues at coordinate 96,673,563 of OY992894.1, forward strand.
CCCCTGGAGTGTCAGCTTATCTGTCAACTCTGTAACCATCACCCCTGGAGTGTCAGCTTGTCTGTCAACTCTGTAACCATTAACCTCTTAAAACTGGATCCCTTTAACAGTGGGAATTTGTAAAAGTTGGGATCTGTAAAAGTAGGGGTCTGTAATGGTGTGGATCTGTAAAAGTGGGAATCTGTAAAAGTATGGATCTGTAAAAGATTACTGCCATGAACAGTGTATGTCCTATAAAAGTTTAGTTTCTACAACAGATTACTCCTCTAATGTTTAGCACCCACATAAGTTTAGTTCTGGTAACAGTTCATGTTGTTCCAATAAGAGTGTTGTCCTTGTAGAAGTTAAGTTCTCAAATACATTGTGTAACAGTCTAGGCCAGTGTTTCCCAACGTGTGGCCCATGCCCCACAGGGGGGCAATTCGATTGTTAAGGGGGGCAATTCGAAAATGGAAGAAATTGGCTGGATATAACAAAACGGGGAGACTTGAGACTGAAGTGGAACCTCACATAAAATCTTTTTGCAGCAAGCATCAAGCGCAAGGATCTCATTAAATTTAAATAATTACTAATAATTAAAATAATATAGAAAAATATTTCATTAAAATTATTTTGTACTTGAATTTCAGTTCTCCATTAAACGTTTTAAAAATGTACTTACTGTGTTTGCTCAATAATTTCCTAGTGATTTCTTCCTAAAACCTATCGGTCCTTTGACTAGGATCGGGTGCATTTGCTGCGCTCCCCCCAGTAGTGCGCCTGGTCTCTGTCGGGGGCCGGGATGATCAAATAAAAACCCATCACATATCTTTACCTTAGATGTGGGCCTGGTGGACCACTGTGGGCAATAGCTCAGTGAGACTAAGGGTCCACACAAAAAAAGGGGGAGGCGGGGGAATCAGCTTGTCTGGGGTAACCGCCAAATAAAAACAAACAAAAAATTCACCCAACACAACTGACACATCGGGATGCAGGACCTGGGGGGAGGGGGCGCTCTGGCCCCTCTGGGAACCGTGAGCCCTTCTAAAAAAAAAAATTCAAGTTTCTTTAGTGAACATTTCAATTTTTGAATATTAAAAATGATGCATATGTTGGGGGGGGGGGGGGGGGATAAGAATTTTAGAAAGGCTTAGGTGGGGCATAGCACAAAAAAGGTTGGGAAACACTGGTCTAGGCCCTCTGCTGGTTTATATCTATACAGGATTAATTCCAGTATCAGTTTAGTTTTATCACAGACCTCATCATGTCACATAATTTCTGTGTCAGTTAATCTTCTTATAAAAACAAGCTTCATTTCTATAACAGTTCAGTTCTTGTAACAGTTCATTTTGTGTAACAGTTCATTTCATGTAACAGCTTAGTTCTTGTAATAGTTAGTTCATGTTTAAGAAATCAAACAATCAGCTGAAAGATGCTGATGTTGACAGCGATGTCCTGTAAAGGATATGCGAACAAACCAAAAAGAACATTTCCTAGAAAAATTTAATTTCTGTGACAGTTTATTTTTTGTTACAATATTGTTCTTATAACAATATAGTTCCTGTAACTGTTTAGTTCTTCTAACAGTTTAACACTTTAGTTCCCACAGCAAGTTAATGCTTTCTCTTACAGTTTAGTTCTTATAACAGTATAGTTCCTGTATCAGTGTGGTTTCCTTGAAGGTTCAATTCTAGTCACAGAACATATGACAGTGTCATTGTTGTAACAGTTTTGTATGGTCATATTTGACTTTCTCTAATTGTTTAATTTATACAGCAGTTTAATTCCCATATCAATTTGACTCTTTTAAGTTTGTTTAATTGTTCTTGTAATACTTTAGTGTAATACTTTGGTTTAGCTTAATTAACTTAACAGTTTCGTTTGTTTATAATCATTGTAATAGTTAAGTTCCACTTTAATAGTTTAGTTTTAGTCATATTAATTTAATTTCCTTAACACTTAAGCTGTTCATAGGGCAACTTCATTCGCTTGTATTTTCATATTTGGAATTCATGTATTTTTATATTCAGTATATTTTGTAGTTTCATATTTGGTATTCATGTATTTTCATATTCACTATATTTTGTATTTTCATATTCAGTATATCTTGTATTTTCAGATTTACTATATTTTGTATTTTTATATTCAATATAAATGTTGTAGACAAGTTCTAAGAATATCTTGGGTAAAGAAAAGAACAAATGCATCCATACTTCAAGAGTTGAATGTTGAGGAGGGTTGGCTATTAAAGACGATAAAACAAAGAAAATTGAAGTATTTTGGTCACTTGAAACGTCACGAAAGTTTGGAGAGAACAACAATGGAAGGGTATATGCCTGGGAAGAGAGGAAGAGGAAGGCCAAAGAGAAGATGGGTGCAGGATGTGGCGGATGATCTCCAGATGGGTGTATCGGACGCGGTACATCTTGCTTGTGATCGAGAGGTTATCCGGAAGGTTGTTATGGGAGCGAGGTTCTGCAAAGGACATGCTACTGAATGAATGAATGATATTCAATATATCTTGTATTTTGTGATTCACTATATTTTGTATTTTCATATTCTGTATATTTTGTATTTTCACATTTGGTATTCATGTATGTTCATATTCACTATATTTTGTATTTTCATATTCTGTATATCTTACATTTTCAGATTCACTCTATCTTGTATTTTCATATTCAATATATCTTGTATTTTTAGATTCATTATATTTTGAAATTCTGTATATCTTGTATTTTCGAATTCTCTATATCTTTTACTTATTATTTGTTATATCTTACATTTTCAGATTCAGTATATCTTCTATCGAGAGCGTGTGGGCATCAGGCCTGAGCGAATCACTCCCTCGTTTGTTCGCAAACCCAAGCCTAACATGATCCTGGACCATGCGCCCCAGGTGTCGGAGCTGATCAAACTGGGCAGTCTGGACATAGACGAGATCACCTCCTTCGTCTGGGCCATGGAGAACACGCTGATGAAACTTGAGTGCCACCGAGACAAGACCTTGACTTACACAAAGGATGAAGTGCAGGCCGAAGTGTGGGATGAGTACTTTGCTGTTATTGACAAGGAAGGTCATGTGGCATCACAGAAGGCCAGGGTTCGGATATTTTTTCTGGCTTTTTTGACAGGCATGCCCGCATGTGAACTAGGAATCAGTGACAGGAGGAGGAAGGGGAAGGAAGTTGTGGGGAGGCATGATATTATCCCAGTCCGAACAGAGGATTGGATTCGGATTGAGGAGGCTGAGTTCCACCACGTTGTGGATTTAGACACGTATGAGAAAACCCACAATATCCGGTTCCATCCGCTTGATGCTTGCCAGTTTGAACTTGTCAGGTTCCGGGTTCGGCCGAGAGCTAATCGCGAGTTGCCTCTCCAGCTTAGAGTGACCCAGTTAATGAAAGGTCGGCATTTTGAAGTCAGGGTGGACCTCCTAGTGACAGGCTATCACGCGTTCAGTAAAAAGTGTGGGCAGTTTCCATGTGAGGACATTGAGGTGAGGATCAAGGTTCCTGAAGTGTGGATTTACTACTTCCGCTACGAGAAGAGGTTCGGGTACGGCTCCCTCAAAGCCATGGCCAGGAAGCCAGGCAGGATCAAGGGACTGGAGAGGATTACTGTGATGGCTCAGGGGCTTCTCACTCCAGCTTTGATGGAGGCTTCAGTTGGCTCAGCTAAATATGAGCATCTGTACCGATCGGTTGTGTGGAGGATACCCCGGCTGCCTGAACGCAACCATGGTAAGTCCCTGTCTTTGGGAATGGCAAAGATATTACAGAAGTATGTATGTTGTACAATAGTTTTAGTTTAGTTTAGTTTAGTTTAGTTTAGTTTAGTTTAGTCGGTGGATCAACATCACGGCACACAGTTTAACCCATAAGTGCTCCGTTTTCCTCCTAACTCAAACCTGAGTCTGGAGAAACTCAGCTCAATGCATGAAGTCCGTTGCATCGGCGAGGATCCTGAAATACTTTGGGTAGATTTTTAACTCGAAATTTTGCCTGGGCAGCGCCATTAGGCTACTCTTTTTCGATTTCCAGCTACCAAGGGATTTTTTACGTGCGCAGCAATACACACGGGCGTCCGATCTCACTACCCAGAGACCAGGGGAAATTTTATTACTGGAAGTCCAGGTGGATTTTTTAAATAAATCCTGGTCCTCACCGGGGCCTGAACCCGGGACCTCCAACACTCGAGGCGGACACCATACCTCGAGACCACTCAGCCCCCCCCCCCCCCCCCCCCCCCAGTAGTAGTACAATAGTAGTTGATGTAACCATGGTATGTCCCTGTCTTTGGGAATGGCAAAGATATCACAGAAGTATGTATGTTGTACAATAGTAGTTGAATCTGGTCGGATCATTCTTGTAGACATTCTTCTTCTTCTGCTCCTCCTCCTCCTCCTCCTCCTCCTCCTTCTTCTTCTTCTTCTTCTTCCCTTCTTGACATCAAAGGTTGACACTAAAGGCTTATATTATGATGGTACAAATAATCTCTTTCCAATCCATCTGTTCTTGTCATCTTCACGTGTAAAGGGATGACTTCCTGTTGCGTGGTTGACTGACCAATCAGCACTCTGACAATAATGGATTCCACACCAGGGAAGACTGATCACCTATCCCTCCTTGCTCTCAGACCTACAAAATAGGATGATGCTGTCACATCACATACCCATGGCAAGAAACGGCTCTGGGACACACACACACAACAACTCTGATACTAACATAATCACTGTATTCTACAAATGAAAGGATTAATCAGTAAAAATTCAAACAAAATAAATAATTTGTGAACTCTAGCAGTCAAATATTTGGCCATTACAGGATCAATGAATACCAAAATATCTGGCAATAACAGGATCAGTCAGCCAAAACTTTAATTATAAAAGTATTAATTGTGTTAATTGATCATTAATATGTCAAAACTCTGACAATGAAAGAATTAATATGTCAAAACTCTAACACTGAAAGGGTTAATCACTCAAAAAAACTGTAAAGGGATTATTAATCAGTGAAATATCTAACAAAAGGATTTTTTATCAGTGAACTATCTAACAAAAGGATTATTAGTCAGTGAAATATCTAACAAATGGATTATTAGTCAGTGAAATATCTAACAAAGGGATTATTAATCAATCAAAACTCATTAATAGTAAATCAATTAATCAGTCAAACAGTGTAACAATTCATTAGAGAAAAACTCAATAATAATAACAGAATTAAACAGTGAAATATCTGGCAATAAAAAGATCATTAAGTTAAATATCTGGCAATAAAAAGATCATTAAGTTAAACATCCAGCAATACCGATTGTTCACCCACTAATAGGGAAGCAGGCCACGGCTGCCTGAATAATGGTGCATGATGCCCTTAGATGTCCGGGGCCCACGTGCTTGGCTGATAAGCAAGGTTACCATCTGTTAACAGCTAATACATGCCATTTGTACACTGTAATACAGGGACAACTGGCTTGTGGCAGCCTAACGTCCACTGCAGTCCACTGTACCTGTGTTCGTCTCCAGTCGTCTTGACTTATCTTGCTACTGGATTCAGTTAGCGCAAGCGAGAGAGTGAGGTTAACGAACTTGCGCAGCTCTTCCATTATCATCATTAAGTTAAATATCTGGCAATAACAGGATCATTAAGTTAAATCCATCCATCCATCATGTGCCATGCCGGTAAGTGTGGGCGGTCATGTTCTGCCATCTCACTCGATCACCAGAGTCGTGGATCAGCTCCGTGTTTCTGTCTCGACCATGCCACAAGGCCAAGCCATCCAGGTACTTGCTTCTAGGTCTTCCCCTTGGTCTGTTCCAATGAAATGAACCAATGAAATACCTGGCAATAAAAGGATCAATCAGTAAAATATCTGACAATAAAAGCATCATTAAGTTAAATATCTGACAATAAAGGGATCATTAAGTTAAATATCTGGCAATAACAGGATCATTAAGTTAAATATCTGGCAATAACATGATCATTAAGTTAAATATCTGGCAATAACAGTATCATTAAGTTAAATATCTGGCATTAAAATGATCATTAAGTTAAATATCTGGCAATAGAAGAATTAACCAGTGAAATATCTGACAATAAAAGGATCAGTCAGTAAAATATCTGGCAATAACACGATCAATCAGCCAAAACTTTAATCATAAAAGAATTAATTGTGAACTCCAGCAGTACGTGGCGGGCTAATTAGTGTTGTTGATAGGGAGCTACACTGGTAATGTCATTAGTGCAGTCAGCCAAGAGTTCCAAGCCCACATTGGCCATCCGAAAAAAAAATTAGTGGCCACGTGTTGCTTTGTGCATTCAGATCTACAAACTGCTGACCCCATCACATCACAGACCTACAAACTGCTGACCCCATCACATCACAGACCTACAAACTGCTGACCCCATCACATCAAAGACCTAAAAACTGTGTTGACCCCATCACATCACAGATCTACAAACTGCTGACCCCATCACATCACAGACCTACAAACTGTGTTAACCCCATCACATCAAAGACCTACAAACTGTGCTGACCCCATCACATCACAGACCTACAAACTGCTGACCCCATCACATCACAGACCTACAAACTGCTGACCCCATCACATCAAAGACCTAAAAACTGTGTTGACCCCATCACATCACAGATCTACAAACTGCTGACCCCATCACATCACAGACCTACAAACTGTGTTAACCCCATCACATCAAAGACCTACAAACTGCAGATCACATCACAGACCTACAAACTGTGTTGACCCCATCACATCACAGATCTACAAACTGCTGACCCCATCACATCAAAGACCTAAAAACTATGCTGACCCCATCACATCACAGACCTACAAACTGTGCTGACCCCATCACATTATAGACCTACACACTGTGCTGACCCCATCACATCACAGACCTACACACTGTGCTGACCCCATCACATCATAGACCTACAAACTGTGCTGACCCCATTACATCATAGACCTACAAACTGTGCTGACCCCATCACATCACAGATCTACAAACTGCTGACCCCATCACATCAAAGACCTAAAAACTATGCTGACCCCATCACATCACAGACCTACAAACTGTGCTGACCCCATCACATTATAGACCTACACACTGTGCTGACCCCATCACATCACAGACCTACACACTGTGCTGACCCCATCACATCATAGACCTACAAACTGTGCTGACCCCATCACATCATAGACCTACAAACTGTGCTGACCCCATTACATCACAGACCTACAAACTGTGCTGACCCCATCACATCACAGACCTACAAACTGTGCTGACCCCATCACATCACAGACCTACAAACTGTGCTGACCCCATTACATCACAGACCTACAAACTGTGCTGACCCCATCACATCAAAGACCTACAAACTGTGCTAACCCCATCATATCACAGACCTACAAACTGTGCTGACCCCATCATATCACAGACCTACTAACTGCTGACCCCATCACATCACAGACCTAAAAACTGTGTTGACCCCATCACATCACAGACCTACAAACTGCTGACCCCATCATATCACAGACCTACAAACTGTGCTGACCCCATCACATCACAGACCTACAAACTGCTGACCCCATCACATCAAAGACCTAAAAACTATGTTGACCCCATCACATCACAGATCTACAAACTGCTGACCCCATCATATCACAGACCTACAAACTGTGCTGACCCCATCACATCACAGACCTACAATCTGTGCTGACCCCATCACATCACAGACCTACTAACTGCTGACCCCATCACATCACAGACCTTAAAACTGTGCTGACCCCATCACATCACAGACCTACAAACTGTGCTGACCCCATCACATCATAGACCTATAAACTGTGCTGACCCCATCACATCACAGACCTACACACTGTGCTGACCCCATCACATCATAGACCTACAAACTGCTGACCCCATCACATTATAGACCTACAAACTGTGCTGACCCCATCACATCACAGACCTACAAACTGTGCTGACCCCATCACATCACAGACCTACAAACTGTGCTAACCCCATCATATCACAGACCTACACACTGTGCTGACCTCATCACATCACAGACCTACACACTGTGCTGACCCCATCACATCACAGACCTACAAACCATCCTGACCCCATCACATCACAGACCTACAAACTGTGCTGACCCCATCACATCACAGACCTACAAACTGTGCTGACCCCATCACATCACAGACCTATAAACTGTGCTGACCCCATCACATCACAGACCTACAAACTGTGCTGACCCCATCACATCACAGATCTACAAAATGCTGACCCCATCACATCACAGACCTACAAAATGCTGACCCCATCACATCACAGACCTACAAACTGTGCTGACCCCATCACATCACAGACCTACAAACTGTGCTGACCCCATCACATCATAGACCTACAAACTCTGCTGACCCCATCACATCTCAAACCTACAAACTCTGCTGACCCCATCAGGTCACAGACCTACAGCAGGCCCTCTATTGGGACATGTGTGTACCAGTGCAAGCATGCATGTATGTGGACTGCCACAGTACAAATGTGGAGCTAATGAGCTAACTAAAACTGTTGATGATAAGTAGACTCCAGAATGTCTGTGCTCATGCCTGAACTTTTCATGTCCTGATTACAGGTGCTTACAAGAACCACCTGTTTGTCCTACACCTGGCCTTGGGTCAACACGACGAGATCCCCGACCAGTTAGAGCAGTGGGCCGACGTGTCCTTCACCATGCCAGCCTCAACAGTGTCCAAAGCACAGGTTCGATCCATCAGTGTAGAAAACCCAGACCCACCGGAGAAGTGGGTGCGCTACATCGCCAAGTACCAGTACAAAGTTGAGATTGACAACCAAGTGGAAACTGAATCAGATAAAGAGACCAGCGATTAGCAACCCTATAAGCCTAGTATTATTTGTATAGGTATTATGTGAATGTTGATTGAATTGTTTGACAGGGCCAAATGACACCTTGCATTTGAAGGGGGAGGTCAAGTGTCATGGGGGAGATGTAGATGTGTTTATGATTTCCAGCAGTAAGTTTGTGTACCTTTCAGTGTGCATCCACTTAGGGAGATGTGTAATGGTATATGTGTGTACACTTATAGAGATCTGCAGTTATAAATGTATATACAATTAGGGAGATCTGTAGTGGTAGATGTATTTACACAGAGAGATGTGCAATAATTCAGATGTGCGGATCTAGGGAGGTCTGTAATGGTAGATGTGTTTACCCGAAGGAGATGTGTTTACCTGAGGAAGATGTGTAATTGAACATGTTATACACTGAAGTCATAAATGAGTGTAGACTTAAAAAGATATGTAATCGTTCAAATGTGTACATTTACCCAAATCTGTTAAATGTGATCATTAGCCAAATCTGTAATTATAAATATTCCTACAAGCAGGGAACTCTGCGTGTACATGCACTCTGTAGGAGATATGTAATAGATAGTTTGCTTACATTTAGAGCGTTATGTAATGGACAGTTTGTGTATGTTTTAACATATCTGATACAATAAGCTCGAGTACACTTTAGTTTATTTAGGGAGGTTTTATGTGTGTACACACTGTAATCTGTAATTTAAATGTGTGCACTAGAAGATGTGTAAATGTCTGTACTCACATGATGTGTAAATGTGTGCACTAGAAGATGTGTGCACTAGATGTGTACATGTGTGTACTAAATGTGTACATGTGCACACTAGAAGATGTGTAAATGTCTGTACTCACATGATGTGTAAATGTGTGCACTAGAATATGTGTGCACTTGATGTGTACGTGTGTGTACTAGACGGTGTGTAAATGTGTGTATTAGAAGGTGTCTAAATGTGTGTACTAGAAGGTGTGTACTAGAAGGTGTGTAAATGTGTGCACTAGCAGGTGTTTAAATGTGTGCACCAGCAGGTGTTTAAATGTGTGCACTAGAATGTGTTTAAATGTGTGTACTAGAAGATGTGTAAATGTGTGCACTAGAAGATGTGTAAATGTGTGCACTAGAAGAGGTGTAAATGTGTGCACTAGAAGAGGTGTAAATGTGTGCACTAGAAGATGTGTAAATGTGTGCACTAGAAGGTGTGTAAATGTGTGTACTCACAGGATGTGTAAATGTGTGCACTAGAAGATGTGTAAATGTGTGCACTAGAAGATGTGTAAATGTGTGTACTCACAGGATGTGTAAATGTGTGTACTAGAAGATGTGTAAATGTGTGTACTAGAAGATGTGTAAATGTGTGCACTAGAAGATGTGTAAATGTGTGCACTAGAAGATGTGTAAATGTGTGCACTAGAAGATGTGTAAATGTGTGCACTAGAAGAGGTGTAAATGTGTGTACTCACAGGATGTGTAAATATGTGCACTAGAAGATGTGTAAATGTGTGCACTAGAAGATGTGTAAATGTGTGCACTAGAAGATGTGTAAATGTGTGCACTAGAAGAGGTGTAAATGTGTGCACTAGAAGATGTGTAAATGTGTGCACTAGAAGAGGTGTAAATGTGTGCACTTGTGGGAGATAAGTACATTTTGACACTTGGATTGTAAGGTTAAGGGTGACAGGGTTGCGTGATTGTAAGGTTAAGGGTGGCAGGGTTGGTTGATTGTAAGGTTAAGGGTGGTAGGGTTGGTTGTTTGTAATGTTAAGGGTGGCAGGGTTGGTTGGTTGTAAGGTTAAGGGTGGCAGGGTTAGTTGATTATAAAGTTTAGGGTGGCAGGGTTGGTTGATTGTAAGGTTAAGGGTGGCAGGGTTGGTTGATTGTAAGGTTAAGGGTGGCAGGGTTGGTTGATTGTAAGGTTAAGGGTGGCAGGGTTGGTTGATTGTAAGGTTAAGAATGGTAGGGTTGGTTGATTGTAAGGTTAAGGGTGACAGGGTTGGTTGATTGTAAGGTTAAGGATGGCAGGGTTGGTTTATTGTAAGGTTGTTATCAACCATAAACAACTTAATCAATGTTCATGCAGTGAGAAATAAATACAACTGGCAGATAACCCTGACTGGACATTCTGATCCAACTTGATGAATGAATCACCCAAATAAACGAGAAGTAGATTGTGAGCTTTACTAAAACACGACTACAAGAGACAAATTGGACGTTGCGGCCAAAGCCTTCGTCAGCACAGGACAAACAAATACAAACCAACACAAAACTACATGAAACACACTATGACAATATTAAACTATTAAACTAATTAAAATTAAATGTACTCATCTGAATACCGTGTCCTAGCTTGGAAGGTCTGACACACGTAGGGCGCCAGTGGATCAATAGACCGGATGTATACTCACGAGAGTATACGGGATTACGGAGAAAGTCATGTAACCCCTAGACCAGGGAGACCGGTGGATGGTTTAATGTGGGGTCAAAATATGGGACAGTTTATTATATGTGGGGGTCAGAAATGTGGGACAGTTTATACGTGGGGTCAGAAATATTTGACCATATATATATGGTGTCTGAAACTTATGGTGGTTCAATGTGGGGTCAGATACACATGGCCGTCTAATGTAAGATGAAAATAATGTCACACCACAAATGTGTGATGGTTGGTATATTAGATCAAAAACATGTGACAATTTATGTGTGGGGTCAGAAATGCATGATGGTTTGTGTGTGGAGTCATAAACATGGGATGGTTTAATGTGGGATCAGAAAGATGTGAAGGTTTAGTGTGGATTCAGAAATGTGTGATGGTTTATTGTGGATTCAGAAAGATGTGATGGTTTATTGTGGATTCAGAAAGATGTGATGGTTTATTGTGGATTCAGAAAGATGTGATGGTTTAATGTGGGATCAGAAATGTGTGATGGTTTATTGTGGATTCAGAATGATGTGATGGTTTAATGTGGGATCAGAAATGTGTAATGGTTTATTGTGGATTCAGAAAGATGTGATGGTTTAATGTGGGATCAGAAAGATGTGATGGTTTAATGTGGATTCAGAAAGATGTGATGGTTTAATGTGGGATCAGAAAGATGTGATGGTTTCATGTGGGATCAGAAATGTGTGATAGATTGTGGGGGGCCAGAAGCATGGAGCTGTTGATATATTCTGTTGTAAAGTTGTGATAGTTTATGTGTTTGTGTGAAACTGTGATCGTCATATGTGAATAGTTCCAGCTGATTACCTTGAGGTTTGTGATTGATCTCAGTGTGCTGTCCCAGAGTTGTGTCAGTAAAGACTGTGATGTTGTGAACTATCTCAACACTGCTGTCCTTGTGCTGAGTCAGTAAGGAGCATACTATCTGGATGTTGTGAACCATCTCAACACTGCTGTCTCTGTGTTGTGTCAGTAAGGGGCATAATATCTGGATGTGAACTATCTCAACACTGCTGTCTCTGTGTTGTGTCAGTAAGGGGCATAATATCTGGATGTTGTGAACCATCTCAATGGTGCTGTCTCTGTGTTGTGTCAGTAGAGGGCGTAATATCTGGATATTGTGAACCATCTCAATGGTGCTGTCTCTGTGTTGTGTCAGTAGGGGGTGTAATATCTGGATGTTGTGAACCATCTCAATGGTGCTGTCTCTGTGTTGTGTCAGTAAGGGGCATAATATCTGGATGTTGTGAACCATCTCAATGCTGCTGTCTCTGTGTTGTGTCAGTAAGGGGCATAATATCTGGATGTTGTGAACCATCTCAACACTGCTGTCTCTGTGTTGTGTCAGTAAGGAGCATACTATCTGGATGTTGTGAACCATCTCAACACTGCTGTCTCTGTGTTGTGTCAGTAAGGGGCATAATATCTGGATGTTGTGAACCATCTCAACACTGCTGTCTCTGTGTTGTGTCAGTAAGGGGCATAATATCTGGATGTTGTGAACTATCTCAACACTGCTGTCTCTGAGTTGTGTCAGTAAGGGGCATAATATCTGGATGTTGTGAACTATCTCAACACTGCTGTCCTTGTGCTGAGTCAGTAAAGGACATAATATCTAGATGTGAACTATCTCAACACTGCTGTCTCTGTGTTGTGTCAGTAGGAGGTGTAATATCTGGATGTTGTGAACCATCTCAATGCTGCTGTCTCTGTGTTGTGTCAGTAAGGGCATAATATCTGGATGTTGTGAACCATCTCAACACTGCTGTCCCTGTGTTTTGTGTCAACAATTATTTGATATCTGGATTCTGTGATATACTTATTTCTGTATTTATAAAGACTGCATTTATGTGTGTATGTTCTGCTACAGTATTTATTCTTTGTCAGCACTAGAAATGCTAAAGCACTTTGCTGTTGTTTGGTCAATCCCAGAGAACTGGTTGTACCAGAAGATACAAATAAGTTTGTTTTTTTTTGGGGGGCGTTCACTTTCTGTGAGGTCAAGCATAGTCCACACATGTGCTCCTGCTTCAAGTAGTCGCCACTACCGGGAAGTGCACTGAACTGATATTTGCGTGCCGATTAGTTTTCCTTATTACCAGTGTCTCTGCCATTAGGTGAACTCACTTCCACTTCTGAGGTACTTGTAATTTACATCCCCAAGTCAAGGACGAGAGGTCAGCATTTTAGTCCAGCTGATCGGTGCAGGGGTTGAACCCGCTAGCTGGCCATCAGCACAGCTGAAGTGTAAGAGTGAGCAGTGGTATCCATTCGGCCATGCTGACCGCCATGATGCTAGTCACCCAGTATGAGACCGGGAGTGACCAGCACCAGCTGAATGCTGACATGATCTGTATGTGGGTTCATGGGGTCAGAAACATGGACAAACTGCCCCCCTGGCCAGCGGGAGAGTGCCACACACAGTGTCGCTAGTTACTGCTCGGTGGGGTATTGGTGTATGATAAGGCAGATGTGGTCGGGGTCCTTTGGGATGTGCTCTTTGAGATCATGTGTATGATTGTGAAGAATAGATAGACCATGACAGCCTGGAGCTGGCAGTCCATTAGAGGATCTGGCCAACACTCAGTTCTCTGAGGAAAGGTCAAATGGACACATAATCAGACTGCAATAGGTATCATTAGTATTGGGACTCTTCTCTGGCTGTTGAAGATGGTGACAGAGCACTTATGGGAATGTCCTGAGTGCTGTGATGTCGGTTCTTGACTCGATCACATTATGGAGAATAGGACGCTGAAAGACTCCAGACAACTGGACTAAGTGGGGTTAACATACACAGCTGTTGTTGCCAGTTCACACACAAGTCAGAGCAGCACTTCAACAAACGCTATCCTAGAGCAGGTGCCCAACTTTGTTCTGCATGCTGACAATAGAAAAACATAGCCAACAAGGGAATTACTCATATCATCTCATAAAACATGTATTATCCTTAGCCTGTGACACTGTCAAGAAGCTGCAGTTACATTTCCCAAGAGAGATGTACTTTCAGTTTCCTTATTGAGGCAAACAGTTTTGTCCCAAGAAATCACGTCAGCGATCACCACCAACTTTGTCATACAGGCACTACATTGTTTTCAGAAGTTCCAGAAATTACATTGCATGGAAGATCATTGGTCACCTCGCCTCATTATGCCTTGACCTGGTATATGTGAAGTCCTAACGCTTCACAACCCTAGGACAGCTGTCGTGGCAATGACTGACCATACTGTGTTACTGTAGTATCTGCTATAGCACTGTCCGCTACTTTCATGTCTGCTGATGATTTGATTTCACATATGTAGCCTGCGGTTGCTGTTTTTGATTCCTTTGAACGAATCCATTTGTTTGGATGATTTGCACGTGAATATCGTTGTAAATGTTGTTTATCTCACATGTGTACATATGTAACATCAGAATACTGTGATCTATCTTGTGATTTCCATATTGATTTGTGTGAATCTCATTTCGATTGATGTGATTCTCATATAGATTTCCATGATTCTCATATAGATTTATGTCTCATAAAAATGGGTGTGTCTCTCATACAGATTTGTGTGATGGTCATTTAGATATATGTGATTTTCATATTGACTTTTGTGATTGTCATATAGATTTATGTGATTGCCATACAGATTTATGTGATTGTCATACAGATTTATGTGATTGTCATATAGATTTATGTGATTGTCATATAGATTGGTGTGATTCTCATAAATGTATGTGATTTTCATTTAGATTTATGTGTTTATCATATAGATTTATGTGCTTCTCACAAATTTATGTGATTTTCATATAGACTTTTGTGATTCTCATATAGATTCTCATATAGAATTTTGTGATTCTCATATAGTTTTATGTAGTAGATGTACTTAGATCGACTAGCTTTTTCTTGCAGTAAACAGTCACTTGTATAGTGGCATTTTATGTGGATTCATGTGCACTTTACATGGTTGTAAGTGCACAATATATGGTTGTAAGTGCACAATATATGGTTGTAAGTGCACAATATATGGTTGTAAGATCACTTTATATGATTGTAAATGCACTTTATATGGTTGTAGGCCTATTTTATATGGTTGTGAGTGCACAGTGCATGGTTGTAAATGCACTTTATACCTATGGGATTTTTGTGTGCATTCTGTATGACTGGAAATGCATTTTAAAGTGATGATAGTTTGCACTTTACAGCTTATGACACTTCTGTGCACTGTATGTGGCTGTATGTTTACTGTATATGGCTGTATGTGCACTGCAACCAATGATGTTTTGTACTGACATTTCATGTGATTAAGACTCTACTGAATATGTCCATACGTAACCGGGGGCTGTGGCATGAAGGGTGATGCTGCGGTCAATGTCATAGTTGCCTGACATACAGACAGAGTCCAGGGCTCCGGAGTGGAAGCAGACCATTTGACCTTGATTCTGAAAGTATGAGGCGTCAACTATTTAGAACACAATGGCTAACTACTGAACTGTAATTGTCTTGTAAATCACACAGCCAATAAATGTTGGGGATGAATGCAACATTCTGTAGCCAATCAATGCTGGGAGTGATGATTGCAACATTCTGTAAAAGACGTGCAACATTCAGTTTATAGATTATACAGGATTTAAATGCACAATATGTGAAAGTGTGTGGTTTTATAAAGGAGAGTCTATGTAATAGTGTGAGTCTGTGTGTGTTGTATAAATCTCATATGTGTGTAGTTATAGCTCATGTGGACATTATGTGCACTTTGGGTGATTGTGTGTGCACTGTGTGTGATTACATGCATTTTATAGGCTGTGCACATTATGTGAATGTGCAAGCACTTTATGTGGTTTCAGTTTCACTCTACAATTGATGTACCTGTGATCACAATTCATTATGTGCAGTTGCACAAGTGAGAGACAGGAGTAAGTGCACTGTATAGCTGTGTGGTTGGGAGACTGGAGTAAGTGCACTGTGTAGTTTATGGTTGAGAGACCAGAGTAAGTGCACTGTATAGTGTGTGGTTGG
This sequence comes from Cepaea hortensis, assembly GCA_963921405.1. NCBI lineage: Eukaryota > Metazoa > Mollusca > Gastropoda > Stylommatophora > Helicidae > Cepaea > Cepaea hortensis. The sequence continues at coordinate 96,689,876 of OY992894.1, forward strand.
GAGACTGGAGTAAGTGCACTATATAGTGTGTGGTTGAGAGACAGGAGTAAGTGCACTGAATAGCTGTATGGTTGAGAGACCAGAGTAAGTGCACTGGATAGCTGCATGGTTGAGAGACCAGAGTAAGTGCACTGTATAGCTATGTGGTTGAGAGACCAGAGTAAGTGCACTGTATAGCTATGTGGTTGAGAGACCAGAGTAAGTGCACTGTATAGTGTGTGGTTGAGAGACTGGAGTAAGTGCACTGTATAGTGTGTGGTTTAGAGACTGGAGTAAGTGCACTGTATAGTGTGTGGTTGAGAGACTGGAGTAGGTGCACTGTATAGTGTGTTGTTGAGAGACCAGAGTAAGTGCACTGTATAGTGTGTGGTTGAGAGACTGGAGTAAGTGAACTGTATAGTGTGTGGTTGAGAGACTGGAGTAAGTGAACTGTATAGTGTGTGGTTGAGAGACCAGAGTAAGTGCACTGTATAGTGTGTGGTTGAGAGACCAGAGTAAGTGCACTGTATAGCTATGTGGTTGAGAGACCAGAGTAAGTGCACTGTATAGTGTGTGGTTGAGAGACTGGAGTAAGTGCACTGTATCGTGTGTGGTTGAGAGACTGGAGTAAGTGAACTGTATAGTGTGTGGTTGAGAGACCAGAGTAAGTGCACTGTATAGTGTGTGGTTGAGAGACTGGAGTAAGTGAACTGTATAGTGTGTGGTTGAGAGACTGGAGTAAGTGCACTGTATAGTGTGTGGTTGAGAGACTGGAGTAAGTGAACTGTATAGTGTGTGGTTGAGAGACTGGAGTAAGTGCACTGTATAGTGTGTGGTTGAGAGACTGGAGTAAGTGCACTGTATAGTGTGTGGTTGAGAGACTGGAGTAAGTGAACTGTATAGTGTGTGGTTGAGAGACTGGAGTAAGTGAACTGTATAGTGTGTGGTTGAGAGACTGGAGTAAGTGAACTGTATAGTGTGTGGTTGAGAGACTGGAGTAAGTGAACTGTATAGTGTGTGGTTGAGAGACTGGAGTAAGTGAACTGTATAGTGTGTGGTTGAGAGACTGGAGTAAGTGAACTGTATAGTGTGTGGTTGAGAGACTGGAGTAAGTGCACTGTATAGTGTGTGGTTGAGAGACCAGAGTAAGTGCACTGTATAGTGTGTTGTTGAGAGACCAGAGTAAGTGCACTGTATAGTGTGTGGTTGAGAGACCAGAGTAAGTGCACTGTATAGTGTGTGGTTGAGAGACTGGAGTAAGTGAACTGTATAGTGTGTGGTTGAGAGACTGGAGTAAGTGCACTGTATAGTGTGTGGTTGAGAGACTGGAGTAAGTGAACTGTATAGTGTGTGGTTGAGAGACTGGAGTAAGTGCACTGTATAGTGTGTGGTTGAGAGACTGGAGTAAGTGCACTGTATAGTGTGTGGTTGAGATACTGGAGTAAGTGAACTGTATAGTGTGTGGTTGAGAGACTGGAGTAAGTGAACTGTATAGTGTGTGGTTGAGAGACTGGAGTAAGTGAACTGTATAGTGTGTGGTTGAGAGACTGGAGTAAGTGAACTGTATAGTGTGTGGTTGAGAGACTGGAGTAAGTGCACTGTATAGTGTGTGGTTGAGAGACTGGAGTAAGTGAACTGTATAGTGTGTGGTTGAGAGACTGGAGTAAGTGAACTGTATAGTGTGTGGTTGAGAGACTGGAGTAAGTGAACTGTATAGTGTGTGGTTGAGAGACTGGAGTAAGTGAACTGTATAGTGTGTGGTTGAGAGACTGGAGTAAGTGAACTGTATAGTGTGTGGTTGAGAGACTGGAGTAAGTGAACTGTATAGTGTGTGGTTGAGAGACTGGAGTAAGTGCACTGTATAGTGTGTGGTTGAGAGACCAGAGTAAGTGCACTGTATAGTGTGTTGTTGAGAGACCAGAGTAAGTGCACTGTATAGTGTGTGGTTGAGAGACCAGAGTAAGTGCACTGTATAGTGTGTGGTTGAGAGACTGGAGTAAGTGAACTGTATAGTGTGTGGTTGAGAGACTGGAGTAAGTGCACTGTATAGTGTGTGGTTGAGAGACTGGAGTAAGTGCACTGTATAGTGTGTGGTTGAGAGACTGGAGTAAGTGCACTGTATAGTGTGTGGTTGAGAGACTGGAGTAAGTGCACTGTATAGTGTGTGGTTGAGAGACTGGAGTAAGTGAACTGTATAGTGTGTGGTTGAGAGACTGGAGTAAGTGCACTGTATAGTGTGTGGTTGAGAGACTGGAGTAAGTGCACTGTATAGTGTGTGGTTGAGAGACTGGAGTAAGTGAACTGTATAGTGTGTGGTTGAGAGACTGGAGTAAGTGAACTGTATAGCTAAGTGGTTGAGAGACCAGAGTAAGTGCACTGTATAGTGTGTGGTTGAGAGACCAGAGTAAGTGCACTGTATAGTGTGTGGTTGAGAGACTGGAGTAAGTGCACTGTATAGCTAAGTGGTTGAGAGACTGGAGTAAGTGCACTGTAATAGCTAAGTGGTTGAGAGACTGGAGTAAGTGCACTGTATAGCTAAGTGGTTGAGAGGGATTTTACACTTAGAGTTGAGATCATGTGTTGTTATTTTGTGTGTATATGTGGGTTGAGAGGGTTGTTTGTAGAAGATATACGGACATCAGAGTTGCATATGCTGTGTGTTTGTATACATGGTTGTGTGTAGCATATACGGACATCAGAGTTGCATATGCTGTGTGTTTGTATACATGGTTGTGTGTAGCATATACGGACATCAGAGTTGCATATGCTGTGTGTTTGTATACATGGTTGTGTGTAGCATATACATACATCAGAGTTGCATATGCTGTGTGTTTGTATACATGGTTGTGTGTAGCATATATGACAACAGTTTTATGTGTTGTGTATGTATGTGGTTGTGTGTGGCATGGATGTGTGCATGAGTTGTGTGTGTATGTGGTTGTGTGTAGCATGGATGTGTGCATGAGTTGTGTATGTATGTGGTTGTGTGTAGCATATATGACAACAGTTTTATGTGTTGTGTATGTATGTGGTTGTGTGTGGCATGGATGTGTGCTGCATGAGTTGTGTGTGTATGTGGGTTGAGAGGGTTGTTCTGGCATGTATGTGGACTGAGAGTTGCAAGTGTGAGTATCTCCAACCTGGTTGTGTTGATGTCATCATGGCCTGGGCTATGTTGTGGCTGGTACTGTCGTGAACTAGTCCCCAGTCCGCATTATGTCCTAACCTAGAAGATGTGAAGCTACACACCCCAACATCTGCCATTGGACAATCTTGCCCTGGGCCTCTTTGTGTTCAAAGGTGTATGTTTGTGAATGTGGGAGTGTGTATCAAACATTATAGGTGGGTCAGTTGTTGTCTGGTGTATTCAGTGTAATACTTGAGCTGTTCATGTTCACATAGTTTTCTTGTGTGTTGTTTAGTTCAGTGATAACGGCTTTGGTTGAAGCATTTCATTTTGTTTTTCTGTCTCCTTGGTTGAGTTCCCTCTAGTAACATCTTATCCTCATCCATGTGTATATTATTGTGTGCATTCACGCATGCACAAATGTGTTGGGTTAAAAGCAAATGTGTGAGCATATTTATAGAAGATGTTTATACAAGATCTGTTTAAAATGTTTTGGACCTTTGGCAGGGAAAATACAGCGCATGGACGAGGTCTGAAACTCTGATCCCCATTAAAGTGCTCTTCTTGGGGCTGTACACGTCTTCCATGGGAGCCACCAGTTATTGAAGCATTTCTGAAAGGCCTCTTTGGGAATGAAGTACAGCTGGGCCATCATAACTCTTTGACTCCTGTGGAGTGATGCATCACAAGACCAACACACTAGCAGAGAGTACAGCATGGGGGTCATTCGTCACCTCCATGATGCTGATTGATACATGACAAGACCAACACACTAGCATAGAGTACAGCATGGGGGTCATTCGTCACCTCTATAATGCTGATTGATACATGACAAGATCAACACACTAGCAGAGAGTACAGATGGGGGTCATTCATCACCTCTATGATGCTGATTGATACATGACAAGACCAACACACTAGCAGAGAGTACAGCATGGGGGTCATTCATCACCTCTATGATGCTGATTGATACATGACAAGACCAACACACTAGCAGAGAGTACAGGATGGGGGTCATTCGTCACCTCTATGATGCTGATTGATACATGGCAAGACCAACACACTAGCAGAGAGTACAGGATGGGGGTCATTCGTCACCTCTATGATGCTGATTGCTACATGGCAAGACCAACACACTAGCAGAGAGTACAGCATGGGGGTCATTCGTCACCTCTATGATGCTGATTGATACATGACAAGACCAACACACTAGCAGAGAGTACAGCATGGGGGTCATTCGTCACCTCTATGATGCTGATTGATACATGACAAGACCAACACACTAGCAGAGAGTACAGGATGGGGGTCATTCGTCACCTCTATGATGCTGATTGATACATGACAAGACCAACACACTAGCAGAGAGTACAGCATGGGGGTCATTCGTCACCTCTATGATGCTGATTGATACATGACAAGACCAACACACTAGCAGAGAGTACAGCATGGGGGTCATTCGTCACCTCTATGATGCTGATTGATACATGGCAAGATCAACACACTAGCAGAGAGTACAGATGGGGGTCATTCGTCACCTCTATAATGCTGATTGATACATGGCAAGATCAACACACTAGCAGAGAGTACAGATGGGGGTCATTCGTCATCTCTATGATGCTGATTGATACATGACAAGACCAACACACTAGCAGAGAGTACAGGATGGGGGTCATTCGTCACCTCTATGATGCTGATTGATACATGACAAGACCAACACACTAGCAGAGAGTACAGCATGGGGGTCATTTGTCATCTCTATGATGCTGATTGATACATGACAAGACCAACACACTAGCAGAGAGTACAGGATGGGGGTCATTCGTCACCTCTATGATGCTGATTGATACATGGCAAGATCAACACACTAGCAGAGAGTACAGGATGGGGGTCATTCGTCATCTCTATGATGCTGATTGATACATGGCAAGATCAACACACTAGCAGAGAGTACAGATGGGGGTCATTCGTCATCTCTATGATGCTGATTGATACATGACAAGACCAACACACTAGCAGAGAGTACAGCACGGAGGTGATCCATCACCTCCATGATGCTGACTGATTGTACGTTTCCTGGCCAAGGGTTTGATACTTTGTCAATGATGCTGGTGCAGAGTGGCTTGCTTCGCTTCGGAGGTCACGGGTGACAAGCATCGCCTGGATCTTTTCTCCGGGGCATGCCGGTGTGCTGGGAAATGAACAGGCGGACAGATTGGCTGGCTCTGCAGAACTTGGTGGAGTACTGATGCATGACAAGGCAGACGTGGTTGCAGCCTTGTGGGAGCACGTGCACACCTCGGAGGAGCAAATGGATTACCATGGTCTGGCAAGAATGAGACAACGAGGAGTGACGAAGGGATCTGGCCGATGCTCAACGCTCAGAGGAAAGGCGAGACGGACATACAATCAGATTGCTACTGGTACTATTAGTGTTGGAACTCTTCGCTGGCTGCTGAGGATGGGGACGGAGCACTTATGGGAATGCCCCAAATGCTGTGATGTCGATTCCTAAATCAATCAATCAATCAATCAATCAATAAGCCTGATATAAGATGGTTTTCTAAGTTGAGGAGGATGCGGTGGCCAAGGGTGGAGAATATTCATAGCGCACATAATGGCACCCAGGATTGAATGCTTGGTAAGGCAAAAGATTTGTATCTGTCAGAGGTTCAATAGCACATGTCAATCATGAACACCGCGTGACAACTGCTTGGGCAACTGGTTGTTATGTACACAGTTCTAATGGAAACCTTCCCAGCAGTCATCAGTAGTAGAACTAAGATCCGAAGCTCTCTAGCCAGAGTGTAGATATATATACACACACATCATCATCATGTGCCATGACTGGCACAGGTGTTCAAACATCTCTGCAGATCTCATCCATGCCATTCTAGATCAGTTCCGTGTACACATGTGTGTGTGTTTAGGTACTTGGTATGTTTTCTTTTGTATTTTTTGGAGGGGTGCGTTTACTTGCTGTGTACTCAAGTACAGTCCATGTACTCTATTCCTAGTAGCACTGGATTGAATTGTCATATGGATTAGCTGTTCCGGTGTAGGGGTTGAACCCCTTACCTCGGCATCAACACACAGGATGTTTAAGAAAATGTGTTCTTATCTATTCGGCCATGCTGACCTACATGCACTGTATAATTGTTAAATTAAAAAGTTAGTTACATGTCCATTACAGGACACTGCAATCAACCCCAGCATTTTTTGTAGCTGTTTGTGATTCACAAGGTTAGTTCAGTAGTTTGCCATTGCTTTCTGAATGGCTGACACCCGTACCATAGAAATCACAGCAAGATTAAGTACACAGTGAATAACCGGCTCTGTGGCATAGGGGATAGTGACATGCCCAGTTTCGTAACTCCCTGTCACACTGAGTCCAGGGTTCGATACCAGGTGCAGGAGAAGTGGAAGCAGACTGCTTGGCATTGGGTTTGACTATAGGGATTACATGCAGCCATTCAGACAGCAGTGGCAAACTACTGAACTAGCATTGCCAAGTAAACCACAAGTCACCAATAAATGCTGGGGCTGATGGCAATGTCCCATAAAGGACATGCAAGTAACTGGAGCATGGTGTTTGCAGCAGCTGCTATACGGTGTCAATCTGTGGTCAAGTGGTCAAGCACAGTGGCCAGGTATGAAGGCTTTGACCTTAGGCTGATGGTCAGTTGGTTATCTGTTGGGGTATCATCCTTACACTCCGGACATGTCCATAGGTGCTCAGATCCAACATCCAACACATGCATCAGCGTCCAGCGGCTAACAGTGCCAGTTCTTTGTTGGCTGATGAGGCTCCTCGTTCTCCCGATGTGTCCCTCGTTCTCCCAATCTGCCTCTCGTGCTGTTGACTCAAAGAGCTCAAGATGGGTTGTATGGCCAGTGATCAGCTGGATTTTGTCATGTTCATTTGCTGGTGTCCATCGAATGAGATTGACCTGACCCCATGGACAGATCAGATGGGTGGACTGCATGTTGTGGCAGAGGCTAAGATGCCGAGGAAACTTAGTGCAGACATTGACAGGAAGTGGTGATTGTTTGGTGAGATCATGAGTAGAGGGAATTGGGGCATGCTGTGACAACTGGCCAGATTCTTGGACAAGGAGATAGAGGATGACAACTAGAGTGGGACATGATGTGACAACTGGCGAGATTCTTGGACAAGGAGATAGAGGATGACAACTAGAGTGGGACATGATGTGACAACTGGCCAGATTCTTGGACAAGGAGATAGAGGATGACAACTAGAGTGGGACATGATGTGACAACTGGCCAGATTCTTGGACAAGGAGATAGAGGATGACAACTAGAGTGGGACATGATGTGACAACTGGCCAGATTATTGGACATGGAGATAGAGGATGACAACTAGAGTGGGACATGATGTGACAACTGGCGAGATTATTGGACATGGAGATAGAGGATGACAACTAGAGTGGGACATGCTGTGACAACTGGCCAGATTCTTGGACATGGAGATAGAGAATGACAACTAGAGTGGGACATGATGTGACAACTGGCGAGATTATTGGACATGGAGATAGAGGATGACAACTAGAGTGTGACATGATGTGACAACTGGCCAGATTCTTGGACATGGAGATAGAGGATGACAACTAGAGTGGGACATGATGTGACAACTGGCCAGATTCTTGGACATGGAGATAGAGGATGACAACTAGAGTGGGACATGATGTGACAACTGGCGAGATTATTGGACATGGAGATAGAGGATGACAACTAGAGTGGGACATGATGTGACAACTGGCCAGATTCTTGGACATGGAGATAGAGGATGACAACTAGAGTGGGACATGATGTGACAACTGGCGAGATTATTGGACAAGGAGATAGAGGATGACAACTAGAGTGGGACATGATGTGACAACTGGCCAGATTCTTGGACATGGAGATAGAGGATGACAACTAGAGTGGGACACGATGTGACAACTGGCGAGATTCTTGGACGTCGAGACAGAGGATGGCAACTAGAGTGGGACATGATGTGACAACTGGTGAGATTATTGGACATGGAGATAGAGGATGACAACTAGAGTGGGACATGATGTGACAACTGGCGAGATTCTTGGACGTGGAGATAGAGGATGGCAACTGGCGAGCTTCATGAAGATGAGCTTGATGTGTGTTATTATTTCTCAATGTGATTTGTAATAATTGTTACTTTGCTGTATGAGTGATGAGTATTGTCCTTGTATAACAGAAAATAATTGTTACTTCTCTGTATAACTGACAGTTCTTGTTGCTTTTCTGTGTGATTAATAAATGTTGCTTATCTGTTGTATGACTGATACTAATTTTTACCTATCTGTATTATTGATAAGAATTGTTGCTTCTTTGTGTGGTTGCCGACAAATGTTACTTTTCTGTATGATTGACAATAATTGTTACTTCTCTGAACGATTGATAATAATTGTTACTTCTTTGTGTGATAAGTAATAATTATAACTTCTCTCAGTGAACGAAAGAAGAAGAAGAATAACTTCTCTGTATGATAGGTAATAATTGTTACTTCTTCGTATAATTTATAATGATTCCTTCTCTGTTTGATTGATAATAATCGTTACTTTTGTGTATGATAGACAAGAAGTGTTATATCAGTGTGTGATAGATAACAATTGTTACTTTTGTGTGTGATAGATAACTGTTAACTCCATACAGTTTGTCCGGCATTGAAGAGTTAACCTGGTGACCTGAGTTATGTTTCTCGTGACATGTGATTGGTAACTCAACATATTGATCATACAGTAATTCAAGCACGTAACTTTAGTAGCCCGTGGTCAATCTTTGACATAGTCCAGTGACCAATAACACTTTATCAGTTTATTTATATCAGTCAAATATACGTCTTATAATCCAGTGTCTTTTTTTAATCATATCATCTTTATGAATTATATATACATTGATGTGTATGTTTAATTTTGTGTCTTTTTGTTTCCATTGCTCATGAATCTCATAATTTAGTGTCTTTTTTAAAATATGTATATAACATTCATATATCAGAGGATTTGGTGTCTTTTTGTTTGTACCATTCATATTTTAGGTACTTGAGTGTCATTTTTGTTGTGATTACTCGCAGCTTAGTGCCGCCATGTGTAGAGGTATGTGAGAAAGTTAGTTCTGGTTCTGTTCCCATCATGTTCCAGCTGATGTGAGGAAGCTAGTTCTGTTTTTGTTCCCCTCATGTTCCAGTTGATGTGAGGCTCGTTCTAGCTGGTGTGTGTTCGTAGCCAGCCGTTTTACACGGCAGATTTTAGGAATTCATATTTATGGAAATAAAATCCGTTTTAGAATGGTACAAGCCTGGGTGTTGCTTCTGTGTTCAGTGTCTTTTGTTGCTGGGGTTTCAGGGCAGTTTTCTGTTGCATTTCTTTACTCAGTGGACAGCATTGTGATGGCCGAACAGGTCAGAGGGAAGAGCAGGAGCAGGCCAACAGAAATGATGCTGGATGGACTGGACGTGGAGGAATATCATCACAATAAATGTTTCAGAATACCAGAGACCCAGGCAGTCTGGGTGGTTGTAAAACTTCGTGCACTTGAACTTCCGGTGCACTGATGCCAAGATGATGGGTTATTTCCTATACTTGAACTTCCGGTGCACTGATGCCAAGATGATGGGTTATTTCCTACACTTGAACTTCCGGTGCACTGATGCCAAGATGATGGGTTATTTCCTACACTTGAACTTCCTGTGCACTGATGCCAAGATGATGGGTTATTTCCTACACTTGAACTTCCGGTGCACTGATGCCAAGATGATGGGTTATTTCCTACACTTGAACTTCCGGTGCACTGATGCCAAGATGATGGGTTATTTCCTGCACTTGAACTTCCGGTGCACTGATGCCAAGATGATGGGTTATTTCCTACACTTGAACTTCCAGTGCACTGATGCCAAGATGATGGGTTATTTCCTACACTTGGACTTCCGGTGCACTGATGCCAAGATGATGGGTTATTTCCTACAATTGGACTTCCGGTGCACTGATGCCAAGATGATGGGTTATTTCCTACACTTGGACTTCCGGTGCACTGATGCCAAGATGATGGGTTATTTTCTACACTTGGACTTCCGGTGCACTGATGCCAAGATGATGGGTTATTTCCTACACTTGGACTTCCGGTGCACTGATGCCAAGATGATGGGTTATTTCCTGCACTTGAACTTCCGGTGCACTGATGCCAAGATGATGGGTTATTTCCTGCACTTGAACTTCCGGTGCACTGATGCCAAGATGATGGGTTATTTCCTGCACTTGAACTTCCGGTGCACTGATGCCAAGATGATGGGTTATTTCCTGCACTTGAACTTCCGGTGCACTGATGCCAAGATGATGGGTTATTTCCTGCACTTGAACTTCCGGTGCACTGGTGCCAAGATGATGGGTTATTTCCTACACTTGAACTTCCGGTGCACTGGTGCCAAGATGATGGGTTATTTCCTACACTTGAACTTCCGGTGCACTGATGCCAAGATGATGGGTTATTTCCTACTCTTGAACTTCCGGTGCACTGATGCCAAGATGGTGGGTTATTTCCTACACTTGAACTTCCGGTGCACTGATGCCAAGATGGTGGGTTATTTCCTACACTTGAACTTCCGGTGCACTGATGCCAAGATGGTGGGTTATTTCCTACACTTGAACTTCCGGTGCACTGATGCCAAGATGATGGGTTATTTCCTACACTTGAACTTCCAGTGCACTGATGCCAAGATGATGGGTTATTTCCTACACTTGAACTTCCGGTGCACTGATGCCAAGATGATGGATTATTTCCTACACTTGAACTTCCGGTGCAATGATGCCAAGATGATGGGTTATTTCCTACACTTGAACTTCTGGTGCAATGATGCCAAGATGATGGGTTATTTCCTACACTTGAACTTCTGGTGCAATGATGCCAAGATGATGGGTTATTTCCTACACTTGAACTTTCAGTGCACTGATGCCAAGATGATGGGTTATTTCCTACACTTGAACTTCTGGTGCACTGATGCCAAGATGATGGGTTGTTTCCTACACTTGAACTTCCGGTGCACTGATGCCTAGATGATGGGTTATTTCCTACACTTGAACTTCTGGTGCACTGATGCCAAGATGATGGGTTATTTCCTACACTTGGACTTCATTGTTAGCTTCCTGTTCAGAAAGCCATGGCAAACTACTTAATGTAAAGCTAGCTAGAAAATTACCCTGGGCTTCGGGTTGATGGCCACGTCCTGCAAGAACCTCCAACATGTTGTTGTATTGGGTCAGCATGGCCGAATGGATAAGAACGCATGTTCTTAAACATCCCATGTGCTGATGCCGAGGTAAGGGATTCAACCCCTACACCAGAGAGTTGGACTAAAATGTTGACTTCTCGTCTTTGACTTGAGGACGTAAATTACAAGTATCTCTGAAGTCGGTGTAGGTTCGCCTGACAATGGTAATAGGGAAAGTAACCCACCCGCAAAAATCAGCCCAGTGTACTAGAAGTAGAAGCAAGCACGTGTGTGGACTACGCTGGAGTTGAAAGCCAGCGAGCGACAAAAGGAAGGCATGCTGCCTCCCTGGTGCTAGGGTAGTGGAGGGGGTTTCTTGTTTTCTCAGATAAAGGTGACAATGTCTATGTGCGTGTCAGAGTGCAATTGTATGGTTATCATGGCTTGCTCCTGGCTTCTGTCTCAGCCACATCCTGCTCCTGGCTTCTGTCTCAGCCACATCCTGCTCCTGGCTTCTGTCTCAGCCACATCCTGCTCCTGGCTTCTGTCTCAGCCACATCCTGCTCCTGGCTTCTGTCTCAGCCACATCCTGCTCCTGGCTTCTGTCTCAGCCACATCCTGCTCCTGGCTTCTGTCTCAGCCACATCCTGCTCCTGGCTTCTGTCTCAGCCACATCCTGCTCCTGGCTTCTGTCTCAGCCACATCCTGCTCATGGCCACAGCAGGAGCTTTCCCGCAGAGACTCAAACACAGGGCAGAGAGACGTCTCCTTAATACTGCACGTCCTTGATAGGACGTTGCCATAAACCCCAACCATAGATTCATTTACTTGGTCATTTTTATGTTCAGTTTGGATGAGCCTCAAACGGAAGAAATTGAGACGTCTATCGATCGTGAAGGGCAATGGTGGCAAGGTCGTTCAGTGCAGTTCAGGATTGCCGGCCAGGAAATTACTACCGTGGTAGAAGAGCCGTGAAGAGTAACGGCCGTGTGTATCGTGCCACCTTGGAGGACAAGAACCCAGTACCTCAGATATATGTGGCTATGGTAAGCGGTCCAACAGTTTCGATTGCGACCTGAAATTATACTACACTCCTCGACGGCTCAAAGGCTAACGCTGATTGAGCCGACCGTCCCATACTAGTCGAGAAGCGAGGAGCAGCACACGAACAATATAGAGAAGTATAGTGACATGGTCGCAAGTCTGAGGCGACTATTCGCGGTAGAGGTAGGTGCAAGAAGTCTAGTTCCCACTCCTTGTGTGGCGTGCTCAAGTGGCCAACAAAGGGCAGACAAGAATGCAGGCACAGAAACAACTTGGTGAAGCAGCCAAAAGGCCCCGCGCTGGCTATGAAACAATCGGAACCTGGGGCGGAACAAGTCTCTGCAGTAATATGGTTCGCGTTCCTGTCTGCAAATTGCATTATAGCCAAAGGATAACATCGAAACCAACTAATCTCTGAGCCAAGATATAAAACTTGTGCTGTCTCGTGTTAACTGTCTAGTCATATCACCAAAGAGGGCAGTGCATTTGAGAATGAGGCTCTGCAATGTGGTCGAAACACCGAGTTGTAGAAGTTAACATAATCATAATCAATGACATGACCGCCGAAGTCCAATCTCCAGTTGCGGGTGGTGTTAATCGTCTTCCGAGGACCGCACTCCTAGAAAATGAACACCACAGCATAGACTGATTCAAACCAATGTAGCCTCTTAAAGAATGTAAACACAGAATTCACAAACATATGGTGCACGATTTATTGCCTGGTATATTTGGCTGCGTCTCGTCAGGTGCACAATAACAATACTGCTACTGGCACGTAAAAAAAAAACTGCTTGTTGCGCACGTAAAAAAAAATCCCTTGGCAGTTGGAAATCGAAAAAGAGTGGCCTAACGGCGCTGCCCGGGCAAAATTTCGAGTTAAAAATCTACCCAAAGTATTTCAGGATCCTCACCGGTGCTACGGAGTTCGTGCACTGAACTGAGTTTCTCCAGACTCAGGTTTGAGTTAGGAGGAGAACGGAGCACTTATGGGTTACACCCGTGTGCCGTGATGTTGATCCAACGACTAAACTAAACTAAAGCGTCTACCTTCCCAACTACGCAGGAAGCCGAAGAAGATTAATAAAGCAACACAGAACTGATGTTGTCAGTCGCTACACGCTGCGGGATTTACTGAGGAGGACCCTCTGAAGTCGGAGAGTGTCTGCCTGCACGGCGAGGAACCACCAATCGGCACACCAATAAGCCAGACATGGGACAACGGATACTCACGCAAAACTCAGGTCCTGTATGACATCACACTGATGTTGGACAACAGGATGTCTTCATCCGACATACAGGACTTCACGCTGGAGTTCATAGCCAGCGAGCACAAGCAAGCAAGCACTGAGGAGGAGGTCCGACCACTTATGGACAAATGTTTCGATATGCAATGAGGATTATCCGTCGACTAACTAACTAACTAACTAACTAACTAACTAACTAACTAACTAACTAACTAACTAACTAACTAACTAACTAACTAACTAACTAACTAACTAACTACCTAACTAGCTAGCTAACTAACTAACTAACTAACTAACCAGCCAGCGAGCCAACCAGCCAGCCAGCCAACCAATCAACCAACCAACCAACCAACCAAATAACTAACTAACCCTCCCAAATGCGCATTTATTGCCTGTTTGTGGTTATCTAGGCCAGTGGTTCTCATCCTTTTTTGGCCCATGCACCCCTTCAACATATCTTCAGAACGTCATCCCCCCTTTCGTATTTCCTACCTATAAATCCCCCTACGCCTTTACACAGTGTACACAAAAATGGAAGCTAAATTTAATAACACATACTAGATCAAGTCTAGACGTCTTCATAAAACGTGATTTGCGGGCCTACTTACGTTATAAAACGAATTTCAGAAGAGCGAGACGTTCAGAACCGTAAAGTATGGAGTGAAAAACAATATCAAGTAATAGGTTCTTCTATTTACGAGATCTTGAAATAATCTTACCCCCCCCCCCCACGGAAACCCTAAATCCTCCCGCCCCCCTCCGGGGAGGGGGGATTCCCCACCGGTTGAGAACCACTGATCTAGGCAATAGTAGTAGTAGCCTCATTCAGTCCTGAAGTAGTATAGAGTTATGCCGCTAGGGAGGTACCTGACAGCACCGCTGGTGACTGTTTAGTCCAATGTGAGAGTGACAATCTCTGTCACAGTTTCCGCATCTGTAAGATGAGCCAGGTGTAATTACTAAGTGTATGGTGCAGTAATGTAAGTGCAGTAATTTGATATTATTTTCTGAACGACCGACGCCTCATACCAGTTAAATCAACCGGAAGTGGTCTGCTTCTAGGTCGCCACCATCTGATTTCGAACATTCGACTGGACATGTCAGGGAATTATGAAACTGCGCCCCTCACTATCCCCCTGGGCTACAGCCCTGGCAGAGGATGATGGTGATGAAGAAATGTGCGAGCGGCCGGCGTGACGAGGAGCAGGCTAGAATCAAGTCAGCGGGGACATGGGCTACGAGTTTCCCGCCTCGCTCAGATGTCTGTGGAAGGTTGTTTCTCAGCTCTTCTTGTAGCCAATCGTCCTTTATTTCTCACTTCATACGACCACAGAAGCAGCTAGGAATACCTTTTCTCTGCTGTAAGTACCTATTCTATACAATCCTTGTGTCAAGTTCCAGCTCAATTGTCTAGTACATCGTTTAGTTGTGGAAAGACCCGCCCAAATAACTCTCCTTCTTTTCTCTTTCTCCATTTGCGGTTTTTGTTTTTGTTGTACTTGGCGAAGTGTTGGGAAGGTGTAAGGATCATTTCATGCGTGCTCTGTTTGCAATGCACTTGGTAAGTTGTCTTAATTTCTCTAACACGGTCTTTGAAACCATCACTGCATCTGTTACGTGGTCTTTCCATTGCTGTGTTTCTCACCTTACCAAAACAAACACAAGTCCCCAGTTCTCCTCCCACTTCTCTGTCAGCTGTGTGTGTGTTGTGGCCAGACGTTGACCGACCGTTACAGCACGGCTCAGTCTACAACCGAGGACCTCTTAGATAATCAGAGAAAAAAGATATCACTAGCTATAACTTCTAACATTGATTCCGTTAAACAGAACAGAGCAGGGAAAACTGACACTTCACAAAGTAGATTGCTTTAAGTTAGGTCAGGACTGTGAAGTCTGCTATAGTCTGTCCGGAAATTGGTGCCGTCATTCACGATCAATTATTTTGAAAACTGTCTGTTGCATCGTTATGAAATTTGTCCAGCCGTCTTATATTTACCCCCACCCAAGGAATATGTCTTTGATAGGTCCAAAAACAACTTAAATCATTAGAAGCGGCATCATTCCTTTGATGTTTTGCTTAACAACTAGTGATTTCTTGCTAAAAAAGTTATGTTTACGGTAATGAGGACCTGCAAATGCAGATGACAAACAAAGGCGTATCCGGATTCTTATGGGAGTGGGTGCAATCAAAGAAGTAGCTTACAATCGACAGACTCGGCTGCATTGTACCGGGTTTTTATCCCATATGGCTCAGTTTCTGTCCGCAGCGCGGAAAGCGTTGCACAAAGCACGAACTCCGTAGCTCCAGCGACGACCCTCGGGAGTCTCCGAAAAAATGCACTCGTGAAATGAAGGACGCGGCCCGAAATCGAACATACAACCTTCTGAGCCCGAGACAGACGGCTTGACCACTTCACTACGGAGAATCCCGAGAGGGTTGCAATGTGTAATATTAGTAAAGACAGAGAATTTACAGAGGCAAGGGGTAAATAATTTGTAAATTAACAGGAAAGTAGAAGAAATATATTTCTTACCTTATTTTTATTTCCTTCTTGTTTCTTCAGTTATCAATTATCAGTTGGGGTATCTTCATTGCACTCCGGACATGTCCATAGGTCCTCAGATCCTCCCCCCCCCCCCCAGCATATGCATCAGCTTCCGGTGGCTAATAGTGCCAGTTCTATGTTAGTTGACGAGGCGCTTTGTTTTCCCGATTTACCTCTCGCATCTGGCCGTGCCGATTCTTACTCCCAAGTCTTTCATCCTGGACAGCGATGTGGATTCACTGACGTCAAACTCTTCTGTTCTCGCCATATCTTTAAGGACGTTAATAACATCGGCACGATCCATGGGCTGGCCATCTACAGGGGGTGCAGAGCCAGCCAGTTTATCAGCTTGTTCATTTCCCTCGACTCTCGCATGTCCCGGGACGAAGAGGAAGGTGACTTTACGAACAACAGACTTCCGCAGCGACTCAGTCCACCGTCTACGTACAAATCGAGCTTCGATCTTCTGAATCATGCGCATTGAGTCACTTAGTACACACACGTTGGTATAATGCTGTGATTCCAGCCATATAAAAGCCTGTGTAACTGCCATCACCTCCATCGTCATGCTGCTCGAGGTCATAGAGTGGGCACCACTGGATTCTTGAACGGTTCGGTCCGCTGAATGGGCTGTAAATGCCCACGCACTTCTGTGCTGCTTTACAACAGATCCATCTGTATGGATGAGCACTTTGGGGCTATATGAGTGTTCATAGATGAGCGCGTTTACTTCTGCATTGACAGCGACAGGGTTCTGCTCTCTGCACCGTCTGTCGAGTGTGATAATGCAGGAGAAAGTGCACTTAAAAGCTGGAGGCACCGGCACCCATTCCTTGCCGGGGTTGATACTGGTAAGACTGCAGACCTGTCTGACGTAATCTTCCGCCCGACCCATCCTGGATTTGCCTCTCTTTAGCCTGTCACCCTTTTCTCTGAATATAGCGTCATGCAGAGGTGCTGCTCATCTGCACTTATGTTTAAGAATGCACGAGCTCTCCAGATCTTGATCCTGTGTTCCATTGTCAGGAAGTCAAGGAGGTATCTCACTGATACCTGGTGTCTTTCGTACAGCCCAAAATGATGCGCATGGCTTCGTTTTGTACCTTTTCAAGTCTTCCAATCTGTGTAGGGCTGACAGTGAGGATGGCCAGGGCATACTCTGCTCAGACCTTAATCTGTGTCGGACGATTCCAGTAGGTTGATGATTACTCTCGGTTGCATAAAATTCAATCCATCCTTTCTCCAATAATCCTCTTCCTCTTTCAACACATGGTCCTCACATTTTTTCCAGTAACTTTTATCAATATTTAATAGCGCGGACTGGGTTAGTATCTTGACATCAGACAATTTGAATGTAGTATTGGCAGCTGCCACTTGTCCTTTAATTTTAGCCCACACAAGTTCTATAGGGTTTAAATGAGAATGATACGGCGGAAGTCTCAAGCACCTATGGCCATGTTCTTCTATCAATTTGTCAATTTGAAATTTCTTGCTTTTTTGCGTCTGTTTTACAAGGGACAACAACTGTAGCTTGAAATATGTTTCTGGAAATGGTATATTTTCCCTTCGGAGCCATATCTTTATTGCTTCCTTTGTGCTCGATGCCGTAGGTATTTTGTCTTCTTGGGCAACGACATTGTGATATGATGCATTGTCCATGATTAGACAAGACGGTCTATCAAGGGATGGAAGTACTGTATTCTCGAGCCAATCTCTAAATACATTACCATTCATCTCATTATGATAATCCCTATTGTCTGTATGCTTTGATACGAACACGAGCCCAGCATTCTGTAGTAAGCCATTATGAGTACTACCAGCATGGGCTATGACCAAACGCTGTCCTTTACTACTGGGCACATAACGTTTTATCTTTCCATCCATTGACTGCCATTCCTTTTCACTTGTGTGGTGCGCATTGATCCACGTTTCATCCAAATACACTATGTCATAATTTTCTTTGCGCATTTCCCTTATTTCACGTAGGTATCTGCTTCTCATGGCTCCTAAATTCGGTTGCTCGCAAAGAATATTTCTACCTCCCTTGTACTTTCTAAAAGTGAAGCCTAATGTCCTTATAATTTTCCACAAAGTTGTTTTGGATAGCTCTATGTTATTGTCCTTTCTCAACAAAACCCTCAGTTTTCTTACACTCACTGTTTCTTTGGCATCCATCATTTTTATAATAACTCGTCTGATGACATCCTTGTCAAAGCTGTCTACAATTGCCTTTCTACCTACCGTTTGCTTATCGTGTGTTGGTTTCATTCCAGATTCTTGCACCCATCGACGAAACGATCGTTTACTCAAACCTAATGCATGCACTGTTCTTTTTTCGGGATTTGTAACAGTATGAAACAGTTTCCTGCGATCAGCTTCTTGACAAAAATATGTGTACAACTTCATAGCGATGTTTTGAAGTGTACACAATTTCACTTTTAATCCCATTGAACAGTATTAACACATTCAAATATTAGCTATTAAGATTATATTAATGGTAAGATTTATTTATATAATCACGTTTCTAGTTGACGACGCCTCTGAACTATAACACACACTCTGTCCAAAAACGAAAGACCGCCAGACAATTTTAAAAATAGCGCGAATGGGTCTTGCTGAGCTGTAGTACTCTAAAAATTAAGGCATTCTTGGCGGGGCGGTAGAATATATACCTCATATAAGTGAAAATGGAAATCTGCTGTACAATCTCCAGAACAAAAAATTTTTTGTTGGGTGGACATAATGATAAGGTTATATACTAAATCTCATTATTTTTCATCAGGTGGTTACTGAGATATTCAATTTAATATTGAGGCAACAAAAAAAAAACACACTATAGTTCCACTGCATCACAAGACTGCATAGTTCATTCACACTTCACTATCTATAGTCCCATAGCACATACTGCCTGTAGACTGAGAGGGCTTCCTTCACATATTCTAGGCCATAACATATTGTTTGTCCATCAAGAATAATGATGACCATTCATTTCATCCAGTGGGGTTGAAAGTATGGAGCCGTGAGTTCTAAGATGGCTGATAAACCCTATTTTAGCTCAAAATGTTCTTTGACAATGTGGGCAAAGAATGCTTGACGTTCCAGGAGGAAAATCTCCTGCAGTGGTTTTTCTGTCCAGCCCTTTCTTCATAGCTCTTGCAGTCCTGGTTGCTTCACAAGTGACTGCACCCTTATGTAATGATGTACGCCACGAATTATGGTCTTTAGCAGCAGTCTCTTAGGTGTCAGAAGTCCCAGTGTTTAGGGAACCTGTGATCTGGCATGCGAGTTAAGTGACCAGCCCAGCGAATCTGATTATTCATTAGTAGAGTGTGGATACTGGGCATGGGCGCTCTTTCTAGGACTTCAGTGTTTGGGATCTTGTCTTGCCATTTAATCTTCAGTAGCTTCCTAAGGCAGACTGTGTGGAAGTGGTTTAATTTCCTAGCATGTTGCTAGTAAACAGTCCAGGTTTCACAAGCATATAGCAATGTGGATAGTACAACTGCTTTATAGACTTTCAGCTTTGTTTGCAGGCTTATTCCATTTCTGTCCCATACATTCTTGTACAGTCTGCCAAAGGCCGCTCTGGCCTTGGAGATTCT
Organism: Cepaea hortensis; assembly: GCA_963921405.1. Taxonomy (NCBI): domain Eukaryota; kingdom Metazoa; phylum Mollusca; class Gastropoda; order Stylommatophora; family Helicidae; genus Cepaea; species Cepaea hortensis. The sequence goes on from OY992894.1 coordinate 96,709,654, forward strand.
TGCATTCACTTCGTCATCAATTGTGGCAGCTTGTGACACAGTGCTGCCAAGATAGGTGAATTTGTCCACAACACTTAGACTATGACCATTCACTTTGATATTCGAGATATGGAGTCAGGACCAGGTGCCTTGCCGCTGGAGAGTTGCTGGATGGCTTTGTTTACTTCAACTATGGTTGGCAGGTCATCAAGTGTCTCATTGGTGGGAACTTGAGGAAGACAGTTGATGGTTTCATCATCGAAGAAGGAAGTTGCATTTAAGATTTTGCTGAAATGCTCTGCCCAGCGTTGAAGGATTTCTTTCTTATCAGCTCTGATTAGAGAATGTTCCCCCATCTGCACTGAGGAGGGGAACTGTGCCTGGTGATGTAGGACCATGGACCGAAGTTTCTGCTGCACTACTCTCTGAATGTTATTGAAGGCATCTTTTTTTATGTTGACTTTGGGTATAACATATAGCATATACTGTCTGTAGGGTGGGTATAACATATAGCACATACTGTCTGCAGGGAGGGTATAACATATAGCACATACTGTCTGAAGGGTGAGAGGCCTTCCTTCACATATTCTAGGCCATAACATACGAGATGGTATGGTTAGTTTCCAGTTGAGTTAAGTTAAGAACCGACATCACTGCACTCAGGACATTCCCATACATGCTCCGTCTCCTCGTTCAACAGCCAGTGAAGAGTCATACTACTAATTGTTCCCACCTCTATCTGATTGAAAGTTCTCCTGGTCTTCCCTCTCAGTTTTGAGATTCTTCCAGAACCCGCGCCGATCCCCCGCAATCTCATTCTTTCCACATATGGGTTCTCAATCTGTTCCCCCGCCTTCTCCACCTGGTCCCACAGTCGCACGACCACCTCTCCCTTGCCCATAGGAAATCTACCACCAAGAGGTGCATTCCCTGCCAGTCTATCAGCCTGTTCATTCCCCCGCACTCCCGCATGGCTAGGGCAAAATATCCATACAATTTTCACAATCTATGACATCTGAAGCTAGGATAGCCATTCCACACAAAACATTCCTTTCTCCACCTTACTAAGCATACTCCTTCCTCATTGACTTCACAGAATGAATGAATACAATATTCTGTTGTGTTGATTGTGGATTGAAATGACATCACTGTGACATTTGCTAGGTGGTGTGTTGATTGTGGATTGAAATGACATCAATGTGACATTTGCTAGGTGTTGTGTGGATTGAAATGACATCATTGTAACATTTGCTAGGTGTTGTATTGATTGTGGATTGAAATGACACCAATGTAACATTTGCTAGGTGTTGTATTGATTGTGGATTGAAATGACATCATTGTAACATATGCTAGGTGTTGTGTTGATTGTGGATTGAAATGACACCAGTGTGACATTTGCCAGGTGACCAGTACATCATCATAGCCATGGGCATTCAGGGACTGTTGCCGTTTCTGAAAGCAATCCATACGCCAGTGAACATCGCAGACTTCCCAGGTGCCACCGTGGCCATCGATGCCTACTGTTGGCTGCACAAGGGGGCGTTTTCTTGCGCTGAGAAGTTAGCTCTCGGCGAGAAAACTGATCAGTGAGTCTCTCTAGAGGTTGTTGTTGTTGTTGCAGCTGCTGTTGTTGTTGTTATGGGCAGTCACTTTAATGAACTGATTAAAGGCAAGTTAACCCTTTACAGGGCAGACGCTTGTCCGTTTTGTAGCCCTGAACGGGCAAGATTTTTTCAGGTTCTGTAAAAATTTTGGGTCGCGTTAGTAAAAACATCACAAACAAGGTGTTAGTCAACCGATTTTAGTTAAATAAACAACACAATGAAGGGAAAAGCATGCAGAATATGTTACTCACGTGATTGTTGCCGGTAATCCATATATGAACACAAATATTTACGAAATACGGCATGTTGTTTGTGATTTTCCGTCATCTATACGGCAATTTACAAACACATTTTCAGAATCATAATCACTTTCTTTAAAGTCCGACTCACGACTGCTAATGCAAAGTAACGCTTTGCACTGATATCTAGCTCCGATTAATAATCAACTTCGTGCCCTTTAATGTCATTTAAATTGAACAGAGCGAAATCTCGGCTATCACTTGAAGAATCGCCGAAATCCATTTTGAAAAACAGCGTAAAACTCCCAAAACCTATCAAAACAAGTCCGTAAAAGTCTGTTGAAAGTCATTGTAGCGCGTTTACAAATGGCGGCCATGTTGTCAAGCTATGGGCGAAAGTGAAAGTAGCCGACGGAAGTGTCGGAAAGCCGAGAGATCGCGTTTTTACAATGCATAATAGTATCGGCCGGAATCGGCCGTTACGCTCGTATTTAGAGACCGGCCGGTAACGGACGCTACGCCTTGTAAAGGGTTAATATAAACTTGTTAATATAAAGTAAGATAAATATTTTCAGAAATGTAGAAGATATGTATGGAATCCTCATTGGAGGAAGAAACATCACTAACATTAGTTATGTGGATGATACAGTATTGATTGCAGACAATGAGCAGGATCTGCAACATTTAGTAGATGTGGTTGTTGCATGCAGTGAACAACTTGGGTTAGAATTAAATGTTTAGAAGACACAGATTATGGTCATTACTAGGAAGAAGGACATACCACAATGTAATATACAAGTAAATGGGAATATTCTTAAACAAGTGAATCAGTACAAGTATCTCAGAACAGCCATAACATATGATGGAAGATGCCTTGAAGAAACTAGATCAAGAATCGCCATTGTGAAGGTAGCCTTTTGCAAGATGAAAAACATACTGACCAATAAAAAGATATAAATTGAAACGAGAAAGTGTTGAAGTGCTACATAGAACCTGTACTTTTGTATGGATGTGAAGCATGGACAATGAGCAGTCAAGCTGAAAAACATCTGATGGCTGTGGAAATGTGGTTTCTGAGGAAAATGCAAAGAATACCATGGACAGACAGAAGAACCAATGAACAAGTCCTTCAAGAAACACATGAAGATCGTAAACTGATTAGAGTCATTAGACGTAGACAGTCAAAATTTTGTGGGCATGTTATGAGAAGAAATGACTTGGTGACAACTGGCAAGATCGAAGGGAAGAAACCAAGGGGAAGACCGAGAAGTAAATACCTGGATGGCTTGGCCACGTGGCATGGTCAAGACAGGAGCACAGAGCTGATCAATGACTCTGGTGAGTCTCATCTCATCTCATCATGTTCCTCTTGTACCTTTCGGTGTCGAGGTGAAGTATAAACTTCGTCAGAGTGCCCGATTATGGGCTTCATATATCGATATTCCCATGGACTCTGCTATTCCCTCCGTCCAACGTTTACATGGTCGGCCTCTTCCTCTGTTTCCATCTGGTCTGTACATCTTTGCTTGTTGTGGTATGCTGTTGAATGGTAACCTACTTGCATGGCCAAACCATTTGACTTGCTGCTTTCTAATAAAATCTAGTGCTGCTATAACCCCCACTTTAGTCTTGATTTCTTCTTTTCTGATCTTATCTCTTCTTGATACATTGAGTATTCTTCTCATTCTAATTTCTGTTGTGATTTTTCTTTTCTCTTTTTCTGTCATTGTCCAGGTTTGGCATTGGTAACATAGAGTTGGTAGGAAGATTGTGTTGTAAAGTACTTTCTTAGTAGTTATTGACACATGTTTGTTCTTTATACTGGTGCCATTTGTTCAATGAGTTGGTTTGCCTTATTGCATCTATTTTCAATCTCGTCTTCTGATCTGTCATGTGATGATATTATACTTCCCAGGTACTTGAAACTCGTTACTTGTTTCAAGGGATGTTCGTTTAGGTGAATTGTTGTTTTTTCTTCTTTAGTTATAGTCATTACCTCTGTTTTGCTTGTGCTAATTTTCATGTTATGTTCCCTACACATTTCGTTTAGACTATTCATGTGGTCTTGTAATTCAGTTTGATTTTGCTATTAGTGCTTGGTCGTCCGCAAACGGGAGTTCTCTCATGGTTAGATTTGCAGATAGTTCTTCTTCTGTGTTCTCGTCATGCGGTATTCTTGCGGTCTCTGTTTGGCTGGTTTCTTTACATATGTCTATATATGTTATGAACAAGAGAGGGGACAGGACACAACCTTGTCGTACTCCAGAGATCTTATGGTGAAGGGTTCTGAGTGTCCTCCAGTTGCTCTGGTGAGTGATCGAGTGAAATGGCAGAACATGACCGCCCACACTTATCGGCATGGCACATGGATTGGAGGGAGTCTGTCTAGGGGAAGGAAAGCTGACACAAAAGCACATCCAAGTTGTTCACAATGAGTTGGGTAGTGAAGAGGTGCATCACCAAAAGTGGCACACTCCCCTCAAAGGTCTGTAGAAGAAGACATAAATGGTTTTACTGCTGCTGTTATAGTTTGTGTGATTGTACTGTTATTGCTGTTTGCACAACTTCTGTAAAACAATAATCTCTTGTAAATAGATAATGCCATGGGCGAATATATGTTAATATGCCCATAGATGATAAGAGTTTATTGTCGAAGGATGAGATCACAACCTAGATGAAACTGGTGGGTGCACAGAGCGCTTGTTCTGCCATAAACACATCTTGCTCATATTGCCAAAGTACTACAAGTACTTGAAGAAGTTTCGCTGTGTTGCAAATGTTTATATCTTTCTGACTGCAATCGCCATCTGTGCCCATATATTTCTGTCTGGCGATGCCGTGGTCTTATTACAGCAGCCATCTCTGTTCTTATATTTAGTTATGGTTAAGCTCTACCACTCCGCACATTTGATAACAATCAACTATTTATAACAGGACTCGACATTTCCTCAAGAACAAAACACTGGTGGTAGTTTCACTATTATATTAACTACAAATATTGCACATTATCATTTATACGACACGTCTGTCAATCGTATACAATACTTAGAGTCTACACAATGAATATACATCTAACTAAGAATGTAGCGGCACATTGTGTGGCCATCACTACTTGAAACCTACAACCAGGTCCGCACTTGACCATGGCTCAAGCCCAACTGACTTTGAAGGTGACGCTGTGTCCTTTCACAAAGTGCCCAGAGCGCTTTTCACGCTCTTGTGACCACCGCTCGTGGCGGATCACTTTGCCCGGCCTCTTCGTATAGACCGCATTTTTTCCTGAACGATGCCATGATCTGTAATCCTATAAACCCCATCATGGCAGATAACTGTACCCATATGACACTTCTGTTCCACAGATACGTCTTTTATTGCATGAAGTATGTTGAATACATGCTGCGGAAAAATCTCAAGCCAATTCTTGTGTTCGATGGCGGACATCTCAAGTCCAAAGCAGATGTGGAGAAAACCAGGAGAGAGTATGTTATTGTTGTTCCTCTATTACTGGAAGTTGATTAGGGAAATTAGATGTAGGCAGTCAAAATGTTTTGGATGTGTTGTGAGGAAAGGCAACTGGAAAACTTAGTGACAACAAAAAAATCACTATAATGACAGTTGGAAAACATGATGGGGAGAGGATGAAAGGAAGACAAATAGATAAGTGCATAGATGACTCTCACCAAAGGAGATATGGGTGTTTGCTTGATTTAGTCTCATTATCATTGTCTTTGCCCTATGAATTTTTAGATCTAATGAAACGTAATAAAGAATTAATTGTAACTATAATCGTATATCCAACACATGTCAGCATGGCTGAATGGATAAGAACGTGCGTTCTTAAACATCTGGTGTGCTGATGCCGAGGTAAGGGGTTCAACCCTTACACCGGACAATTGGACTAAAATGTTGATCTATCGTCTTTGACTTGGGGACGTTAATTACAAGTACCTCTGAAGTTGAAGTGGGTTTGCCTGATGGCAAGGGACACTGTTAATAGGTAAAGCTAATCTACACGCAAAATTCATTCCATCACTACTGGAAGTAATGTGTATGGACTACGCTTGAGTTCAAAGCGAGTGAATGCAAAAAACAAATAAATACCCAACACATTCACTCTGTGTAAGGCCAGATTTTTGTGGCTTTGTGATCTGGATTTGAAACTAGGTTATAGAAAGCTGCCTCACTTTGGAGTCTGCAACAAATATACCTGGCCATCTCTGAGACAGGCGTGACCTAGTGAGTCTGCTACAAATATACCTGGCCATCTCTGAGACAGGCGTGACCTAGTGAGTCTGCAACAAATATACCTGGCCATCTCTGAGACAGGCGTGACCTAGTGAGTCTGCAACAAATATACCTGGCCATCTCTGAGACAGGCGTGACCTAGTGAGTCTGCAACAAATATACCTGGCCATCTCTGAGACAGGCGTGACCTAGTGAGTCTGCAACAAATATACCTGGCCATCTCTGCAGACAGGCGTGACCTAGTGAGTCTGCAACAAATATACCTGGCCATCTCTGAGACAGGTGTGACCTAGTGAGTCTGCAACAAATATACCTGGCCATCTCTGAGACAGGTGTGACCTAGTGAGTCTGCAACAAATATACCTGGCCATCTCTGAGACAGGTGTGACCTAGTGAGTCTGCAACAAATATACCTGGCCATCTCTGAGACAGGTGTGACCTAGTGAGTCTGCAACAAATATACCTGGCCATCTCTGCAGACAGGTGTGACCTAGTGAGTCTGCAACAAATATACCTGGCCATCTCCTCGGCAGACAGGCGTGACCTAGTGAGTCTGCAACAAATATACCTGGCCATCTCCTCTGCAGACAGGTGTGACCTAGTGAGTCTGCAACAAATATACCTGGCCATCTCCTCTGCAGAAAGGCATGACCTAGTGAGTCTGCAACAAATATACCTGGCCATCTCTGAGACAGGCGTGACCTAGTGAGTCTGCAACAAATATACCTGGCCATCTCCTCTGCAGACAGGCGTGACCTAGTATCAGCATGATAAGTTCTGTGAGAGGATCTTTTTTGATGTTACATGTGCTTTTCTTTGTAAACTTCAGACGCAGAGATCTTCACAGGAAGAAAGCAGCTCAGTTCCTCCGTGAAGGCAAGAGGGTCGAGGCTAAAGAGTGCCTGCAGCGATGCGTGGACATCACCCCACAGATGGCCTTGGATCTGATGAACGTTAGTCTGTGTTGTTTTTGGTGGTTGTTTTGTTACAGTTAATATTGTTCCAGTTCATGTTGTCACAGTTAATATTGTCAGTTTATATTGTGATCTGGGTTTCTCCGACTTCATCTGAGAACTATTTGTTTCTCTTTTGAAATCACAGAGGTAGTTTTGATTCTTGCCCTGGTGACCACACAGTAAACATGTCAATACTGAAGGATCTGCCCACATTATGTATTAGGTAAAGGTTTCAGTTATATGTAAAATAATGCAACAATTGATGGTGGCGACATGTTCTAGCTGGGTGCTGCGTGGTGGTGGTGGTGGTTTTATTTATTTTATTTTTTTTTGGGGGGGGGAGGGGGGGGGGGGCGTGTGTGGAGTTTCCAGACACATTTTTCAATCATCATCAAGTGCCCTGCCAGCTGGCGTAGTCATTCATGTCTCTCCACAGATCTTGGTCTTTGGAGTTCTGGATCAATTCTGTTGATGATATTTCTGTATGCCAATCGTTTAGTTTAGTTTAGTCGTTGGATCAACATCACGGCACACGGTTTAACCCATAAGTGCTCCGTTTTCCTCCTAACTCAAACCTGAGTCTGGAGAAACTCAGCTCAATGCACGAACTTCGTTGCATCGGCGAGGATCCTGAAATACTTTGGGTAGATTTTTAACTCGAAATTTTGCCCGGGCAGCGCCGTTAGGGTACTCTTTTTCGATTTCCAACTGCCAAGGGATTTTTTACGTGCGCAACAATACACACGGGCGTCCGGTCTCACTACCCAGAGACCAGGGGAAATTTTATTACTGGAAGTCCAGGTGGATTTTTTAAATAAATCCCGGTCCTCACCGGGGCCTGAACCCGGGACCTCCAACACTCGAGGCAGACACCATACCTCGAAACCACTCAGCACCCGGTATGCCAATGTCTTAGGCTATCCAGCATTGTTTCTCTGTCTGTCTCTGCCTCCTCTCGACTGATCTTTCTCGTAACAACAATGTTTCTCAATGCATTGTCATTGCATGGTCAAAGAATAGTTTGTCAATTTGTTATAGTTGCATTAACTGGCTCTTGATTTTAAGCCTAATTAAGCTGTTACAGTAGCATGACTGTAATCCTGTGACCCGTACACTGTCGACTCCATTGTAATCAGTGGAATTTAAATGGTCAAAGACGTGTTTGTCAGAGTGTTGTATAATCTACTGGTCTGTCCAGTATATTTTATGTTACGTTCTGTGAGGTAGTGTTTTGTCATCCAGCAGGCTTCCCTGGAAACTTGCCAAAAATTTAACCCAGATACAGAGAGACGGTCTGGCGATTAACATTTTTTCCACAATAAAATGAAACTAAATTGGTTTCAATTCCAGCCTATTGATTGGCTGAGTTCCCCGGCAAAAATTGTGCCTTACCTAGAAAAGGCGAATCCCGGCACTCGCCATGTAAATCTCCAAATTAGCGAGTTACTAAGTGTTAGTGGGGATAATTAATTGCCCACTTATTCTCTGCGCCTTTGGGTAAGCATTAAAAGACAGTGTCTTATTTCATGTATCAGGATAGAGGCTTTGATGCAACTAGTATCATGATTGAAGTGGTTTAGGTGACATGTGAGATGAAAATTTTATTGAAGGGATGGCCTGAGTCTCACTCTACAGATCCACCAGCTAATAGAGGAATGCTGGCGAGAAGGACAAGTCCCACAGGATTTGAAAGATTCAAGCATCATAACACTGTACAAGAACAAGGGCGATCGGAGCGACTGCAACAACTATAGGGGTATCTCACTTCTGTGTATTGTTGGAAAAATATTTGCCAGAATTGTTCTGCGCAGACTTCAAGTCCTAGGAGATCAAGTCTACCCCTAATCACAGTGGCTTTCGACAGAACCGGTCTACCATTGATATGATATTCTCATTGCGACAAATGCAAGAAAAATGCAGTGAACAGAATCAACCACTGTTTATTGCCTTCATCGACCTCACAAAGACATTTGATTTGGTCAGTCGTGAGGGTCTGTTCAAGGCACTAAAGAAGATTGGCTGCCCACCAACTCTTCTGTCCATTGTGGAATCGTTCCACACAGGCATGAAGGGTATAATCAAGTTTGATGGTGCAACTTCTGAAGAGTTTGAAATCAAGAGTGGAGTTAAGCAAAGTTGTGTACTAGCTCCCACCCTCTTTGGAATATACTTTTCACTTCTACTGAAATATGCCTTTCGGGATCAGGATGGTGGTATATACATTCACTCACGCTCAGATGGCGGCCTCTACAATGCTCAGAGATCGAAGGCCAAGACCAAAATTAGGAGGGTATTGATCAGAGAGTTGCTTTTTGCAGATGATGCTGCAGTTACGACCCACTCTGAGGAAGAATTGCAATGTTTACTATCTGCATTCTCCAATGCTTGTTCTAAATTTGGTTTAACAATTAGCAAAAAGAAGACACAGATTATGTCACAAGGTGCACATGGGGTACCATCAATCTTTATTTACGATGCCAAAATAGAGAAGGTTGACCATTTTACATATCTAGGATCAGTGGTAAATAGCAAATTATCCCTAGATCAGGAAATCAACATCCGGATTGGTATGGCAGCAACAACAATGAACAGGTTAAGAAAAAGAGTCTGGGAGAACAGGAAGCTTACTGCCAAAACAAAAGTCCTTGTCTATCAAGCCTGTCTCCTTAGTACTCTTCTTTATTGCAGTGAAACCTGGACAACTTACTCACACCAAGAGAAATGTTTAAACAGCTTTCATATGTGGTGTCTGCGCAGAATTCTTGGTATTAAGTGGCATGACAAAATCACAAATACTGAAGTATTGGAAAGATCAGGTTGTGTGACGGTTTATTCCATGCTCAGTCTTCGTAGACTTAGATGGATAGGACATCTTAGGAGGATGGATGATGGTAGAATACCAAAGGACATCTTTTTTGGTGAATTACAGATGGGTAAGAGATCTCAGGGTCGGCTCTACTACGATAGAAAGATGTGTGTAAGCGGGACATGATTGATACAGGCATTGATAATGCACATTGGGAGCAAGTCGCCACTGAATGTGTTGCATGGAGGGCAAACATCAGAAATGGAATAAAGACAAAGGAGAAAATTATTGCAGATAAGTCACACACCGAGCGTGTGAGACGTTAGTTAGTTAGTCACAGTTCTAACTTCACAGCAACGGGTTGTCCCCATTATGCCCCGTTCCTGTGCCCAGTGAATATCACACAAAACACTCCCCACTGCTCAATGTGAAAAGTGGAAAAGACAGGAGTCTCGACAAACAACAGCCCGCACAGGTATACTGTGCATAATGCCGCCGCCAGAATGTCAACACAATAGTCCCCCACAAAACAGCCAGTTCATTTCTGATGGAATCGTAGTCATTGTCCCATTTGGATGTTTCCTAGATGTTCATCCACACAGTCCACAAAATACAGTTCATCGTCGATGGTAGTAGCAGTCAACCAGAAGCTCAGCAGCTATGCATTTCTGCATAAGGCAAAAACCGGTCAACTCTGGGACATAGCCATCTGCCATCGCTCCAAACATGCAGTCACGTTCCAAAAAACCTCGGGCAGATTCAAAAGCATTTCACACGAAACGCACAGCTCGCAGTGTCATGCCACGCACTCACTCAGTAGCAGGGTGATGGAACCATCAAGTGTGAGACGTAAGATGGTGCATGATGGTGGAAATGACCACGTGTTCACATGCACCCACTGTGGACGGACATTTACAGCGCAAATTGGTCTTATCAGTCACATTCGCTACCGCCATAGGTAAAAGTTATGCCTTTTTAAAGCACAAACTATCGTCTGTCAAGACGGAAAGGTGCCAATGAATGAAAAAATTCCAAATTCCTTGGATACGAGGGAATGTATATATCAGCTGTTTTCTGGATTATAGCGAATGAGATTTTGGCCAGACCTTTTGGATAGATTCGTGAGGAGGAAGGAGTCATCAATAGTACCTAGGAATTTTCAGAGACAGATTAGATAGATTTTCTTTATATTTGTCTTGTACAGATTGGTTTTTCACTTGCTTTGTTTTGTGTGTGATACCTGTTGTTTGTTGTGAACCTTTTTTGGGATTTTGGGGAGGACTGTTTTGGTTGCAAAACCTGTGAGTTTCCTTAAATATGATCATTGCTGTTCATGTAGATATCTCCATGGTTCAACCAGCAGGGTTTTTTCAGGACCCAGATGTTTACACAATACAGTGGTCTGATGTTTGTTTAACCAAGCCTTGAAGTTAATTCATTGTGAACGTCTTGTTCCAAAGTTAATGTGTATAGTCAATCTATGGTTGCTGTTGTCGTCTAACTGTGGTTGTTTCCATCTGTTATGTACTACAGTGATTCATTATGTTGTTTTTTTGTCTAACAGTGGTTGTTCCCATCTGTTATGTAATACAGTTGTGTATGACAGTGGTTGTTCCCATCTGTTATGTGATACAGTTGTTGCATATGACAGTGGTTGTTCCCATCTGTTATGTAATACAGTTGTTGCATATGACAGTGGTTGTTCCCATCTGTTATGCAATACAGTTGTTGCATATGACAGTGGTTGTTCCCATCTGTTATGTGATACAGTTGTTGCATATGACAGTGGTTGTTCCCATCTGTTATGTAATACAGTTGTTGCATATGACAGTGGTTGTTCCCATCTGTTATGTGATACAGTTGTTGCATATGACAGTGGTTGTTCCCATCTGTTATGTGATACAGTTGTTGCATATGACAGTGGTTGTTCCCATCTGTTATGTAATACAGTTGTTGCATATGACAGTGGTTGTTCCCATCTGTTATGTGATACAGTTGTTGCATATGACAGTGGTTGTTCCCATCTGTTATGTGATACAGTTGTTGCATATGACAGTGGTTGTTCCCATCTGTTATGTGATACAGTTGTTGCATATGACAGTGGTTGTTCCCATCTGTTATGTGATACAGTTGTTGCATATGACAGTGGTTGTTCCCATCTGTTATGTGATACAGTTGTTGCATATGACAGTGGTTGTTCCCATCTGTTATGTGATACAGTTGTTGCATATGACAGTGGTTGTTCCCATCTGTTATGTGATACAGTTGTTGCATATGACAGTGGTTGTTCCCATCTGTTATGTGATACAGTTGTTGCATATGACAGTGGTTGTTCCCATCTGTTATGTAATACAGTTGTTGCATATGACAGTGGTTGTTCCCATCTGTTATGTGATACAGTTGTTGCATATGACAGTGGTTGTTCCCATCTGTTATGTGATACAGTTGTTGCATATGACAGTGGTTGTTCCCATCTGTTATGTGATACAGTTGTTGCATATGACAGTGGTTGTTCCCATCTGTTATGTGATACAATTGTTGCATATGACAGTGGTTGTTCCCATCTGTTATGTGATACAGTTGTTGCATATGACAGTGGTTGTTCCCATCTGTTATGTGATACAGTTGTTGCATATGACAGTGGTTGTTCCCATCTGTTATGTGATACAGTTGTTGCATATGACAGTGGTTGTTCCCATCTGTTATGTAATACAGTTGTTGCATATGACAGTGGTTGTTCCCATCTGTTATGTGATACAGTTGTTGCATATGACAGTGGTTGTTCCCATCTGTTATGTGATACAGTTGTTGCATATGACAGTGGTTGTTCCCATCTGTTATGTGATACAGTTGTTGCATATGACAGTGGTTGTTCCCATCTGTTATGTGATACAGTTGTTGCATATGACAGTGGTTGTTCCCATCTGTTATGTGATACAGTTGTTGCATATGACAGTGGTTGTTCCCATCTGTTATGTGATACAGTTGTTGCATATGACAGTGGTTGTTCCCACCTGTTATGTAATACAGTTGTTGCATATGACAGTGGTTGTTCCCATCTGTTATGTAATACAGTTGTTGCATATGACAGTGGTTGTTCCCATCTGTTATGTAATACAGTTGTTGTTTATGGTAGTTGATACCTGTCATTGTCTATATATATATATGTGTGTGTGTGTGTATGTGTGTGGGAGATTAAATGTCGGGCGGGAGAATTACACATAGATACACCTACTTGGTAGAGTGACTAGTTACCAGGTGTCTGTGGTAGACTTCCCGAATCTCCCGGCCTTCTATGGGAAACATTTCTTCTATATTAGTGTTGAACTTGCCCCCTTTTCTTGCCTTGTTCAATGCTTGGAGGTTCTTGAGCCAGTATATTAATTCCTCTAGAGGGCGTGTTTGGGAATGAGACCCAATTCCAACCGGAATACCCCTAGTAAAACTTGTCCTTATTCTCATTTATTATCTTTAACACTTCACACGTGCATTGCAAATAATAACATATATTAGATTGCGAGATACACATGTAAATGAGTCTTTCAAAGAAAAGGTGCCTAAGGGGAATGTGATCGCTTGCATCTAAATAGCGTGTGAGCAAGTCAAGCACGTCTTTCTCTTATCTATTATAATGTTCTACTTGCATTGGCATTTTCCAGGCACTCGTTGTTAGTTACTCTGGCAGTCCAAGGAATTCGCAACATTCGTCTCAGTAACCATGTCTCTGTTGCTTCTAAGCTCTTTCTGGTTTGTTTTGCTAAATCAATAAAAATACAAAAACAAAGCTAATGACTGAGTGAATAACAAAGCTAATGACTGGGTGAATGAACCAGTATAGAGGTAATTAACATAACTTTTTTTTTTTTTGCATATCCTATTTACAGGACATCATAGTCAACATCAGCATTTTACTGCTGTTGTTGATGTCTTGATAAGTTTACGTTCAGTAGTTTGCCATTGCTTTCTGAACAACCAGCTCCTTATCAACACGTTAAAACCCAGCGTGATGCGGTCTGCTGAATTAACATAACTAAGAAAACAAATTTTAAAAAACAACATTCCAGGCACACACTATTCTAGTCACTGATTCTATTCTTGACCTGGTTTCAAATTGTGTCACCAGGCCTGTCGAGACCGAGGGGTGGATTGTATTGTGGCCCCGTACGAGGCTGATGCTCAGCTGGCCTATCTGAACCTGCGAGGGATTGCGGACATCATCGTCACAGAAGATTCTGATCTGCTGCTGTTTGGCTGTGAGAAGGTAAGGAGAGAAGGATCTGTGTCCTTGATCCATCAATCCATTATCCATCAATCAAGTGCTATCTTCGCAATCAGGATTGTGGCTGTAGATGTTCAACTCTTGCTGTCTCTCGCTCTGGTTGTTGTACATTCTCACAAACTGCTGTTTGTCCATCGCTTTAAGTTATCATCCCACCTGCACCGTTATCTAACTCTTGCTGTCTCTCACTCTGGTTGTTGTACATTCTCACAAACTGCTGTTTGTCCATCTCTTTAAGTTATCATCCCACCTGCACCGTTATCTAACTCTTGCTGTCTCTCACTCTGGCTGTTGTACATTCTCACAAACTGCTGTTTGTCCATCTCTTTAAGTTATCATCCCACCTGCACCGTTATCTAACTCTTGCTGTCTCTCACTCTGGTTGTTGTACATTCTCACAAACTGCTGTTTGTCCATCTCTTTAAGTTATCATCCCACCTGCACCGTTATCTAACTCTTGCTGTCTCTCACTCTGGTTGTTGTACATTCTCACAAACTGCTGTTTGTCCATCTCTTTAAGTTATCATCCCACCTGCACCGTTATCTAACTCTTGCTGTCTCTCACTCTGGTTGTTGTACATTCTCACAAACTGCTGTTTGTCCATCTCTTTAAGTTATCATCCCACCTGCACCGTTATCTAACTCTTGCTGTCTCTCACTCTGGTTGTTGTACATTCTCACAAACTGCTGTTTGTCCATCTCTTTAAGTTATCATCCCACCTGCACCGTTATCTAACTCTTGCTGTCTCTCACTCTGGCTGTTGTACATTCTCACAAACTGCTGTTTGTCCATCTCTTTAAGTTATCATCCCACCTGCACCGTTATCTAACTCTTGCTGGATGGGTTGTTTGTTTATGTATTTTCCTAGATGGGGATGCTGGAGTATTTACAGATGGATCAGTTGTTTACCCCAGGCAGTGCACTTGGATTTCTCAGCACGTAACATGTAGCACGTAATGGGTTCAGGAGTCTAGTGGCGCTTTCTTGGTTCCTGCCAATGGAGGTGCTGGCTGTGACGATGGCACCGTGTTAGTTGGACATGCAAACTTATGTTGCATGTTTATTGAGTGACTCAAACACGCGTACGGCGATAAAGATCCAGATAAAAGCTCAAGCAGTGGTTTGAGACAATACGGAAACCCACTTTTAAAATCCAGCAATTTTGCTTTTTTTGTTTTTTAAATTTTTGCCTGGTCACGCTGGGGTTAAAGGGAATGAACAGACAGATGACTGGTTCTGTGACGAGGTTAAAGGGAATGAACAGACAGATGACTGGTTCTGTGACGGGGTTAAAGGGAATGAAGAGACAGATGACTGGTTCTGTGATGGGGTTAAAGGGAATGAACAGACAGATGACTGGTTCTGTGATGGGGTTAAAGGGAATGAACAGACAGATGACTGGTTCTGTGATGGGGTTAAAGGGAATGAACAGACAGATGACTGGTTCTGTGACGAGGTTAAAGGGAATGAACAGACAGATGACTGGTTCTGTGATGGGGATAAAGGGAATGAACAGACAGATGACTGGTTCTGTGACGAGGTTAAAGGGAATGAACAGACAGATGACTGGTTCTGTGATGGGGTTAAAGGGAATGAACAGACAGATGACTGGTTCTGTGACGAGGTTAAAGGGAATGAACAGACAGATGACTGGTTCTGTGATGGGGTTAAAGGGAATGAACAGACAGATGACTGGTTCTGTGATGGGGTTAAAGGGAATTAACAGACTGATGACTGGTTCTGTGACAGGGTTAAAGGGAATGAACAGACAGATGACTGGTTCTGTGACGAGGTTTAAGGGAATGAACAGACAGATGACTGGTTCTGTGATGAGGTTAAAGGGAATGAACAGACAGATGACTGGTTCTGTGACGAGGTTAAAGGGAATGAACAGACAGATGACTGGTTCTGTGATGGGGTTAAAGGGAATGAACAGACAGATGACTGGTTCTGTGACAGGGTTAAAGGGAATGAACAGACAGATGACTGGTTCTATGATAGGGTTAAAGGGAATGAACAGACAGATGACTGGTTCTGTGACGGGGTTAAAGGGAATGAACAGACAGATGACTGGTTCTGTGATAGGGTTAAAGGGAATGAACAGACAGATGACTGGTTCTGTGACGGGGTTAAAGGGAATGAACAGACAGATGACTGGTTCTGTGACAGGGTTAAAGGAAATGAACAGACAGATGACTGGTTCTGTGACAGGGTTAAAGGGAATGAACAGACAGATGACTGGTTCTGTGATGAGGTTAAAGGGAATGAACAGACAGATGACTGGTTCTGTGACGAGGTTAAAGGGAATGAACAGACAGATGACTGGTTCTGTGACGAGGTTAAAGGGAATGAACAGACAGATGACTGGTTCTGTGACGGGTTTGTAAATGGGATGATCATACATCATAACTGACGTTGAATATCTCTCCACATTATGAGAAGACAAAAACTGGAACATGTTGTGACAACCGGAAAGATTTGTGGAAAGAGAGATGGAGGAAAACAGCGTGAGAAAATTATTGAGAGTCTTGTGTCATGACACGGAAAGGAGTCAACACATGAATTGACCCATGCCGTTGGAGATAGAAATTTGTGGAGAGGCATGATTGCCCACGCCAGCCGGCAAGACACTTGATGATGATGATGATGATATCTGAAACTGCAGATTTCTGTGACGTAGGTGAGAGACCTACTTTGTTCAGGGCAAGAGACATGGGGATCAAGCTGGAAGTTGTCAGATCTGAAGGCCTTGTAAGGAACACCAATCGTTCAGAAAGCAATGGCAAACTACTGAATGTAAAATTGCCTACAAAATCACAAATGGCCAAAAAAAAAATGCTGGTATTAATTATCTTGTCCTGTGAGAGGGACATGCAACTTACTGGCATATCTCACATTTATAATTTGTCTGTTTCCTGTACTGGACTTTTGTAAAGTCTGGCCAAAACTGAATATTGTAATGTCTTCTCACAGATTATTTTTAAAATGGATTTATTTGGCAATGGAACTCTCATTGAAAAGTCTCGTCTGAATGAAGTGTTATCGATTAACGGCGGGTTTTACACGTTTGAAAAGTTCCGCCACATGTGCATCCTGTCTGGCTGCGATTACCTCCCTTCCATCCCCGGCATCGGACTGGCCAAGGCTTGTAAGGTCATGAAAACTGACATACGCCTGGTAGGTAGTCACATGACTATTGTCAGCTGTGTGTCTTTTCTGCTCATCTCGACGAGCATCTCGACGAGTGAGTTGTAAATACGAGTATTTGTGTTGACCAAAACAATGATACAAAGCCGCACTGGTCATCTCAGTGAGGGAATTACTTTGATAATTGGGAGAACATGGCTGCTGATCGCCCGGCTTGGTGTAGTCAAGATTTCTGCTGGCATGGCAACTTGTGAACAGTTAGCAAGTGAGGAAGCTACACAAAGAAACCTTAGTGGCAGAGTGGTTAGTGCACTTCCTGTCCAAAATACAGTGGTCTCAGTTCAATCCCAGCAGACGCAGACAGTTTTTTGCCACCCGGGCAGCTCTGGGGTCCACCCAGACAGTTGTATGTCATCAGGACAGCTCTGGGGTCCACCCAGACAGTTGTGTGCCATCAGGACAGCTCTGGGGTCCACCCAGACAGTTGTGTGTCATCAGGACAGCTCTGGGGTCCACCCAGACAGTTGTGTGCCATCAGGACAGCTCTGGGGTCCACCCAGACAGTTGTGTGCCACCCGGGCGGTTCTGGGGTCCACCCAGACAGTTGTGTGCCACCTGGGCGGCGCTGGGGTCGACCCAGCTTCCATAAACATGGATACCAGAGCATAATATGTAGAGGTTATATATTCTTCTTCTTCTTCTTCTTCTTCTTCTTCTTCTTCTTCTTCTTCTTCTTCTTCTTCTTCTTCTTCTTCTTCTTCTTCTTCTTCTTCTTCTTCAGCGTTCTGAGCCATTGAGGTTCTTTGCTTCAGATACAAGCCGTCTCCATTCATCTCTCTGGTGGACCTTCTCTTGCCAGTCGTTGATTCCAAGTGCTTGTAGGTCTGTACATGTATTATCTCTCCACCGCCTTCTTGGTCTACCTCGGGGTCTACGGTTATATATAGAGATAATATATAGATGTGATATATATGGAGGCAATATATACCAACACATGATCTATATTTTAGCCCAGGCTTTGTGCTATGGAGAGGCAATAACTCCATTCCTTACAAACTATCATCTGTCAAGACGGCAATGTGCCAAGGTGCCAAGGTGCCAATGAAATGGAGGCAATATATTAGATATTATATTCTTCTTCTTCAGCGTTCCGAGCCATTGAGGTTATTTGCTGCAGATACAAGCCATCTCCATATTAGATATTATATAGAGGTGATATAGAGAGATATCCTAGTCTTGTTTAGTCTGTCCTCTTCTACCCTGGGATGTAGAGGTGCCTTACAGTCTTGTTTAGTCTGTCCTCTTCTACCCTGGGATGTAGAGGTACCTTACAGTCTTGTTTAGTCTTTCTTCTTCTACCCTGGGATGTAGAGGTGCCTTACAGTCTTGTTTAGTCTTTCCTCTTCTACCCTGGGATGTAGAGGTACCTTACAGTCTTGTTTAGTCTTTCCTCTTCTACCCTGGGATGTAGAGGTACCTTACAGTCTTGTTTAGTCTTTCCTCTTCTTCCCTGGGATGTAGAGGTACCTTACAGTCTTGTTTAGTCTTTCCTCTTCTACCCTGGGATGTAGAGGTACCTTACAGTCTTGTTTAGTCTTTCCTCTTCTACCCTGGGATGTAGAGGTACCTTACAGTCTTGTTTAGTCTTTCCTCTTCTACCCTGGGATGTAGAGGTACCTTACAGTCTTGTTTAGTCTTTCCTCTTCTTCCCTGGGATGTAGAGGTACCTTACAGTCTTGTTTAGTCTTTCCTCTTCTACCCTGGGATGTAGAGACACCTTACAGTCTTGTTTAGTCTTTCCTCTTCTACCCTGGGATGTAGAGACACCTTACAGTCTTGTTTAGTCTTTCCTCTTCTACCCTGGGATGTAGAGAAACCTTACAGTCTTGTTTAGTCTTTCCTCTTCTACCCTGGGATGTAGAGACACCTTACAGTCTTGTTTAGTCTTTCCTCTTCTACCCTGGGGTGTAGAGATACCTTACAGTCTTGTTTAGTCTTTCCTCTTCTACCCTGGGATGTAGAGACACCTTACAGTCTTGTTTAGTCTTTCCTCTTCTACCCTGGGATGTAGAGACACCTTACAGTCTTGTTTAGTCTTTCCTCTTCTACCCTGGGATGTAGAGACACCTTACAGTCTTGTTTAGTCTTTCCTCTTCTACCCTGGGGTGTAGAGATACCTTACAGTCTTGTTTAGTCTTTCCTTTTCTACCCTGGGATGTAGAGACACCTTACAGTCTTGTTTAGTCTATCCTCTTCTACCCTGGGATGTAGTAGTACCTGCAGTCTTGTTTAGCTCTTCCTTGTCATAATCATTCACTGAACATTCAATGCTGATGTCTACAGATGTTGCGGAAACTGCCAACCTATCTCAAGACGAACCTGACTGTCAAAGATGAATACGTCGAAGGCTTTGTCCGTGCCGACAACACGTTTCTCTACCAGCTCGTGTTTGACCCCATCAGCCGTAAGCTGTGCCCTCTCAATCCATATCCTCCAGAAGTGGAGGTTGGCAGTTTGGACTACGCTGGAGAGAATCCTTTTCATAGTTTTATAGACAATGTCTGAATGGGGGGGGGGGGGCCTTTATGAGAATCAGTGTGGCAATATCAGTTATAACTTTGATGGTTGGTTTCGTCAACACATCAAAGATACCACCACTCCCTTTACATACAGCTGCAACCTATTTGAACACTATCTCAGTATAGACTCCTCTAAAAACAATGATAATAATTATCTCAAAGGACAACTAGTATAATAAACATTCTCCTAACAGTGGTAAGTTGCATTTACCATAGCTAACTATAATTGTCATGGCAAAAATAGTTTTAATGAGTCATGCATGATTGATTAATGCACATTTTCCACGAGTTTAATGCATATTGTTTCTGGTGTCTAAGATTAGCTTCATAAGTGATGTATGAATGAATTCATGTACGAGAGCAGAGAGATATGAAGGGCAGAATGTCATACGGCCTGCGTGTCCAATTCTTGTCATTAAAAAAAAAAAAACTGTCATTTACATTTTTCGACCTTGCGGTGTGTGGCAGAGGGTCTTGGGCCTGAGGAATTAAGGCCGCCTGGCTAATGCAGTTGCCGCGAACTGCAGGTTACTGTTTTCTTTTTGTCCTCGACAGAAAAAAACTCCACATCTTACCAAGGATTTGAACCCGACTCCAATTCTTAACCCTTTGAAAATAAAGTTCATTTGTTTATTCCTTTTCAATACTGTTTCCTACAAAAGGTTATAATATGACTTTGGAGACATGAGATTTTGTGGGGCAGTATGAACTGTAACTTTAATGGCTGAGTTTGTTAAGAAGTAGCTATCATTTGATTTCTGTTCAATACTGTTTCCTACAAAAGGCTTTAATATGAGATGATTGGAGACATGAGATGATTGGAGACATGAGATGATTGGAGACATGAGATGGTTGGAGACATGAGATGGTTGGAGACATGAGATGATTGGAGACATGAGATGATTGGAGACATGAGATGGTGTGTGGCAGTAAGAACTGTAACTTTGATGGCTGGGTTTGACCAGAAGTAGGTTATTTTGTTCCTTTACTGGCAGATTTGAAGACGTAGGGGTTCTGTGTTTTCATTGTAAAAACCTATTCTAGCCTTGTCTTACTGATATTTCTAACCTAGTTTTCCCTCGCATGCGTGGAGTATGCTTACATTTTTGTTGTCATTTATGGTTAAGATAGTAAGTAATGAAAGAGGAGAGATAATGTATTAAAGGGGGAGATGTTGTATTAAATAATGTATGAAAGGAGAGGTAAGAAGGGCAGACTGTGAGATGGGCATGTATGTCCAGTCTTTGAAAATAGCTGTTTTATTGATTTGTTTGTTCTCATTCACCTGGTTTTCTCTCTCTCTTTGATCCTAGTATATTGTTATCTGCCTTATTATCCTTGGCATGGCTGTATTCTGTCCATCTTGTTCTACTCTCTTCACCGTAACCTTATGGGATATTATTTACCAAGCACTCAACCTTGCTTTAACCTATGCTTGACCTTCTTCTACTTTGCATATGACCTTGTTTCACCTTGCACTTGTCACCTGTCAGGACTTCAGCACAGTACAATGACACCTTTGATAATATGTTCACATATTCAGTTTTCTTAACTGGCAAAAGATACCTGCCCGAAGAGAAAGCCTACCAGATTGCTGTCGGCAATATCGATGTTCATAGCCATAAATGCATCGCCTATTTCGACCCGGACTCATTTGTGGTACATTTTATCTGTCATGTTTCAACATTGTTGTGTGAGTGAACCATTATGTAGATGCGAGTGCTCATGTGGTGTAATCCACCTCGATGCGGGGATGTCTTAAAATGTTGCCTGATTGTATCAATTCCCCTGGAGTTCAAGGGATCGCTACGGCCAAGTGGTCAGGTAGATTGCCTCGTGCTCTGGAAGTCGTGGGTTTGTTGTCGGACCCTGTCATTCTGTTCATGAGCACAAGTTTTCCTGAGACCTGGGGTCATTGTCAAGTCTACAGAGTTCACACACTGTGTGGTGCTTCCGACAGCCTCTCTCCAGAAAGAGGCTGAGGCTTATGGGAGGTACCCTGATGCAATGATCTTTGGCCTTGAAACCTCCTGTAGAGAAACCCAGCAGCCGGGCGCACCTAACCTCCAGTAGTTACCTGGAGAGGTCGTGTGAAGTAAAGATGGCTCTGTGATATAGATCACATCAGCCACAGCTTGCCAGTTGGTCTGATATAGATCATATCAGCCACAGTTTGCCAGCTGGTCTGAAAGAACACGGAGCTAGAACCTGGTGTGCTTCCAAACAAACAGGAACCTGGGTGGGTTGTTTACTCTACATGCTTCAGCTCCCCAGGGGTGGATCCATTGATCTTAGTGGGTTGTTTGTCTCCACATTGGGTCAGTTCTCTCTCTCTCCTTTCTTCTCCCACCCCCATTTTTTTCTCTCTCTGTGTGAGAGAAAGTGGTATATGTGTACATTTTTTATTTTCTTCTGCATTCATCAGAAATGTTGTTTTAGACGTAATTACGTTGTGCCTGTTTACAGCAGAGCTGTGATATTTGCACCTTACGGCCCAAACATCCGATTTCTTCAAGCATTTGTTGACCAGGTTAACTTTCCCAGGTGTTTCGTAGGACGTTCCATTCTCACTGTTGTGATGTTATCCCCCATCCCAGCTGGCCCATTTAGAACAGCTGAAGACAATTCTGGTCAGCCCTCAAGGGAAGGCAGGGGCAGACCATGGGCATTCCCCACCATCCAAGGAGGCTTCCATAATTGCAGAGCCGACACACAGCCCTCTGGTACTGGGCTCACCCAAGATTTTTAATTTGTATAAATAAGAACATCTTATGCAATAAACCCCTGTCATTGGAAGTTATAAAGAGAATGCTTGCATGTTACATAGAACCAGTGGTAACATGTGGCTGGCAATCATGGACAATTAGTGACAACAAGCAAACAGAATTTCATGGGACCTCAGAGACGTTTCACAGAAGCGTGCTGGACATTCCCTGGACAGATAAAATGAGTGTTCAAAACGGTTTGAAAGACGCTAAGACAACTATCAGAAAGAGCCAGAGCTATTGGTTTGGTCACATCGGAGAAGAGAGAAATTGGAACATGTGACAGCTGGAAAAATTGTGGAAAGAAAGGTCATGGCAGACAGAAGCATAGAAGATTTTTGTGTCGTGGCATGGACAGATGTCAGCAACCCAAATGGGCACATGCTGTTGGAGATTGCAAGATGAGAAGCATTATAGTCTGTGTTAGTCGGCAGACCACTTGATGATGTGAGAGAGAGATTTCCTCAAAATACTAATAGTTGTATAAATATATTTCCGGAAATTAACAATAGTTGTGTGTGTAACATACATTAACAGTAGTTGTGTAAATATATTTAATAAATTAACAGTAGTTGTATGTTTAAAATAATTTAACAATAGTTGTGTAAATATTTAATAAATAAACAATACTTGTATGTATAATAAAAATCAAATGATAAAATGTATATTCCATACGAACATCCATATGAAATATCATTGTTTACAGCTGTTTATGTCTAGTTATTTGTGTGTATATTGCCTACTTTCAGCCGAAAAATGCTGCGAAGCCAAAGTTCCGACATCAATTGAGTATCTGGGATAAAAACTATTGTATAAAGTCTGCATCTCCGTGCAAGGAAATCCAACCAACGCAAGAAGACAGGAAGGCGTCCCTTCACAACAAGGAGCAGACGATCAAAGTTAGACCCGTCAAACATAGTCCCGCTAAACGAGTTAGATCAGGTTTGAACTTGTCCTTGTTTGCTTTGTGTCTGCTGACCTTTTGTTTTGTTGGCAACTCATCATCATATGCCATGCCATTGGGCGTGGGAGGTCTTGGTTCGCATCTCACATGATCACCGGAGTCTTGAATCTGCTGAGTTCTGGTTCCAGTGAGGTCATGTGACCAGGCTATCCGAATAATGAACTAAGGAAGTTGTGTGACTGAACATTAAGAATGCTCACTCTTAAACTTCTGATGCGTTGTTGGAAAGGTAGTGGGTTCTCTCCTTACTCCCAGCAGTTGGACTCTTGGGAACGTAATTACAGAAGTCGGAGTGAGCTCGCCTGATGACGTAGGGAATAGGGACACAGATAATAGGAAAAGCTGGTCCACATGCAAAAGTCAATCTAGTGTCAGCTACGCTTGAGTTTAGAATAAGCGAACGGGGACAATAAAAACTAGAGCTGCCAAACTTGTCTTGTGTTTGTTCTTTGTGAGATACACAGCTTGTGTGGTTTTGTGTTGTGTTTGTTCTTTGTGAGATACACAGCTTGTGTGGTTTTATGTTGTGTTTGTTCTTTGTGAGATACACAGCTTGTGTGGTTTTGTGTTGTGTTTGTTCTTTGTGAGATACACAGCTTGTGTAGTTTTATGTTGTGTTTGTTCTTTGTGAGATACACAGCTTGTGTGGTTTTATGTTGTGTTTGTTCTTTGTGAGATACACAGCTTGTGTGGTTTTGTGTTGTGTTTGTTCTTTGTCTTTGTGAGAGACACAGCTTTTGCCGTCACCTGTGTCCAGTAGAGCAGCAGTCAGTCCCGCAGAACCTGTGTCCAGCAAAAATGTAACCAATTGCCTGGACTGTCAGAGTAGCCAACAGCAATTGCCTGGACTGTCAGAGTAGCCAACAGCAATTGCCTGGACTGTCAGAGTAGCCAACAGCAATTGCCTGGACTGTCAGAGTAGCCAACAGCAATTGCCTGGACTGTCAGAGTAGCCAACAGCAAT
The DNA here is from genome assembly GCA_963921405.1 of Cepaea hortensis. Lineage (NCBI taxonomy): Eukaryota > Metazoa > Mollusca > Gastropoda > Stylommatophora > Helicidae > Cepaea > Cepaea hortensis. The sequence continues at coordinate 96,734,182 of OY992894.1, forward strand.
TGCCTGGACTGTCAGAGTAGCCAACAGCAATTGCCTGGACTGTCAGAGTAGCCAACAGCAATTGCCTGGACTGTCAGAGTAGCCAACAGCAATTGCCTGGACTGTCAGAGTAGCCAACAGCAATTGCCTGGACTGTCAGAGTAGCCAACAGCAATTGCCTGGACTGTCAGAGTAGCCAACAGCAATTGCCTGGACTGTCAGAGTAGCCAACAGCAATTGCCTGGACTGTCAGAGTAGCCAACAGCAATTGCCTGGACTGTCAGAGTAGCCAACAGCAATTGCCTGGGCTGTCAGAGTAGCCAACAGCAATTGCCTGGACTGTCAGAGTAGCCAACAGCAATTGCCTGGACTGTCAGAGTAGCCAACAGCAATTGCCTGGACTGTCAGAGTAGCCAACAACAATTGCCTGGACTGTCAGAGTAGCCAACAGCAATTGCCTGGACTGTCAGAGTAGCCAACAGCAATTGCCTGGACTGTCAGAGTAGCCAACAGCAATTGCCTGGACTGTCAGAGTAGCCAACAACAATTGCCTGGACTGTCAGAGTAGCCAACAACAATTGCCTGGACTGTCAGAGTAGCCAACAACAATTGCCTGGACTGTCAGAGTAGCCAACAGCAATTGCCTGGACTGTCAGAGTAGCCAACAGCAATTGCCTGGACTGTCAGAGTAGCCAACAGCAATTGCCTGGACTGTCAGAGTAGCCAACAGCAATTGCCTGGACTTGGCTAATGAAAGTAGAAGATTATGTACAAATATTAGAAAGAGACAGACTGTGTTCTTGGGTCAAGAGATGAGAAGAGAGGCGTTGGGAAACATTGTGTTCTTGGGTCAAGAGATGAGAAGAGAGGCGTTGGGAAACATTGTGTTCTTGGGTCAAGAGATGAGAAGAGAGGCGTGGGGAAACATTGTGTTCTTGGGTCAAGAGATGAGAAGAGAGGCGTTGGGAAACATTGTGTTCTTGGGTCAAGAGATGAGAAGAGAGGCGTTGGGAAACATTGTGTTCTTGGGTCAAGAGATGAGAAGAGAGGCGTGGGGAAACATTGTGTTCTTGGGTCAAGAGATGAGAAGAGAGGCGTTGGGAAACATTGTGTTCTTGGGTCAAGAGATGAGAAGAGAGGCGTGGGGAAACATTGTGTTCTTGGGTCAAGAGATGAGAAGAGAGGCGTTGGGAAACATTGTGTTCTTGGGTCAAGAGATGAGAAGAGAGGCGTTGGGAAACATTGTGTTCTTGGGTCAAGAGATGAGAAGAGAGGCGTGGGGAAACATTGTGTTCTTGGGTCAAGAGATGAGAAGAGAGGCGTGGGGAAACATTGTGTTCTTGGGTCAAGAGATGAGAAGAGAGGCGTGGGGAAACATTGTGTTCTTGGGTCAAGAGATGAGAAGAGAGGCGTTGGGAAACATTGTGTTCTTGGGTCAAGAGATGAGAAGAGAGGCGTGGGGAAACATTGTGTTCTTGGGTCAAGAGATGAGAAGAGAGGCGTTGGGAAACATTGTGTTCTTGGGTCAAGAGATGAGAAGAGAGGCGTTGGGAAACATTGTGTTCTTGGGTCAAGAGATGAGAAGAGAGGCGTTGGGAAACATTGTGTTCTTGGGTCAAGAGATGAGAAGAGAGGCGTTGGGAAACATTGTGTTCTTGGGTCAAGAGATGAGAAGAGAGGCGTGGGGAAACATTGTGTTCTTGGGTCAAGAGATGAGAAGAGAGGCGTTGGGAAACATTGTGTTCTTGGGTCAAGAGATGAGAAGAGAGGCGTTGGGAAACATTGTGTTCTTGGGTCAAGAGATGAGAAGAGAGGCGTTGGGAAACATTGTGTTCTTGGGTCAAGAGATGAGAAGAGAGGCGTTGGGAAACATTGTGTTCTTGGGTCAAGAGATGAGAAGAGAGGCGTTGGGAAACATTGTGTTCTTGGGTCAAGAGATGAGAAGAGAGGCGTTGGGAAACATTGTGTTCTTGGGTCAAGAGATGAGAAGAGAGGCGTTGGGAAACATTGTGTTCTTGGGTCAAGAGATGAGAAGAGAGGCGTTGGGAAACATTGTGTTCTTGGGTCAAGAGATGAGAAGAGAGGCGTTGGGAAACATTGTGTTCTTGGGTCAAGAGATGAGAAGAGAGGCGTTGGGAAACATTGTGTTCTTGGGTCAAGAGATGAGAAGAGAGGCGTTGGGAAACATTGTGTTCTTGGGTCAAGAGATGAGAAGAGAGGCGTTGGGAAACATTGTGTTCTTGGGTCAAGAGATGAGAAGAGAGGCGTTGGGAAACATTGTGTTCTTGGGTCAAGAGATGAGAAGAGAGGCGTTGGGAAACATTGTGTTCTTGGGTCAAGAGATGAGAAGAGAGGCGTTGGGAAACATTGTGTTCTTGGGTCAAGAGATGAGAAGAGAGGCGTTGGGAAACATTGTGTTCTTGGGTCAAGAGATGAGAAGAGAGGCGTTGGGAAACATTGTGTTCTTGGGTCAAGAGATGAGAAGAGAGGCGTTGGGAAACATTGTGTTCTTGGGTCAAGAGATGAGAAGAGAGGCGTTGGGAAACATTGTGTTCTTGGGTCAAGAGATGAGAAGAGAGGCGTTGGGAAACATTGTGTTCTTGGGTCAAGAGATGAGAAGAGAGGCGTTGGGAAACATTGTGTTCTTGGGTCAAGAGATGAGAAGAGAGGCGTTGGGAAACATTGTGTTCTTGGGTCAAGAGATGAGAAGAGAGGCGTTGGGAAACATTGTGTTCTTGGGTCAAGAGATGAGAAGAGAGGCGTTGGGAAACATTGTGTTCTTGGGTCAAGAGATGAGAAGAGAGGCGTTGGGAAACATTGTGTTCTTGGGTCAAGAGATGAGAAGAGAGGCGTTGGGAAACATTGTGTTCTTGGGTCAAGAGATGAGAAGAGAGGCGTTGGGAAACATTGTGTTCTTGGGTCAAGAGATGAGAAGAGAGGCGTTGGGAAACATTGTGTTCTTGGGTCAAGAGATGAGAAGAGAGGCGTTGGGAAACATTGTGTTCTTGGGTCAAGAGATGAGAAGAGAGGCGTTGGGAAACATTGTGTTCTTGGGTCAAGAGATGAGAAGAGAGGCGTTGGGAAACATTGTGTTCTTGGGTCAAGAGATGAGAAGAGAGGCGTTGGGAAACATTGTGTTCTTGGGTCAAGAGATGAGAAGAGAGGCGTTGGGAAACATTGTGTTCTTGGGTCAAGAGATGAGAAGAGAGGCGTTGGGAAACATTGTGTTCTTGGGTCAAGAGATGAGAAGAGAGGCGTTGGGAAACATTGTGTTCTTGGGTCAAGAGATGAGAAGAGAGGCGTTGGGAAACATTGTGTTCTTGGGTCAAGAGATGAGAAGAGAGGCGTTGGGAAACATTGTGTTCTTGGGTCAAGAGATGAGAAGAGAGGCGTTGGGAAACATTGTGTTCTTGGGTCAAGAGATGAGAAGAGAGGCGTTGGGAAACATTGTGTTCTTGGGTCAAGAGATGAGAAGAGAGGCGTTGGGAAACATTGTGTTCTTGGGTCAAGAGATGAGAAGAGAGGCGTTGGGAAACATTGTGTTCTTGGGTCAAGAGATGAGAAGAGAGGCGTTGGGAAACATTGTGTTCTTGGGTCAAGAGATGAGAAGAGAGGCGTTGGGAAACATTGTGTTCTTGGGTCAAGAGATGAGAAGAGAGGCGTTGGGAAACATTGTGTTCTTGGGTCAAGAGATGAGAAGAGAGGCGTTGGGAAACATTGTGTTCTTGGGTCAAGAGATGAGAAGAGAGGCGTTGGGAAACATTGTGTTCTTGGGTCAAGAGATGAGAAGAGAGGCGTTGGGAAACATTGTGTTCTTGGGTCAAGAGATGAGAAGAGAGGCGTTGGGAAACATTGTGTTCTTGGGTCAAGAGATGAGAAGAGAGGCGTTGGGAAACATTGTGTTCTTGGGTCAAGAGATGAGAAGAGAGGCGTTGGGAAACATTGTGTTCTTGGGTCAAGAGATGAGAAGAGAGGCGTTGGGAAACATTGTGTTCTTGGGTCAAGAGATGAGAAGAGAGGCGTTGGGAAACATTGTGTTCTTGGGTCAAGAGATGAGAAGAGAGGCGTTGGGAAACATTGTGACGACTGGAAAGATCAGTGGTAGCTCAAGCAGAGGCAGACTAGAGAAATGTTGCTGGATGACTGAGACGAACGAACAGACTTTATTTTCTAAGGGTCACAAATTGGGCACGCAGACCCATCTTATATTCAGCCCTTCCAGTCACTCATATTTTGTACATGAATTAACTATTTTGCATGTTACATTCACATACGGGGAAAAACATTGTCAGATGAATATGAGTATAAACAATGCATATTGCCATGTTATGAAGCAGGCAGCCAGACACACAGACACAGCACATGCATAAACACATACAAACATACCTGTACATACATCATTTTTGCAAACTATGCACCCACTCAATAAGTCACAAATACACACTCCCTTGCATACACAAATGCACACTCCCTCGTATACACAAATACACACTCCCTCGTATACACAAATACACACGCCCTCGTATACACAAATATCACTCCCTCGCATACACAAATACACACTTCCTCGCATCACAAATACATTCCCTTGCATACACAAATACACACTCCCTCGCATACACGTAAACTCACTCACAATCACAAACTCACTAACACAAGTTTACTGGTACACACATACCCACTTTCTCTTTCTCCATCTTTCTCTCTCTCTCCCTCCCTCCCTCCCTCTCTCTTTTTTCACACCAATATATCTTTATTCATACATACAGCCAAGCACATACATACACTCCTTCCCAGCACGGTGGCCTGGAGGAATATCATTCATAGACTTCATACAGTACTCCAAGGACTGAGATCTGTGGGGATACTCAGACACTTATGAGATTTACCAGGTTCTTGATGATGATGATTTGTGTCTAACCCAGATTTGGTCTACTCTTTCTTCCCCCCTCTTCTTTGCCTCAGTGGCAGGGAGTAATTATTTTCGTAGAATAAGATTTTTTTATGGAGATTTTATGTTTCCTTTCTTATTTGTCTTTTGATGTTGCTCAGTGACAACACATAGTTTTGAAAGAAAGAATTAATAATGAAACTTGTTTTAATAATCCGTCTTATTTGTGGTTTCTTCTCCAGTGCATGATCAGCCAAATATAAGTACAGATGAGGACCTCGTGTCATTATATGTAAATCCTGATGAAAATGCAAATCCCGACGTCAAGAAAGTGAGACGAAGTCTGGAAAGTTCTCTGTCATCTGCGAGTTCAGAATATGCTTTCAAAGATGAGCAAGTGGATGGTTGGAAGGCAGCCACACCGAAGACATCACATTCATTTGTACAGAATCATCCAGGTGATGACAGCTTAGATAACAGTGATGATAATAAACATTTCAAGGAAAGCAGTGACACTGAAGAGGAAAAGCCAAGGACGACACGCAAACGAAAAATTTCTGTTTCCCCCTGGAAGCCTTCGGCAGCCAATATCGGAGAAGATGCCTTCCGGGCAACCAGCTCACGTGTGCTGGAGGCTTCTGAAATTGTTCCTAGTCCCAGCAAAAGCAGGAATGTGTTTGCCGTTCCTGGTGGTGCCGCCAAGATTCCCAAGTTTGATTTGAATACACCGGCTGTTCATGTTCGGAGCAGGTAAGGAGTTGTTGTCCTCAATTGTGTTTGGGTTATTTCATACGTGAGTGGAAGCATTGCGTGAGTGAATGGCTAGTTTCATGTGTGAGTGATTTTATTATCTTGTTTGAATGAGATCATCAGGACAGTATTGTCAGAGAGAATGATGAGCCACATTCTTGTAATTGTCTTCTTTTGTATTTGAGTGATATACATGCATGGAAACATTGCATGAGTGAATGGCTAGTTTCATGTGTGAGTGATTTTATTATCTTGTTTGAATGATTAAATTCAATCATCAGAATCATATCACCTGAGAGGATGAAGATTCTTACACTTTGGTGTCTTGTAGTTCTCTTTGAATGATTCCATGCTTATTTCTATAACTGTATTTCAAAAAGTTCCACTGTTGCATAATTACTGGCCAAGGCTAAGGGTTCTGGAAATGTTGAAGAGTCAAGAGCCCTAGAGCAGACGGCGTCAGGTACATGGGTTCAGATTTGTGTTGAGCTTCCTGTTGTATATTTCCATGAAGAACCTGCAACACAAGACCAGCAAGCAAGTTACAGTCACATGTTTTATAACATCCATCTTTCCTGTGGCAACAGAGATGTCAGTCACATGTTTTATAACATCCATCTTTCCTGTGGCAACACAGATGTCAGTTACATGTTTTATAACATCCATCTTTCCTGTGGCAACACAGATGTCAGTCACATGTTTTATAACATCCATCTTTCCTGTGGCAACAGAGATGTCAGTTACATGTTTTATAACATCCATCTTTCCTGTGGCAACACAGATGTCAGTCACATGTTTTATAACATCCATCTTTCCTGTGGCAACACAGATGTCAGTCACATGTTTTATAACATCCATCTTTCCTGTGGCAACAGATGTCAGTCACGTGTTTTATAACATCCATCTTTCCTGTGGCAACAGAGATGTCAGTCACATGTTTTATAACATCCATCTTTCCTGTGGCAACACAGATGTCAGTCACATGTTTTATAACATCCATCTTTCTGTGGCAACACAGATGTCAGTCACATGTTTTATAACATCCATCTTTCCTGTGGCAACACAGATGTCAGTCACGGTCTGTTTCACATTTATACTAAGAAAATTGGGGCTTTTGAACTCAAATGTTACAGAAAAGTTCTTAGAATATCGTGGTAACAGCTCAGACTACACATCTGCCCAGCCAGATCCTCTGTTCACTCCCCGCAGCACCACTCCCCCCAATCTGTCCACCTGCCTGCCTCCCACTACACCAGCATACCCCTGGGGAAAAAATCCAACAGAAGCTCTCTATCTTTGACTGCCAAATGGAAGCCCGCCACACTGCCCAAAACACACCTGTCCCCACCCTTCTCTCCACACCTTGTGAGTAGTTTGTTGGGTATGACTTGATTCCTTTGCAGAAACAAACCCCAACTGAACTAAACCATGTGGATGCCACACTTGTGTGCTGTTGTGACACCTCTCTTATGCGCCGTTGTGACACCTCTCTTATGCGAGAGTACTATTGTATATCTAGTCAATACATTTGTCTCCTATCTTCTGTACAGATATCTAGTCAATACATTTGTCTCCTATCTTCTGTACAGATATCTAGTCAATACATTTGTCTCCTATCTTCTGTACAGATATCTAGTCAATACATTTGTCTCCTATCTTCTGTACATATATCTAGTCAATACATTTGTCTCCTATCTTCTGTACAGATATCTAGTCAATACATTTGTCTCCTATCTTCTGGACAGATATCTAGTCAATACATTTGTCTCCTATCTTCTGTACAGATATCTAGTCAATACATTTGTCTCCTATCTTCTGTACAGATATCTAGTCAATACATTTGTCTCCTATCTTCTGTACAGATATCTAGTCAATACATTTGTCTCCTATCTTCTGTACAGATATCTAGTCAATACATTTGTCTCCTATCTTCTGTACAGATATCTAGTCAATACATTTGTCTCCTATCTTCTGTACAGATATTTTACTTCAAGCAGCACTGCTGGACAGACAGCAGTGAACAAGTCATCCACTCCAGCTACACAGAAACTGAAGCAAACTTCCCCAAAAGCTGCCATCTCATCAAGCTCACAGAAAGATTCTCTTGCCAAGGGACAGCAATCCATTCAAGCTATGTTCGAGAATGTCCCCGTGACACAACCTAAACCAAACATGCACCAGGAACAGAAACTCAAACCTATTACCAAACCTGGCATACTCAGATTTGTCTCCCCTGTAAACTCAGAATTGCTGTCTGCTAAAGACTCATTCAGAAACTTGAAGCAGACGGATGCTAAGAAGGATTGTACGGATGAAACTCCCTGTCTAACATCAACCAACAAAGGACGTGTGCAAGAAGCACGGCAGTCGTTGGCTGGCTTAGAGAAGTTCCAGTCGAGCTTTTCTCCGAGTGGAAGTCAGCAGACTTTATCGAAACTGTCTTCAGGTTCTGCATTCAACTGGTCAAAATATCAAACTGGGCTTGGAGTTGCAGCTTCGAAGTTCTCGGCCACAGCGCCCGATAGAGGTCAGTCTGGGGTCACACAGAGTGGTCGACAGATTAAAGTAGAGAAAAACAGTGAAGATGATGAAATAGATAGCGATAGACAGACAGAATCGGAAACTACTAGCCAAAGGTCACCTGACTTGGGTGGAGCAGCTCATGTATGTCAAGACACTTGTGAAGATCAGGAGACTTGTGGTTCGGCATCAGATTCACTAACTGATCAAATATGGACTACACTTGATGATGATCCACAGACTACAGAGTCCAGAAACATGTGTGTGACTACCAGTCTACAGTCAGATGTTAGCAAGAGGCATTCCCTGACAGATAACATGGTGGATGGGGCTGATGATGTGGTAGAATTCAAATCCTGCAGCTATACAGACTACTTGAAAATGTTAGACCAGAAGAGCCAGTCTGGCACATCAGAAAGTGCAGCAGAAGTTGATGATGGGAATCTGGCCAGCGAGGCACAAAGCTCCGAGCTCCAGACCTTGACTGACTGTAAGTATTTCCATTTGTTGTCTAAAACAAACGACTGCTACAGATTTTGTGCAGAGTGCTGAGATTCTCCTTGTGTGATCTATGAGAGGAGATGATGAAGATATCTGTGTGCAGTGAGAGCCATCTTTTACCAAAACCAAATCAAAACAATGTGTTAGTTTGTTGGATTGGTCATCTGTACCAGCTTCTGACACTGATGTACCTATATAGGGCCTGTAAGCGAAGCAGATCATATGGACACTGTAACCTGCCATGTGTGACATAAGAGGCAACTAAGGTTGATGTGACTGGTAACCTCATCCTGGGTGGATGAGGGGGGGGGGGGGGGGACAACTCTAACAGCAAAATTCAGCCAATCATGATAAGCCTCCTAAAGGGCACGATTTTCTGCAGTTCTTGCAGGCTTCCACAGAGTTTGCCATCTAGGGTTGTTTCATCTGTCCATAAAAATGGACTTGTCTGAGCTGTGTTGTTGTGGGTGTGCTGTAGTTGGAGGTGTGTGCCCACATGTACAAGCAGGGTTATCAAGGACAGGTCTTTTAATAAGCTCCTCAAAGTGTTAAACCCACCTGTGTATTTGATCTTTGAGAAGTGTTCTGTTACTATTTTCGATGTCTACTTGGTTGATCATATGTTCCTACTAATTTCCCTACCAATGTCATACATGTGGATTCCATCATACAATGTCCAATCCAGAACAAGGAAACAGATGAGTAACTTGTATATATATATATTTCATGTAGTATTTGCCATGTAATTATTGGTTGTTGTTTGTGTGCAGACGAAGGTTTTGGTCGCAGGGTCCATTTTGTGATTGTGTTCAAGGTTACAGATTCTTCTTCTGGTGTTTTGGCAATTCATACATTATACTAATGTCCTCGTGGTGCTGTAAAATGTTTGAGGTTTTCTTTTGGTGCTGCTTCTACTGCCTTATTTGCATAGACATGTCAATATTCTTACTCGCTTTCTGAAATGCCATCATAGTCTCACAACTTGAGGAAGGGAGACGCTCAGCTGCAGTTCCACATGGTAGAAGATGGGAAACACTCCACGGTGTGGCAAATGCAGCTCTGGGCACCGAGTACCCACCGGGATAAGTGGGCAAACGCAGCTCTGGGCACAGTATCCATGGAGATAAGTCGACAACTGCATCTGGGCAGAGCGGGGCACTCACTCGTCCTGACAGTCGGAAGTTTCTGACAAATGCAATGTTAAAATAACTCCCGTGTGAAAGTGGAAGGCAAGAGGAAACATGACACTTCCTTTCAAGATTTCATGAAATTCTATATCAGAGTCACAACTGAGTTGAGTCCAGCGTGGCCAAATGGATAAGAACGCGTGTTCTTAAACGTCCTGTATGTTGATGCCGAGGTAAGGGGTTCAACCCCTACACCGGACAGTTGGACTAAAATGTTGACCTCTCGTCCTTGACTTGGGGATGTAAATTATAAGTACCTCTGAAGTCGGTGTGGGTTCACCTGATGGTGAGACACACTGCTTATAAGGAAAGCTAATCCACACGCAACATTCAGTCCAGCACTACTAGAAGTAGTTTGTATGGACTATGCTTGAATTCAAAGCGAGCAAGTGCCAAAAAAAAAAAAAACTGCATTGATCTGGAACACCAAGGTCCAAGATCTCAGGAAAGGTATGAACACCAAGGTCCAAGATCTCAGGAAAGGTATGAACACCAAGGTCCAAGATCTCAGGAAAGGTATGAACACCAAGGTCCAAGATCTCAGGAAAGGTATGAACACCAAGGTCCAAGATCTCAGGAAAGGTATGGACACCAAGGTCCAAGATCTCAGGAAAGGTATGAACACCAAGGTCCAAGATCTCAGGAAAGGTATGGACACCAAGGTCCAAGATCTCAGGAAAGGTATGAACACCAAGGTCCAAGATCTCAGGAAAGGTATGGACACCAAGGTCCAAGATCTCAGGAAAGGTATGGACACCAAGGTCCAAGATCTCAGGAAAGGTATGGACACCAAGGTCCAAGATCTCAGGAAAGGTATGGACACCAAGGTCCAAGATCTCAGGAAAGGTATGAACACCAAGGTCCAAGATCTCAGGAAAGGTATGAACACCAAGGTCCAAGATCTCAGGAAAGGTATGAACACCAAGGTCCAAGATCTCAGGAAAGATATGGACACCAAGGTCCGAGATCTCAGGAAAGGTATGGACACCAAGGTCCAAGATGTCAGGAAAGGTATGGACACCAAGGTCCAAGATCTCAGGAAAGGTATGGACACCAAGGTCCAAGATCTCAGGAAAGGTATGGACACCAAGGTCCAAGATCTCAGGAAAGGTATGGACACCAAGGTCCAAGATCTCAGGAAAGATATGGACACCAAGGTCCGAGATCTCAGGAAAGGTATGGACACCTATGCCAACTGGCAGGGCACATGATGATGATGTAGACATCCTGCAGTCTCATTTCTGTATTTACTTCTGTGTGTGTTCCCTGAGCTCTGCCTTCAGCGGCTCTGCTTTAGCTATTATGTAAATCTGCTATTGTTTCTCTCACTATTTTCTGAAGAGTTTCCAGCGTTATTGATGTTGTTTTCATTGCCTGTTTCCAAGGACTCCCATACATGATTCATTCTAATTGCAAGGAACCTGTTACATGCAGTCTTCCATGCCCAACTTTTCTGCTGACTGCTGCAGGATGTGGTACTTGTGAAACAGACTGATCATAGCCATCAAGCTCTTAGTTGTTCATTTCTGAGATATCTGACATTGTATTGAAGTCATCTTTATTTATTTGTTATATAATTAAAGTAACATTGGTGAGAACATGCAACTTTCCCGTGGCAACCTACACATGTGAGCCATGTAACATTTCACTGTCACTCAAGAAAACCGGGTCTTTTGAACTTAAATTTTACAGAAAAGTTCTTAGAATATTTTGGACAAAGAAGTAGAAAAATGCTGACATGACAAGACCTGAACACCGAAGGAAACATGGTTATAAACAGCATCGTGTCTGGGGAACTGAAATACTTGGCCGTATGAAACGTGACAGTGGGCTTGGGGAGACCGTGGCTGGAGGGCTGGGGGAGACCATAGCTGGAGGGCTGGGGGAGATCATGGTTGGAGGGCTGAGGGAGACCATGGCTGGAGGGCTGGGGGAGACTATGGCTGGAGGGCTGGGGGAGACTATGGCTGGAGGGCTGGGGGAGACCATAGCTGGAGGGCTGGGGGAGACCATAGCTGGAGGGCTGGGGGAGACTATGGCTGGAGGGCTGGGGGAGACCATGGCTGGAGGGCTGTGGGAGACCATAGCTGGAGGGCTGGGGGAGACCATGGCTGGAGGGCTGGGGGAGACCATGGCTGGAGGGCTGGGGTAGACCATGGCTGGAGGGCTGGGGGAGACCATGGCTGGAGGGCTGGGGGAGACCATGGCTGGAGGGCTGGGGGAGACCATGGCTGGAGGGCTGGGGGAGACCCTGGCTGGGGGAGACCCTGGCTGGAGGGCTGGGGGTGACCATGGCTGGAGAGCTTGGCGAGACCGTGGCTGGAGGGCTGGGGGAGATCATGGCTGGAGGGCTGGGGGAGACCATGGCTGGAGGGCTGGGGGAGACCATGGCTGGAGGGCTGGGGGTGACTATGGCTGGAGGGCTGGGGGAGACCATGGCTTGAGGGCTGGGGGAGACCATGGCTGGAGGGCTGGGGGTGACGATGGCTGGAGGGCTGGGGGAGATCGTGGCTGGAGGGCTGGGGGAGAACGTGGCTGGAGGGCTGGGGGAGACCGTGGCTGGAGGGCTGGGGGAGACCGTGGCTGGAGGGCTGGGGGAGACCGTGGCTGGAGGGCTGGGGGAGACCATGGCTGGAGGGCTGGGGGAGACCATGGGTGGAGGGCTGGGGGAGACCAGGGCTGGAGGGCTGGTGGAGACCATGGCTGGAGGGCTTAGGGAGACCAGGGCTGGAGGGCTGGGGGAGACCAGGGCTGGAGGGCTGGGGGAGACCAGGGCTGGAGGGCTGGGGGAGATCATGGCTGGAGGGCTGGGGGAGACCGTGGCTGGAGGGCTGGGGGAGACCGTGGCTGGAGGGCTGGGGGAGACCATGGCTGGAGGGCTGGGGGAGACCGTGGCTGGAGGGCTGGGGGAGACCATGGCTGGAGGGCTGGGGGAGACCATGGCTGGAGGGCTTTGGGAGACCAGGGCTGGAGGGCTGGGGGAGACCAGGGCTGGAGGGCTGGGGGAGACCGTGGCTGGAGGGCTGGGGGAGACCATGGCTGGAGGGCTGGTGGAGACCATGGCTGGAGGGCTGGGGGAGACCATGGCTGGAGGGCTGGGGGAGACCATGGCTGGAGGGCTGGTGGAGACCATGGCTGGAGGGCTTGGTTCCTGATAGCAGAGGCTGGGGTTGCCTGGCCCCAATGATGTAGACAGGAGTTTGCAGACACCTGGGGCGTGACCGTGTGCACGAGGCGGGAGAATTGACCAGAGATCAAGAGACTTGTTGCCTGGCCTTGATGAGGGCCACCTGCTGCTTGACAGTGCTAGCGTTCGTGTCCTCTACCACCTCCGCTGTCTTCCCCGGTTCATACATGGTGTGAATGAATGGATGTACAGTATTTTCTTACCAGTGCTACAGAATTTGCTTGCTGAGCTGAGATGCTCCTGTGTTTGAAAAACTAAATGGGAGCATTTGTGGATAGCTTCACAGATAAGTGAAGGCAGTTGAATCAATCAATGTAGACAGTTGTTGAATCATTCAGTGAAGACAGTTGTTGAATCGATCAATGAAGACAGTTGTTGAATCAATCAATGAAGACAGTTGTTGAATCAATCAATGAAGACAGTTGTTGAATTAATCAATGAAGACAGTTGTTGAATCAATCAATGAAGACAGTTGTTGAATCAATCAATGAAGACAGTTGTTGAATCAATCAATGAAGACAGTTGTTGAATCAATCAATGAAGACAGTTATTGAATCAATCAATGAAGACAGTTGTTGAATCAATCAATGAAGACAGTTGTTGAATCGATCAGTGAAGACAGTTGTTGAATCAATCAATGAAGACAGTTGTTGAATCAATCAATGAAGACAGTTGTTGAATCAATCAATGAAGACAGTTGTTGAATCAATCAATGAAGACAGTTGTTGAATCAATCAATGAAGACAGTTGTTGAATCAATCAATGAAGACAGTTGTTGAATCAATCAATGAAGACAGTTGTTGAATCAATCAATGAAGACAGTTGTTGAATCAATCAATGAAGACAGTTGTTGAATCAATCAATGAAGACAGTTGTTGAATCAATCAATGAAGACAGTTGTTGAATCGATCAGTGAAGACAGTTGTTGAATCGATCAGCAGAATGAACACAATTGTTTCAACATTTTGTAAAGATGTGTATATGTGTCTCTAGGCACAGACGATCCATCCAGCGCGATCTTCAACATTGTGTACAGATGTGTCTATGTTTCTCTAGGCTTGGACGATCCATCCAGCCCGATCAGCAAGGACGACAGTCAGACGAGTGAAGTTAGTGACTCGCCAGCTCTGGAAGTCAGGGGCACGTCTCTGTCGTTGTTGGAAGATGACCAAGTGCCAGATAGGATACTCAGTGCCAGGAGGAGCGACGTAAAATCTGGCTGTAGTCAGGACGATGTGATTGATTTGACTGATGCTGATGCTGACAGCCAGGTACAAATTGTGAGGCTGAGATTAATTGCTGAGGTTGAATGGCAGGTACAAATTCTGAAGCTGAGAGTAATTGTTGAGGCTGACAGCCAGGTACAAATAGTGAGGTTGAGAGTAACTGTTGAGGCTGAGAGGTAGGTAGAAATTGTGAGGCTGAGAGTAATTGTTAAGGCTGACAGTCAGGTACAAATTGTGAGGGTGAGAGTAATTGATGAGGCTGAGAGGCAGGTACAAATTGTGAAGCTGAGAGTAATTGTTGAGGCTGACAGCCAGGTACAAATTGTGAGGCAGAGTAATTGTTAAGGCTGACAGCCAGGTACAAATTGTGAGGCAGAGTAATTGTTAAGGCTGACAGCCAGGTATAAATTGTGAGGCTGAGAGTCATTGTTGAGGCTGACAGGCAGGTGCATATTATGAGGCTGTGAAGCCACATGACCACTCACACCACATCTCAAGGCACTTGAAAAATGAGACAACTGTTTAGAGGAAGGAAGCTGTAGAAATAGTGTGTGTTGTCTGTTGTCATTGTATTTTATGTGTAGAGGAAGGAAGCTAAAGAAATAGTGTGTGTTGTCTGTTGTCATTGAATTTTATGTGTAGAGGAAGGAAGCTATAGAAATAGTGTGTGTTGTCTGTTGTCATTGTATTTTATGTGTAGAGGAAGGAAGCTAAAGAAATAGTGTGTGTTGTGTGTTGTCATTGTATTTTATGTGTAGAGGAAGGAAGCTAAAGAAATAGTGTGTGTTGTCTGTTGTCCTTGTATTTTATGTGTAGAGGAAGGAAGCTATAGAAATAGTGTGTGTTGTCTGTTGTCCTTGTATTTTATGTGTAGAGGAAGGAAGCTATAGAAATAGTGTGTGTTGTCTGTTGTCATTGTATTTTATGTGTAGAGGAAGGAAGCTATAGAAATAGTGTGTGTTGTCTGTTGTCATTGTATTTTATGTGTAGAGGAAGGAAGCTATAGAAATAGTGTGTGTTGTCTGTTGTCATTGTATTTTATGTGTAGAGGAAGGAAGCTATAGAAATAGTGTGTGTTGTCTGTTGTCATTGTATTTTATGTGTAGAGGAAGGAAGCTAAAGAAATAGTGTGTGTTGTCTGTTGTCATTGTATTTTATGTGTAGGGGAAGGAAGCTAAAGAAATAGTGTGTGTTGTCTGTTGTCCTTGTATTTTATGTGTAGAGGAAGGAAGCTATAGAAATAGTGTGTGTTGTCTGTTGTCATTGTATTTTATGTGTAGAGGAAGGAAGCTATAGAAATAGTGTGTGTTGTCTGTTGTCATTGTATTTTATGTGTAGAGGAAGGAAGCTATAGAAATAGTGTGTGTTGTCTGTTGTCATTGTATTTTATGTGTAGAGGATGGAAGCTAAAGAAATAGTGTGTGTTGTCTGTTGTCATTGTATTTTATGTGTAGAAGAAGGAAGCTATAGAAATAGTGTGTGTTGTCTGTTGTCATTGTATTTTATGTGTAGAGGAAGGAAGCTAAAGAAATAGTGTGTGTTGTCTGTTGTCATTGTATTTTATGTGTAGAGGAAGGAAGCTAAAGAAATAGTGTGTGTTGTCTGTTGTCATTGTATTTTATGTGTAGAGGAAGGAAGCTATAGAAATAGTGTGTGTTGTCTGTTGTCATTGTATTTTATGTGTAGAGGAAGGAAGCTATAGAAATAGTGTGTGTTGTCTGTTGTCATTGTATTTTATGTGTAGAGGAAGGAAGCTAAAGAAATAGTGTGTGTTGTCTGTTGTCCTTGTATTTTATGTGTAGAGGAAGGAAGCTAAAGAAATAGTGTGTGTTGTCTGTTGTCATTGTATTTTATGTGTAGAGGAAGGAAGCTAAAGAAATAGTGTGTGTTGTCTGTTGTCATTGTATTTTATGTGTAGAGGAAGGAAGCTAAAGAAATAGTGTGTGTTGTCTGTTGTCATTGTATTTTATGCGTAGAGGAAGGAAGCTATAGAAATAGTGTGTGTTGTCTGTTGTCATTGTATTTTATGCGTAGAGGAAGGAAGCTAAAGAAATAGTGTGTGTTGTCTGTTGTCATTGTATTTTATGCGTAGAGGAAGGAAGCTAAAGAAATAGTGTGTGTTGTCTGTTGTCATTGTATTTTATGTGTAGAGGAAGGAAGCTATAGAAATAGTGTGTGTTGTCTGTTGTCATTGTATTTTATGTGTAGAGGAAGGAAGCTAAAGAAATAGTGTGTTGTCTGTTGTCATTGTATTTTATGTGTAGAGGAAGGAAGCTAAAGAAATAGTGTGTGTTGTCTGTTGTCATTGTATTTTATGTGTAGAGGAAGGAAGCTGAAGAAATAGTGTGTGTTGTCTGTTGTCCTTGTATTTTATGTGTAGAGGAAGGAAGCTAAAGAAATAGTGTGTGTTGTCTGTTGTCCTTGTATTTTATGTGTAGAGGAAGGAAGCTAAAGAAATAGTGTGTGTTGTCTGTTGTCCTTGTATTTTATGTGTAGAGGAAGGAAGCTAAAGAAATAGTGTGTGTTGTCTGTTGTCCTTGTATTTTATGTGTAGAGGAAGGAAGCTATAGAAATAGTGTGTGTTGTCTGTTGTCCTTGTATTTTATGTGTAGAGGAAGAAAGCTAAAGAAATAGTGTGTGTTGTCTGTTGTCATTGTATTTTATGTGTAGAGGAAGGAAGCTAAAGAAATAGTGTGTGTTGTCTGTTGTCCTTGCATTTTATGTATAGAGGAAGGAAGCTATAGAAATAGTGTGTGTTGTCTGTTGTCATTGTATTTTATGTGTAGAGGAAGGAAGCTAAAGAAATAGTGTGTGTTGTCTGTTGTCCTTGTATTTTATGTGTAGAGGAAGGAAGCTATAGAAATAGTGTGTGTTGTCTGTTGTCATTGTATTTTATGTGTAGAGGAAGGAAGCTAAAGAAATAGTGTGTGTTGTCTGTTGTCCTTGTATTTTATGTGTAGAGGAAGGAAGCTATAGAAATAGTGTGTGTTGTCTGTTGTTATTGTATTTTATGTGTAGACGAAGGAAGCTAAAGAAATAGTGTGTGTTGTCTGTTGTCCTTGTATTTTATGTGTAGAGGAAGGAAGCTAAAGAAATAGTGTGTGTTGTCTGTTGTCCTTGTATTTTATGTGTAGAGGAAGGAAGCTATAGAAATAGTGTGTGTTGTCTGTTGTCATTGTATTTTATGTGTAGAGGAAGGAAGCTAAAGAAATAGTGTGTGTTGTCTGTTGTCATTGTATTTTATGTGTAGAGGAAGGAAGCTAAAGAAATAGTGTGTGTTGTCTGTTGTCATTGTATTTTATGTGTAGAGGAAGGAAGCTAAAGAAATAGTGTGTGTTGTCTGTTGTCATTGTATTTTATGTGTAGAGGTAGGAAGCTATAGAAATAGTGTGTGTTGTCTGTTGTCATTGTATTTTATGTGTAGAGGAAGGAAGCTAAAGAAATAGTGTGTGTTGTCTGTTGTCCTTGTATTTTATGTGTAGAGGAAGGAAGCTAAAGAAATAGTGTGTGTTGTCTGTTGTCATTGTATTTTATGTGTAGAGGAAGGAAGCTAAAGAAATAGTGTGTGTTGTCTGTTGTCATTGTATTTTATGCGTAGAGGAAGGAAGCTATAGAAATAGTGTGTGTTGTCTGTTGTCATTGTATTTTATGCGTAGAGGAAGGAAGCTAAAGAAATAGTGTGTGTTGTCTGTTGTCATTGTATTTTATGCGTAGAGGAAGGAAGCTAAAGAAATAGTGTGTGTTGTCTGTTGTCATTGTATTTTATGTGTAGAGGAAGGAAGCTATAGAAATAGTGTGTGTTGTCTGTTGTCATTGTATTTTATGTGTAGAGGAAGGAAGCTAAAGAAATAGTGTGTTGTCTGTTGTCATTGTATTTTATGTGTAGATGAAGGAAGCTAAAGAAATAGTGTGTGTTGTCTGTTGTCATTGTATTTTATGTGTAGAGGAAGGAAGCTGAAGAAATAGTGTGTGTTGTCTGTTGTCCTTGTATTTTATGTGTAGAGGAAGGAAGCTAAAGAAATAGTGTGTGTTGTCTGTTGTCCTTGTATTTTATGTGTAGAGGAAGGAAGCTAAAGAAATAGCGTGTGTTGTCTGTTGTCCTTGTATTTTATGTGTAGAGGAAGGAAGCTAAAGAAATAGTGTGTGTTGTCTGTTGTCCTTGTATTTTATGTGTAGAGGAAGGAAGCTATAGAAATAGTGTGTGTTGTCTGTTGTCCTTGTATTTTATGTGTAGAGGAAGAAAGCTAAAGAAATAGTGTGTGTTGTCTGTTGCCATTGTATTTTATGTGTAGAGGAAGGAAGCTAAAGAAATAGTGTGTGTTGTCTGTTGTCCTTGCATTTTATGTATAGAGGAAGGAAGCTATAGAAATAGAGTGTGTTGTCTGTTGTCATTGTATTTTATGTGTAGAGGAAGGAAGCTAAAGAAATAGTGTGTGTTGTCTGTTGTCCTTGTATTTTATGTGTAGAGGAAGGAAGCTATAGAAATAGTGTGTGTTGTCTGTTGTCATTGTATTTTATGTGTAGAGGAAGGAAGCTAAAGAAATAGTGTGTGTTGTCTGTTGTCCTTGTATTTTATGTGTAGAGGAAGGAAGCTATAGAAATAGTGTGTGTTGTCTGTTGTTATTGTATTTTATGTGTAGAGGAAGGAAGCTAAAGAAATAGTGTGTGTTGTCTGTTGTCCTTGTATTTTATGTGTAGAGGAAGGAAGCTAAAGAAATAGTGTGTGTTGTCTGTTGTCATTGTATTTTATGTGTAGAGGAAGGAAGCTATAGAAATAGTGTGTGTTGTCTGTTGTCATTGTATTTTATGTGTAGAGGAAGGAAGCTAAAGAAATAGTGTGTGTTGTCTGATGTCATTGTATTTTATGTGTAGAGGAAGGAAGCTAAAGAAATAGTGTGTGTTGTCTGTTGTCCTTGTATTTTATGTGTAGAGGAAGGAAGCTAAAGAAATAGTGTGTGTTGTCTGTTGTCCTTGTATTTTATGTGTAGAGGAAGGAAGCTAAAGAAATAGTGTGTGTTGTCTGTTGTCCTTGTATTTTATGTGTAGAGGAAGGAAGCTATAGAAATAGTGTGTGTTGTCTGTTGTCCTTGTATTTTATGTGTAGAGGAAGAAAGCTAAAGAAATAGTGTGTGTTGTCTGTTGTCATTGTATTTTATGTGTAGAGGAAGGAAGCTAAAGAAATAGTGTGTGTTGTCTGTTGTCCTTGCATTTTATGTATAGAGGAAGGAAGCTATAGAAATAGTGTGTGTTGTCTGTTGTCATTGTATTTTATGTGTAGAGGAAGGAAGCTAAAGAAATAGTGTGTGTTGTCTGTTGTCCTTGTATTTTATGTGTAGAGGAAGGAAGCTATAGAAATAGTGTGTGTTGTCTGTTGTCATTGTATTTTATGTGTAGAGGAAGGAAGCTAAAGAAATAGTGTGTGTTGTCTGTTGTCCTTGTATTTTATGTGTAGAGGAAGGAAGCTATAGAAATAGTGTGTGTTGTCTGTTGTTATTGTATTTTATGTGTAGAGGAAGGAAGCTAAAGAAATAGTGTGTGTTGTCTGTTGTCCTTGTATTTTATGTGTAGAGGAAGGAAGCTAAAGAAATAGTGTGTGTTGTCTGTTGTCCTTGTATTTTATGTGTAGAGGAAGGAAGCTATAGAAATAGTGTGTGTTGTCTGTTGTCATTGTATTTTATGTGTAGAGGAAGGAAGCTAAAGAAATAGTGTGTGTTGTCTGTTGTCATTGTATTTTATGTGTAGAGGAAGGAAGCTAAAGAAATAGTGTGTGTTGTCTGTTGTCATTGTATTTTATGTGTAGAGGAAGGAAGCTAAAGAAATAGTGTGTGTTGTCTGTTGTCATTGTATTTTATGTGTAGAGGTAGGAAGCTATAGAAATAGTGTGTGTTGTCTGTTGTCATTGTATTTTATGTGTAGAGGAAGGAAGCTAAAGAAATAGTGTGTGTTGTCTGTTGTCCTTGTATTTTATGTGTAGAGGAAGGAAGCTAAAGAAATAGTGTGTGTTGTCTGTTGTCATTGTATTTTATGTGTAGAGGAAGGAAGCTAAAGAAATAGTGTGTGTTGTCTGTTGTCATTGTATTTTATGCGTAGAGGAAGGAAGCTAAAGAAATAGTGTGTGTTGTCTGTTGTCATTGTATTTTATGTGTAGAGGAAGGAAGCTAAAGAAATAGTGTGTGTTGTCTGTTGTCATTGTATTTTATGCGTAGAGGAAGGAAGCTATAGAAATAGTGTGTGTTGTCTGTTGTCATTGTATTTTATGCGTAGAGGAAGGAAGCTAAAGAAATAGTGTGTGTTGTCTGTTGTCATTGTATTTTATGCGTAGAGGAAGGAAGCTAAAGAAATAGTGTGTGTTGTCTGTTGTCATTGTATTTTATGTGTAGAGGAAGGAAGCTATAGAAATAGTGTGTGTTGTCTGTTGTCATTGTATTTTATGTGTAGAGGAAGGAAGCTAAAGAAATAGTGTGTTGTCTGTTGTCATTGTATTTTATGTGTAGATGAAGGAAGCTAAAGAAATAGTGTGTGTTGTCTGTTGTCATTGTATTTTATGTGTAGAGGAAGGAAGCTGAAGAAATAGTGTGTGTTGTCTGTTGTCCTTGTATTTTATGTGTAGAGGAAGGAAGCTAAAGAAATAGTGTGTGTTGTCTGTTGTCCTTGTATTTTATGTGTAGAGGAAGAAAGCTAAAGAAATAGTGTGTGTTGTCTGTTGCCATTGTATTTTATGTGTAGAGGAAGGAAGCTAAAGAAATAGTGTGTGTTGTCTGTTGTCCTTGCATTTTATGTATAGAGGAAGGAAGCTATAGAAATAGAGTGTGTTGTCTGTTGTCATTGTATTTTATGTGTAGAGGAAGGAAGCTAAAGAAATAGTGTGTGTTGTCTGTTGTCCTTGTATTTTATGTGTAGAGGAAGGAAGCTATAGAAATAGTGTGTGTTGTCTGTTGTCATTGTATTTTATGTGTAGAGGAAGGAAGCTAAAGAAATAGTGTGTGTTGTCTGTTGTCCTTGTATTTTATGTGTAGAGGAAGGAAGCTATAGAAATAGTGTGTGTTGTCTGTTGTTATTGTATTTTATGTGTAGAGGAAGGAAGCTAAAGAAATAGTGTGTGTTGTCTGTTGTCCTTGTATTTTATGTGTAGAGGAAGGAAGCTAAAGAAATAGTGTGTGTTGTCTGTTGTCATTGTATTTTATGTGTAGAGGAAGGAAGCTAAAGAAATAGTGTGTGTTGTCTGTTGTCATTGTATTTTATGTGTAGAGGAAGGAAGCTAAAGAAATAGTGTGTTGTCTGTTGTCATTGTATTTTATGTGTAGATGAAGGAAGCTAAAGAAATAGTGTGTGTTGTCTGTTGTCATTGTATTTTATGTGTAGAGGAAGGAAGCTGAAGAAATAGTGTGTGTTGTCTGTTGTCCTTGTATTTTATGTGTAGAGGAAGGAAGCTAAAGAAATAGTGTGTTGTCTGTTGTCATTGTATTTTATGTGTAGATGAAGGAAGCTAAAGAAATAGTGTGTGTTGTCTGTTGTCATTGTATTTTATGTGTAGAGGAAGGAAGCTGAAGAAATAGTGTGTGTTGTCTGTTGTCCTTGTATTTTATGTGTAGAGGAAGGAAGCTAAAGAAATAGTGTGTGTTGTCTGTTGTCCTTGTATTTTATGTGTAGAGGAAGGAAGCTAAAGAAATAGCGTGTGTTGTCTGTTGTCCTTGTATTTTATGTGTAGAGGAAGGAAGCTAAAGAAATAGTGTGTGTTGTCTGTTGTCCTTGTATTTTATGTGTAGAGGAAGGAAGCTATAGAAATAGTGTGTGTTGTCTGTTGTCCTTGTATTTTATGTGTAGAGGAAGAAAGCTAAAGAAATAGTGTGTGTTGTCTGTTGCCATTGTATTTTATGTGTAGAGGAAGGAAGCTAAAGAAATAGTGTGTGTTGTCTGTTGTCCTTGCATTTTATGTATAGAGGAAGGAAGCTATAGAAATAGAGTGTGTTGTCTGTTGTCATTGTATTTTATGTGTAGAGGAAGGAAGCTAAAGAAATAGTGTGTGTTGTCTGTTGTCCTTGTATTTTATGTGTAGAGGAAGGAAGCTATAGAAATAGTGTGTGTTGTCTGTTGTCATTGTATTTTATGTGTAGAGGAAGGAAGCTAAAGAAATAGTGTGTGTTGTCTGTTGTCCTTGTATTTTATGTGTAGAGGAAGGAAGCTATAGAAATAGTGTGTGTTGTCTGTTGTTATTGTATTTTATGTGTAGAGGAAGGAAGCTAAAGAAATAGTGTGTGTTGTCTGTTGTCCTTGTATTTTATGTGTAGAGGAAGGAAGCTAAAGAAATAGTGTGTGTTGTCTGTTGTCATTGTATTTTATGTGTAGAGGAAGGAAGCTATAGAAATAGTGTGTGTTGTCTGTTGTCATTGTATTTTATGTGTAGAGGAAGGAAGCTAAAGAAATAGTGTGTGTTGTCTGATGTCATTGTATTTTATGTGTAGAGGAAGGAAGCTAAAGAAATAGTGTGTGTTGTCTGTTGTCCTTGTATTTTATGTGTAGAGGAAGGAAGCTAAAGAAATAGTGTGTGTTGTCTGTTGTCCTTGTATTTTATGTGTAGAGGAAGGAAGCTAAAGAAATAGTGTGTGTTGTCTGTTGTCCTTGTATTTTATGTGTAGAGGAAGGAAGCTATAGAAATAGTGTGTGTTGTCTGTTGTCCTTGTATTTTATGTGTAGAGGAAGAAAGCTAAAGAAATAGTGTGTGTTGTCTGTTGTCATTGTATTTTATGTGTAGAGGAAGGAAGCTAAAGAAATAGTGTGTGTTGTCTGTTGTCCTTGCATTTTATGTATAGAGGAAGGAAGCTATAGAAATAGTGTGTGTTGTCTGTTGTCATTGTATTTTATGTGTAGAGGAAGGAAGCTAAAGAAATAGTGTGTGTTGTCTGTTGTCCTTGTATTTTATGTGTAGAGGAAGGAAGCTATAGAAATAGTGTGTGTTGTCTGTTGTCATTGTATTTTATGTGTAGAGGAAGGAAGCTAAAGAAATAGTGTGTGTTGTCTGTTGTCCTTGTATTCTATGTGTAGAGGAAGGAAGCTATAGAAATAGTGTGTGTTGTCTGTTGTTATTGTATTTTATGTGTAGAGGAAGGAAGCTAAAGAAATAGTGTGTGTTGTCTGTTGTCCTTGTATTTTATGTGTAGAGGAAGGAAGCTAAAGAAATAGTGTGTGTTGTCTGTTGTCCTTGTATTTTATGTGTAGAGGAAGGAAGCTATAGAAATAGTGTGTGTTGTCTGTTGTCATTGTATTTTATGTGTAGAGGAAGGAAGCTAAAGAAATAGTGTGTGTTGTCTGTTGTCATTGTATTTTATGTGTAGAGGAAGGAAGCTAAAGAAATAGTGTGTGTTGTCTGTTGTCATTGTATTTTATGTGTAGAGGAAGGAAGCTAAAGAAATAGTGTGTGTTGTCTGTTGTCATTGTATTTTATGTGTAGAGGTAGGAAGCTATAGAAATAGTGTGTGTTGTCTGTTGTCATTGTATTTTATGTGTAGAGGAAGGAAGCTAAAGAAATAGTGTGTGTTGTCTGTTGTCCTTGTATTTTATGTGTAGAGGAAGGAAGCTAAAGAAATAGTGTGTGTTGTCTGTTGTCATTGTATTTTATGTGTAGAGGAAGGAAGCTAAAGAAATAGTGTGTGTTGTCTGTTGTCATTGTATTTTATGCGTAGAGGAAGGAAGCTAAAGAAATAGTGTGTGTTGTCTGTTGTCATTGTATTTTATGTGTAGAGGAAGGAAGCTAAAGAAATAGTGTGTGTTGTCTGTTGTCATTGTATTTTATGCGTAGAGGAAGGAAGCTATAGAAATAGTGTGTGTTGTCTGTTGTCATTGTATTTTATGCGTAGAGGAAGGAAGCTAAAGAAATAGTGTGTGTTGTCTGTTGTCATTGTATTTTATGCGTAGAGGAAGGAAGCTAAAGAAATAGTGTGTGTTGTCTGTTGTCATTGTATTTTATGTGTAGAGGAAGGAAGCTATAGAAATAGTGTGTGTTGTC
The DNA here is from genome assembly GCA_963921405.1 of Cepaea hortensis. NCBI lineage: Eukaryota > Metazoa > Mollusca > Gastropoda > Stylommatophora > Helicidae > Cepaea > Cepaea hortensis. The sequence goes on from OY992894.1 coordinate 96,758,426, forward strand.
TGTTGTCATTGTATTTTATGTGTAGAGGAAGGAAGCTAAAGAAATAGTGTGTTGTCTGTTGTCATTGTATTTTATGTGTAGATGAAGGAAGCTAAAGAAATAGTGTGTGTTGTCTGTTGTCATTGTATTTTATGTGTAGAGGAAGGAAGCTGAAGAAATAGTGTGTGTTGTCTGTTGTCCTTGTATTTTATGTGTAGAGGAAGGAAGCTAAAGAAATAGTGTGTGTTGTCTGTTGTCCTTGTATTTTATGTGTAGAGGAAGAAAGCTAAAGAAATAGTGTGTGTTGTCTGTTGCCATTGTATTTTATGTGTAGAGGAAGGAAGCTAAAGAAATAGTGTGTGTTGTCTGTTGTCCTTGCATTTTATGTATAGAGGAAGGAAGCTATAGAAATAGAGTGTGTTGTCTGTTGTCATTGTATTTTATGTGTAGAGGAAGGAAGCTAAAGAAATAGTGTGTGTTGTCTGTTGTCCTTGTATTTTATGTGTAGAGGAAGGAAGCTATAGAAATAGTGTGTGTTGTCTGTTGTCATTGTATTTTATGTGTAGAGGAAGGAAGCTAAAGAAATAGTGTGTGTTGTCTGTTGTCCTTGTATTTTATGTGTAGAGGAAGGAAGCTATAGAAATAGTGTGTGTTGTCTGTTGTTATTGTATTTTATGTGTAGAGGAAGGAAGCTAAAGAAATAGTGTGTGTTGTCTGTTGTCCTTGTATTTTATGTGTAGAGGAAGGAAGCTAAAGAAATAGTGTGTGTTGTCTGTTGTCATTGTATTTTATGTGTAGAGGAAGGAAGCTAAAGAAATAGTGTGTGTTGTCTGTTGTCATTGTATTTTATGTGTAGAGGAAGGAAGCTAAAGAAATAGTGTGTTGTCTGTTGTCATTGTATTTTATGTGTAGATGAAGGAAGCTAAAGAAATAGTGTGTGTTGTCTGTTGTCATTGTATTTTATGTGTAGAGGAAGGAAGCTGAAGAAATAGTGTGTGTTGTCTGTTGTCCTTGTATTTTATGTGTAGAGGAAGGAAGCTAAAGAAATAGTGTGTTGTCTGTTGTCATTGTATTTTATGTGTAGAGGAAGGAAGCTAAAGAAATAGTGTGTGTTGTCTGTTGTCATTGTATTTTATGTGTAGAGGAAGGAAGCTGAAGAAATAGTGTGTGTTGTCTGTTGTCCTTGTATTTTATGTGTAGAGGAAGGAAGCTAAAGAAATAGTGTGTGTTGTCTGTTGTCCTTGTATTTTATGTGTAGAGGAAGGAAGCTAAAGAAATAGCGTGTGTTGTCTGTTGTCCTTGTATTTTATGTGTAGAGGAAGGAAGCTAAAGAAATAGTGTGTGTTGTCTGTTGTCCTTGTATTTTATGTGTAGAGGAAGGAAGCTATAGAAATAGTGTGTGTTGTCTGTTGTCCTTGTATTTTATGTGTAGAGGAAGAAAGCTAAAGAAATAGTGTGTGTTGTCTGTTGCCATTGTATTTTATGTGTAGAGGAAGGAAGCTAAAGAAATAGTGTGTGTTGTCTGTTGTCCTTGCATTTTATGTATAGAGGAAGGAAGCTATAGAAATAGAGTGTGTTGTCTGTTGTCATTGTATTTTATGTGTAGAGGAAGGAAGCTAAAGAAATAGTGTGTGTTGTCTGTTGTCCTTGTATTTTATGTGTAGAGGAAGGAAGCTATAGAAATAGTGTGTGTTGTCTGTTGTCATTGTATTTTATGTGTAGAGGAAGGAAGCTAAAGAAATAGTGTGTGTTGTCTGTTGTCCTTGTATTTTATGTGTAGAGGAAGGAAGCTATAGAAATAGTGTGTGTTGTCTGTTGTTATTGTATTTTATGTGTAGAGGAAGGAAGCTAAAGAAATAGTGTGTGTTGTCTGTTGTCCTTGTATTTTATGTGTAGAGGAAGGAAGCTAAAGAAATAGTGTGTGTTGTCTGTTGTCATTGTATTTTATGTGTAGAGGAAGGAAGCTATAGAAATAGTGTGTGTTGTCTGTTGTCATTGTATTTTATGTGTAGAGGAAGGAAGCTAAAGAAATAGTGTGTGTTGTCTGATGTCATTGTATTTTATGTGTAGAGGAAGGAAGCTAAAGAAATAGTGTGTGTTGTCTGTTGTCCTTGTATTTTATGTGTAGAGGAAGGAAGCTAAAGAAATAGTGTGTGTTGTCTGTTGTCCTTGTATTTTATGTGTAGAGGAAGGAAGCTAAAGAAATAGTGTGTGTTGTCTGTTGTCCTTGTATTTTATGTGTAGAGGAAGGAAGCTATAGAAATAGTGTGTGTTGTCTGTTGTCCTTGTATTTTATGTGTAGAGGAAGAAAGCTAAAGAAATAGTGTGTGTTGTCTGTTGTCATTGTATTTTATGTGTAGAGGAAGGAAGCTAAAGAAATAGTGTGTGTTGTCTGTTGTCCTTGCATTTTATGTGTAGAGGAAGGAAGCTATAGAAATAGTGTGTGTTGTCTGTTGTCATTGTATTTTATGTGTAGAGGAAGGAAGCTAAAGAAATAGTGTGTGTTGTCTGTTGTCCTTGTATTTTATGTGTAGAGGAAGGAAGCTATAGAAATAGTGTGTGTTGTCTGTTGTCATTGTATTTTATGTGTAGAGGAAGGAAGCTAAAGAAATAGTGTGTGTTGTCTGTTGTCCTTGTATTTTATGTGTAGAGGAAGGAAGCTATAGAAATAGTGTGTGTTGTCTGTTGTTATTGTATTTTATGTGTAGAGGAAGGAAGCTAAAGAAATAGTGTGTGTTGTCTGTTGTCCTTGTATTTTATGTGTAGAGGAAGGAAGCTAAAGAAATAGTGTGTGTTGTCTGTTGTCCTTGTATTTTATGTGTAGAGGAAGGAAGCTATAGAAATAGTGTGTGTTGTCTGTTGTCATTGTATTTTATGTGTAGAGGAAGGAAGCTGAAGAAATAGTGTGTGTTGTCTGTTGTCCTTGTATTTTATGTGTAGAGGAAGGAAGCTAAAGAAATAGTGTGTGTTGTCTGTTGTCCTTGTATTTTATGTGTAGAGGAAGGAAGCTAAAGAAATAGCGTGTGTTGTCTGTTGTCCTTGTATTTTATGTGTAGAGGAAGGAAGCTAAAGAAATAGTGTGTGTTGTCTGTTGTCCTTGTATTTTATGTGTAGAGGAAGGAAGCTATAGAAATAGTGTGTGTTGTCTGTTGTCCTTGTATTTTATGTGTAGAGGAAGAAAGCTAAAGAAATAGTGTGTGTTGTCTGTTGCCATTGTATTTTATGTGTAGAGGAAGGAAGCTAAAGAAATAGTGTGTGTTGTCTGTTGTCCTTGCATTTTATGTATAGAGGAAGGAAGCTATAGAAATAGAGTGTGTTGTCTGTTGTCATTGTATTTTATGTGTAGAGGAAGGAAGCTAAAGAAATAGTGTGTGTTGTCTGTTGTCCTTGTATTTTATGTGTAGAGGAAGGAAGCTATAGAAATAGTGTGTGTTGTCTGTTGTCATTGTATTTTATGTGTAGAGGAAGGAAGCTATAGAAATAGTGTGTGTTGTCTGTTGTTATTGTATTTTATGTGTAGAGGAAGGAAGCTAAAGAAATAGTGTGTGTTGTCTGTTGTCCTTGTATTTTATGTGTAGAGGAAGGAAGCTAAAGAAATAGTGTGTGTTGTCTGTTGTCATTGTATTTTATGTGTAGAGGAAGGAAGCTAAAGAAATAGTGTGTGTTGTCTGTTGTCATTGTATTTTATGTGTAGAGGAAGGAAGCTAAAGAAATAGTGTGTTGTCTGTTGTCATTGTATTTTATGTGTAGATGAAGGAAGCTAAAGAAATAGTGTGTGTTGTCTGTTGTCATTGTATTTTATGTGTAGAGGAAGGAAGCTGAAGAAATAGTGTGTGTTGTCTGTTGTCCTTGTATTTTATGTGTAGAGGAAGGAAGCTAAAGAAATAGTGTGTTGTCTGTTGTCATTGTATTTTATGTGTAGAGGAAGGAAGCTAAAGAAATAGTGTGTGTTGTCTGTTGTCATTGTATTTTATGTGTAGAGGAAGGAAGCTGAAGAAATAGTGTGTGTTGTCTGTTGTCCTTGTATTTTATGTGTAGAGGAAGGAAGCTAAAGAAATAGTGTGTGTTGTCTGTTGTCCTTGTATTTTATGTGTAGAGGAAGGAAGCTAAAGAAATAGCGTGTGTTGTCTGTTGTCCTTGTATTTTATGTGTAGAGGAAGGAAGCTAAAGAAATAGTGTGTGTTGTCTGTTGTCCTTGTATTTTATGTGTAGAGGAAGGAAGCTATAGAAATAGTGTGTGTTGTCTGTTGTCCTTGTATTTTATGTGTAGAGGAAGAAAGCTAAAGAAATAGTGTGTGTTGTCTGTTGCCATTGTATTTTATGTGTAGAGGAAGGAAGCTAAAGAAATAGTGTGTGTTGTCTGTTGTCCTTGCATTTTATGTATAGAGGAAGGAAGCTATAGAAATAGAGTGTGTTGTCTGTTGTCATTGTATTTTATGTGTAGAGGAAGGAAGCTAAAGAAATAGTGTGTGTTGTCTGTTGTCCTTGTATTTTATGTGTAGAGGAAGGAAGCTATAGAAATAGTGTGTGTTGTCTGTTGTCATTGTATTTTATGTGTAGAGGAAGGAAGCTAAAGAAATAGTGTGTGTTGTCTGTTGTCCTTGTATTTTATGTGTAGAGGAAGGAAGCTATAGAAATAGTGTGTGTTGTCTGTTGTTATTGTATTTTATGTGTAGAGGAAGGAAGCTAAAGAAATAGTGTGTGTTGTCTGTTGTCCTTGTATTTTATGTGTAGAGGAAGGAAGCTAAAGAAATAGTGTGTGTTGTCTGTTGTCATTGTATTTTATGTGTAGAGGAAGGAAGCTATAGAAATAGTGTGTGTTGTCTGTTGTCATTGTATTTTATGTGTAGAGGAAGGAAGCTAAAGAAATAGTGTGTGTTGTCTGATGTCATTGTATTTTATGTGTAGAGGAAGGAAGCTAAAGAAATAGTGTGTGTTGTCTGTTGTCCTTGTATTTTATGTGTAGAGGAAGGAAGCTAAAGAAATAGTGTGTGTTGTCTGTTGTCCTTGTATTTTATGTGTAGAGGAAGGAAGCTAAAGAAATAGTGTGTGTTGTCTGTTGTCCTTGTATTTTATGTGTAGAGGAAGGAAGCTATAGAAATAGTGTGTGTTGTCTGTTGTCCTTGTATTTTATGTGTAGAGGAAGAAAGCTAAAGAAATAGTGTGTGTTGTCTGTTGTCATTGTATTTTATGTGTAGAGGAAGGAAGCTAAAGAAATAGTGTGTGTTGTCTGTTGTCCTTGCATTTTATGTGTAGAGGAAGGAAGCTATAGAAATAGTGTGTGTTGTCTGTTGTCATTGTATTTTATGTGTAGAGGAAGGAAGCTAAAGAAATAGTGTGTGTTGTCTGTTGTCCTTGTATTTTATGTGTAGAGGAAGGAAGCTATAGAAATAGTGTGTGTTGTCTGTTGTCATTGTATTTTATGTGTAGAGGAAGGAAGCTAAAGAAATAGTGTGTGTTGTCTGTTGTCCTTGTATTTTATGTGTAGAGGAAGGAAGCTATAGAAATAGTGTGTGTTGTCTGTTGTTATTGTATTTTATGTGTAGAGGAAGGAAGCTAAAGAAATAGTGTGTGTTGTCTGTTGTCCTTGTATTTTATGTGTAGAGGAAGGAAGCTAAAGAAATAGTGTGTGTTGTCTGTTGTCCTTGTATTTTATGTGTAGAGGAAGGAAGCTATAGAAATAGTGTGTGTTGTCTGTTGTCATTGTATTTTATGTGTAGAGGAAGGAAGCTGAAGAAATAGTGTGTGTTGTCTGTTGTCCTTGTATTTTATGTGTAGAGGAAGGAAGCTAAAGAAATAGTGTGTGTTGTCTGTTGTCCTTGTATTTTATGTGTAGAGGAAGGAAGCTAAAGAAATAGCGTGTGTTGTCTGTTGTCCTTGTATTTTATGTGTAGAGGAAGGAAGCTAAAGAAATAGTGTGTGTTGTCTGTTGTCCTTGTATTTTATGTGTAGAGGAAGGAAGCTATAGAAATAGTGTGTGTTGTCTGTTGTCCTTGTATTTTATGTGTAGAGGAAGAAAGCTAAAGAAATAGTGTGTGTTGTCTGTTGCCATTGTATTTTATGTGTAGAGGAAGGAAGCTAAAGAAATAGTGTGTGTTGTCTGTTGTCCTTGCATTTTATGTATAGAGGAAGGAAGCTATAGAAATAGAGTGTGTTGTCTGTTGTCATTGTATTTTATGTGTAGAGGAAGGAAGCTAAAGAAATAGTGTGTGTTGTCTGTTGTCCTTGTATTTTATGTGTAGAGGAAGGAAGCTATAGAAATAGTGTGTGTTGTCTGTTGTCATTGTATTTTATGTGTAGAGGAAGGAAGCTAAAGAAATAGTGTGTGTTGTCTGTTGTCCTTGTATTTTATGTGTAGAGGAAGGAAGCTATAGAAATAGTGTGTGTTGTCTGTTGTTATTGTATTTTATGTGTAGAGGAAGGAAGCTAAAGAAATAGTGTGTGTTGTCTGTTGTCCTTGTATTTTATGTGTAGAGGAAGGAAGCTAAAGAAATAGTGTGTGTTGTCTGTTGTCATTGTATTTTATGTGTAGAGGAAGGAAGCTATAGAAATAGTGTGTGTTGTCTGTTGTCATTGTATTTTATGTGTAGAGGAAGGAAGCTAAAGAAATAGTGTGTGTTGTCTGATGTCATTGTATTTTATGTGTAGAGGAAGGAAGCTAAAGAAATAGTGTGTGTTGTCTGTTGTCCTTGTATTTTATGTGTAGAGGAAGGAAGCTAAAGAAATAGTGTGTGTTGTCTGTTGTCCTTGTATTTTATGTGTAGAGGAAGGAAGCTAAAGAAATAGTGTGTGTTGTCTGTTGTCCTTGTATTTTATGTGTAGAGGAAGGAAGCTAAAGAAATAGTGTGTGTTGTCTGTTGTCCTTGTATTTTATGTGTAGAGGAAGGAAGCTATAGAAATAGTGTGTGTTGTCTGTTGTCATTGTATTTTATGTGTAGAGGAAGGAAGCTAAAGAAATAGTGTGTGTTGTCTGTTGTCATTGTATTTTATGTGTAGAGGAAGGAAGCTAAAGAAATAGTGTGTGTTGTCTGTTGTCATTGTATTTTATGTGTAGAGGAAGGAAGCTAAAGAAATAGTGTGTGTTGTCTGTTGTCATTGTATTTTATGTGTAGAGGTAGGAAGCTATAGAAATAGTGTGTGTTGTCTGTTGTCATTGTATTTTATGTGTAGAGGAAGGAAGCTAAAGAAATAGTGTGTGTTGTCTGTTGTCCTTGTATTTTATGTGTAGAGGAAGGAAGCTAAAGAAATAGTGTGTGTTGTCTGTTGTCATTGTATTTTATGTGTAGAGGAAGGAAGCTAAAGAAATAGTGTGTTGTCTGTTGTCATTGTATTTTATGTGTAGAGGAAGGAAGCTAAAGAAATAGTGTGTGTTGTCTGTTGTCCTTGTATTTTATGTGTAGAGGAAGGAAGCTGAAGAAATAGTGTGTGTTGTCTGTTGTCCTTGTATTTTATGTGTAGAGGAAGGAAGCTAAAGAAATAGTGTGTGTTGTCTGTTGTCCTTGTATTTTATGTGTAGAGGAAGGAAGCTAAAGAAATAGCGTGTGTTGTCTGTTGTCCTTGTATTTTATGTGTAGAGGAAGGAAGCTATAGAAATAGTGTGTGTTGTCTGTTGTCCTTGTATTTTATGTGTAGAGGAAGGAAGCTATAGAAATAGTGTGTGTTGTCTGTTGTCCTTGTATTTTATGTGTAGAGGAAGGAAGCTAAAGAAATAGTGTGTGTTGTCTGTTGTCATTGTATTTTATGTGTAGAGGAAGGAAGCTAAAGAAATAGAGTGTGTTGTCTGTTGTCATTGCATTTTATGTGTAGAGGAAGGAAGCTATAGAAATAGAGTGTGTTGTCTGTTGTCATTGTATTTTATGTGTAGAGGAAGGAAGCTAAAGAAATAGTGTGTGTTGTCTGTTGTCCTTGTATTTTATGTGTAGAGGAAGGAAGCTATAGAAATAGTGTGTGTTGTCTGTTGTCATTGTATTTTATGTGTAGAGGAAGGAAGCTAAAGAAATAGTGTGTGTTGTCTGTTGTCATTGTATTTTATGTGTAGAGGAAGGAAGCTATAGAAATAGTGTGTGTTGTCTGTTGTCATTGTATTTTATGTGTAGAGGAAGGAAGCTAAAGAAATAGTGTGTGTTGTCTGTTGTCATTGTATTTTATGTGTAGAGGAAAGAAGCTAAAGAAATAGTGTGTGTTGTCTGTTGTCATTGTATTTTATGTGTAGAGGAAGGAAGCTAAAGAAATAGTGTGTGTTGTCTGTTGTCATTGTATTTTATGTGTAGAGGAAGGAAGCTATAGAAATAGTGTGTGTTGTCTGTTGTCATTGTATTTTATGTGTAGAGGAAGGAAGCTAAAGAAATAGTGTGTGTTGTTTGTTGTCATTGTATTTTATGTGTAGAGGAAGGAAGCTATAGAAATAGTGTGTGTTGTCTGTTGTCATTGTATTTTATGTGTAGAGGAAGGAAGCTAAAGAAATAGTGTGTGTTGTCTGTTGTCATTGTATTTTATGTGTAGAGGAAGGAAGCTAAAGAAATAGTGTGTGTTGTCTGTTGTCATTGTATTTTATGTGTAGAGGAAGGAAGCTAAAGAAATAGTGTGTGTTGTCTGTTGTCATTGTATTTTATGTGTAGAGGAAGGAAGCTAAAGAAATAGTGTGTGTTGTCTGTTGTCATTGTATTTTATGTGTAGAGGAAGGAAGCTAAAGAAATAGTGTGTGTTGTCTGTTGTCATTGTATTTTATGTGTAGGGGAAGGAAGCTAAAGAAATAGTGTGTGTTGTCTGTTGTCCTTGTATTTTATGTGTAGAGGAAGGAAGCTATAGAAATAGTGTGTGTTGTCTGTTGTCATTGTATTTTATGTGTAGAGGAAGGAAGCTATAGAAATAGTGTGTGTTGTCTGTTGTCATTGTATTTTATGTGTAGAGGAAGGAAGCTATAGAAATAGTGTGTGTTGTCTGTTGTCATTGTATTTTATGTGTAGAGGAAGGAAGCTAAAGAAATAGTGTGTGTTGTCTGTTGTCCTTGTATTTTATGTGTAGAGGAAGGAAGCTAAAGAAATAGTGTGTGTTGTCTGTTGTCATTGTATTTTATGTGTAGAGGAAGGAAGCTAAAGAAATAGTGTGTTGTCTGTTGTCATTGTATTTTATGTGTAGAGGAAGGAAGCTAAAGAAATAGTGCGTGTTGTCTGTTGTCCTTGTATTTTATGTGTAGAGGAAGGAAGCTGAAGAAATAGTGTGTGTTGTCTGTTGTCCTTGTATTTTATGTGTAGAGGAAGGAAGCTAAAGAAATAGTGTGTGTTGTCTGTTGTCCTTGTATTTTATGTGTAGAGGAAGGAAGCTAAAGAAATAGCGTGTGTTGTCTGTTGTCATTGTATTTTATGTGTAGAGGAAGGAAGCTAAAGAAATAGTGTGTGTTGTCTGTTGTCATTGTATTTTATGTGTAGAGGAAAGAAGCTAAAGAAATAGTGTGTGTTGTCTGTTGTCATTGTATTTTATGTGTAGAGGAAGGAAGCTAAAGAAATAGTGTGTGTTGTCTGTTGTCATTGTATTTTATGTGTAGAGGAAGGAAGCTATAGAAATAGTGTGTGTTGTCTGTTGTCATTGTATTTTATGTGTAGAGGAAGGAAGCTAAAGAAATAGTGTGTGTTGTTTGTTGTCATTGTATTTTATGTGTAGAGGAAGGAAGCTATAGAAATAGTGTGTGTTGTCTGTTGTCATTGTATTTTATGTGTAGAGGAAGGAAGCTAAAGAAATAGTGTGTGTTGTCTGTTGTCATTGTATTTTATGTGTAGAGGAAGGAAGCTAAAGAAATAGTGTGTGTTGTCTGTTGTCATTGTATTTTATGTGTAGAGGAAGGAAGCTAAAGAAATAGTGTGTGTTGTCTGTTGTCATTGTATTTTATGTGTAGAGGAAGGAAGCTAAAGAAATAGTGTGTGTTGTCTGTTGTCATTGTATTTTATGTGTAGAGGAAGGAAGCTAAAGAAATAGTGTGTGTTGTCTGTTGTCATTGTATTTTATGTGTAGGGGAAGGAAGCTAAAGAAATAGTGTGTGTTGTCTGTTGTCCTTGTATTTTATGTGTAGAGGAAGGAAGCTATAGAAATAGTGTGTGTTGTCTGTTGTCATTGTATTTTATGTGTAGAGGAAGGAAGCTATAGAAATAGTGTGTGTTGTCTGTTGTCATTGTATTTTATGTGTAGAGGAAGGAAGCTATAGAAATAGTGTGTGTTGTCTGTTGTCATTGTATTTTATGTGTAGAGGAAGGAAGCTAAAGAAATAGTGTGTGTTGTCTGTTGTCCTTGTATTTTATGTGTAGAGGAAGGAAGCTAAAGAAATAGTGTGTGTTGTCTGTTGTCATTGTATTTTATGTGTAGAGGAAGGAAGCTAAAGAAATAGTGTGTTGTCTGTTGTCATTGTATTTTATGTGTAGAGGAAGGAAGCTAAAGAAATAGTGCGTGTTGTCTGTTGTCCTTGTATTTTATGTGTAGAGGAAGGAAGCTGAAGAAATAGTGTGTGTTGTCTGTTGTCCTTGTATTTTATGTGTAGAGGAAGGAAGCTAAAGAAATAGTGTGTGTTGTCTGTTGTCCTTGTATTTTATGTGTAGAGGAAGGAAGCTAAAGAAATAGCGTGTGTTGTCTGTTGTCCTTGTATTTTATGTGTAGAGGAAGGAAGCTATAGAAATAGTGTGTGTTGTCTGTTGTCCTTGTATTTTATGTGTAGAGGAAGGAAGCTATAGAAATAGTGTGTGTTGTCTGTTGTCCTTGTATTTTATGTGTAGAGGAAGGAAGCTAAAGAAATAGTGTGTGTTGTCTGTTGTCATTGTATTTTATGTGTAGAGGAAGGAAGCTAAAGAAATAGAGTGTGTTGTCTGTTGTCATTGCATTTTATGTGTAGAGGAAGGAAGCTATAGAAATAGAGTGTGTTGTCTGTTGTCATTGTATTTTATGTGTAGAGGAAGGAAGCTAAAGAAATAGTGTGTGTTGTCTGTTGTCCTTGTATTTTATGTGTAGAGGAAGGAAGCTATAGAAATAGTGTGTGTTGTCTGTTGTCATTGTATTTTATGTGTAGAGGAAGGAAGCTAAAGAAATAGTGTGTGTTGTCTGTTGTCCTTGTATTTTATGTGTAGAGGAAGGAAGCTATAGAAATAGTGTGTGTTGTCTGTTGTTATTGTATTTTATGTGTAGAGGAAGGAAGCTAAAGAAATAGTGTGTGTTGTCTGTTGTCCTTGTATTTTATGTGTAGAGGAAGGAAGCTAAAGAAATAGTGTGTGTTGTCTGTTGTCATTGTATTTTATGTGTAGAGGAAGGAAGCTATAGAAATAGTGTGTGTTGTCTGTTGTCATTGTATTTTATGTGTAGAGGAAGGAAGCTATAGAAATAGTGTGTGTTGTCTGTTGTCATTGTATTTTATGTGTAGAGGAAGGAAGCTAAAGAAATAGTGTGTGTTGTCTGTTGTCATTGTATTTTATGTGTAGAGGAAGGAAGCTATAGAAATAGTGTGTGTTGTCTGTTGTCATTGTATTTTATGTGTAGAGGAAGGAAGCTAAAGAAATAGTGTGTGTTGTCTGTTGTCATTGTATTTTATGTGTAGAGGAAAGAAGCTAAAGAAATAGTGTGTGTTGTCTGTTGTCATTGTATTTTATGTGTAGAGGAAGGAAGCTAAAGAAATAGTGTGTGTTGTCTGTTGTCATTGTATTTTATGTGTAGAGGAAGGAAGCTATAGAAATAGTGTGTGTTGTCTGTTGTCATTGTATTTTATGTGTAGAGGAAGGAAGCTAAAGAAATAGTGTGTGTTGTTTGTTGTCATTGTATTTTATGTGTAGAGGAAGGAAGCTATAGAAATAGTGTGTGTTGTCTGTTGTCATTGTATTTTATGTGTAGAGGAAGGAAGCTAAAGAAATAGTGTGTGTTGTCTGTTGTCATTGTATTTTATGTGTAGAGGAAGGAAGCTAAAGAAATAGTGTGTGTTGTCTGTTGTCATTGTATTTTATGTGTAGAAGGAAGGAAGCTAAAGAAATAGTGTGTGTTGTCTGTTGTCATTGTATTTTATGTGTAGAGGAAGGAAGCTAAAGAAATAGTGTGTGTTGTCTGTTGTCATTGTATTTTATGTGTAGAGGAAGGAAGCTAAAGAAATAGTGTGTGTTGTCTGTTGTCATTGTATTTTATGTGTAGGGGAAGGAAGCTAAAGAAATAGTGTGTGTTGTCTGTTGTCCTTGTATTTTATGTGTAGAGGAAGGAAGCTATAGAAATAGTGTGTGTTGTCTGTTGTCATTGTATTTTATGTGTAGAGGAAGGAAGCTATAGAAATAGTGTGTGTTGTCTGTTGTCATTGTATTTTATGTGTAGAGGAAGGAAGCTATAGAAATAGTGTGTGTTGTCTGTTGTCATTGTATTTTATGTGTAGAGGAAGGAAGCTAAAGAAATAGTGTGTGTTGTCTGTTGTCCTTGTATTTTATGTGTAGAGGAAGGAAGCTATAGAAATAGTGTGTGTTGTCTGTTGTCATTGTATTTTATGTGTAGAGGAAGGAAGCTAAAGAAATAGTGTGTGTTGTCTGTTGTCATTGTATTTTATGTGTAGAGGAAGGAAGCTATAGAAATAGTGTGTGTTGTCTGTTGTCATTGTATTTTATGTGTAGAGGAAGGAAGCTATAGAAATAGTGTGTGTTGTCTGTTGTCATTGTATTTTATGTGTAGAGGAAGGAAGCTAAAGAAATAGTGTGTGTTGTCTGTTGTCCTTGTATTTTATGTGTAGAGGAAGGAAGCTAAAGAAATAGTGTGTGTTGTCTGTTGTCCTTGTATTTTATGTGTAGAGGAAGGAAGCTAAAGAAATAGTGTGTGTTGTCTGTTGTCCTTGTATTTTATGTGTAGAGGAAGGAAGCTAAAGAAATAGTGTGTGTTGTCTGTTGTCATTGTATTTTATGTGTAGAGGAAGGAAGCTAAAGAAATAGTGTGTGTTGTCTGTTGTCCTTGCATTTTATGTATAGAGGAAGGAAGCTATAGAAATAGTGTGTGTTGTCTGTTGTCATTGTATTTTATGTGTAGAGGAAGGAAGCTAAAGAAATAGTGTGTGTTGTCTGTTGTCCTTGTATTTTATGTGTAGAGGAAGGAAGCTATAGAAATAGTGTGTGTTGTCTGTTGTCATTGTATTTTATGTGTAGAGGAAGGAAGCTAAAGAAATAGTGTGTGTTGTCTGTTGTCCTTGTATTTTATGTGTAGAGGAAGGAAGCTATAGAAATAGTGTGTGTTGTCTGTTGTTATTGTATTTTATGTGTAGAGGAAGGAAGCTAAAGAAATAGTGTGTGTTGTCTGTTGTCCTTGTATTTTATGTGTAGAGGAAGGAAGCTAAAGAAATAGTGTGTGTTGTCTGTTGTCCTTGTATTTTATGTGTAGAGGAAGGAAGCTATAGAAATAGTGTGTGTTGTCTGTTGTCATTGTATTTTATGTGTAGATGAAGGAAGCTAAAGAAATAGTGTGTGTTGTCTGTTGTCATTGTATTTTATGTGTAGAGGAAGGAAGCTAAAGAAATAGTGTGTGTTGTCTGTTGTCATTGTATTTTATGTGTAGAGGAAGGAAGCTAAAGAAATAGTGTGTGTTGTCTGTTGTCATTGTATTTTATGTGTAGAGGTAGGAAGCTATAGAAATAGTGTGTGTTGTCTGTTGTCATTGTATTTTATGTGTAGAGGAAGGAAGCTAAAGAAATAGTGTGTGTTGTCTGTTGTCCTTGTATTTTATGTGTAGAGGAAGGAAGCTAAAGAAATAGTGTGTGTTGTCTGTTGTCATTGTATTTTATGTGTAGAGGAAGGAAGCTAAAGAAATAGTGTGTGTTGTCTGTTGTCATTGTATTTTATGCGTAGAGGAAGGAAGCTATAGAAATAGTGTGTGTTGTCTGTTGTCATTGTATTTTATGCGTAGAGGAAGGAAGCTAAAGAAATAGTGTGTGTTGTCTGTTGTCATTGTATTTTATGCGTAGAGGAAGGAAGCTAAAGAAATAGTGTGTGTTGTCTGTTGTCATTGTATTTTATGTGTAGAGGAAGGAAGCTATAGAAATAGTGTGTGTTGTCTGTTGTCATTGTATTTTATGCGTAGAGGAAGGAAGCTATAGAAATAGTGTGTGTTGTCTGTTGTCATTGTATTTTATGCGTAGAGGAAGGAAGCTAAAGAAATAGTGTGTGTTGTCTGTTGTCATTGTATTTTATGTGTAGAGGAAGGAAGCTAAAGAAATAGTGTGTGTTGTCTGTTGTCATTGTATTTTATGCGTAGAGGAAGGAAGCTATAGAAATAGTGTGTGTTGTCTGTTGTCATTGTATTTTATGCGTAGAGGAAGGAAGCTAAAGAAATAGTGTGTGTTGTCTGTTGTCATTGTATTTTATGTGTAGAGGAAGGAAGCTAAAGAAATAGTGTGTGTTGTCTGTTGTCATTGTATTTTATGTGTAGAGGAAGGAAGCTGAAGAAATAGTGTGTGTTGTCTGTTGTCCTTGTATTTTATGTGTAGAGGAAGGAAGCTAAAGAAATAGTGTGTGTTGTCTGTTGTCCTTGTATTTTATGTGTAGAGGAAGGAAGCTAAAGAAATAGCGTGTGTTGTCTGTTGTCCTTGTATTTTATGTGTAGAGGAAGGAAGCTAAAGAAATAGTGTGTGTTGTCTGTTGTCCTTGTATTTTATGTGTAGAGGAAGGAAGCTATAGAAATAGTGTGTGTTGTCTGTTGTCCTTGTATTTTATGTGTAGAGGAAGAAAGCTAAAGAAATAGTGTGTGTTGTCTGTTGTCATTGTATTTTATGTGTAGAGGAAGGAAGCTAAAGAAATAGTGTGTGTTGTCTGTTGTCCTTGCATTTTATGTATAGAGGAAGGAAGCTATAGAAATAGAGTGTGTTGTCTGTTGTCATTGTATTTTATGTGTAGAGGAAGGAAGCTAAAGAAATAGTGTGTGTTGTCTGTTGTCCTTGTATTTTATGTGTAGAGGAAGGAAGCTAAAGAAATAGTGTGTGTTGTCTGTTGTCCTTGTATTTTATGTGTAGAGGAAGGAAGCTAAAGAAATAGTGTGTGTTGTCTGTTGTCATTGTATTTTATGTGTAGAGGAAGGAAGCTAAAGAAATAGTGTGTGTTGTCTGTTGTCATTGTATTTTATGTGTAGAGGAAGGAAGCTAAAGAAATAGTGTGTGTTGTCTGTTGTCCTTGCATTTTATGTATAGAGGAAGGAAGCTATAGAAATAGTGTGTGTTGTCTGTTGTCATTGTATTTTATGTGTAGAGGAAGGAAGCTAAAGAAATAGTGTGTGTTGTCTGTTGTCCTTGTATTTTATGTGTAGAGGAAGGAAGCTATAGAAATAGTGTGTGTTGTCTGTTGTCATTGTATTTTATGTGTAGAGGAAGGAAGCTAAAGAAATAGTGTGTGTTGTCTGTTGTCCTTGTATTTTATGTGTAGAGGAAGGAAGCTATAGAAATAGTGTGTGTTGTCTGTTGTTATTGTATTTTATGTGTAGAGGAAGGAAGCTAAAGAAATAGTGTGTGTTGTCTGTTGTCCTTGTATTTTATGTGTAGAGGAAGGAAGCTAAAGAAATAGTGTGTGTTGTCTGTTGTCCTTGTATTTTATGTGTAGAGGAAGGAAGCTATAGAAATAGTGTGTGTTCTCTGTTGTCATTGTATTTTATGTGTAGAGGAAGGAAGCTAAAGAAATAGTGTGTGTTGTCTGTTGTCATTGTATTTTATGTGTAGAGGAAGGAAGCTAAAGAAATAGTGTGTGTTGTCTGTTGTCATTGTATTTTATGTGTAGAGGAAGGAAGCTAAAGAAATAGTGTGTGTTGTCTGTTGTCATTGTATTTTATGTGTAGAGGTAGGAAGCTATAGAAATAGTGTGTGTTGTCTGTTGTCATTGTATTTTATGTGTAGAGGAAGGAAGCTAAAGAAATAGTGTGTGTTGTCTGTTGTCCTTGTATTTTATGTGTAGAGGAAGGAAGCTAAAGAAATAGTGTGTGTTGTCTGTTGTCATTGTATTTTATGTGTAGAGGAAGGAAGCTAAAGAAATAGTGTGTGTTGTCTGTTGTCATTGTATTTTATGCGTAGAGGAAGGAAGCTATAGAAATAGTGTGTGTTGTCTGTTGTCATTGTATTTTATGCGTAGAGGAAGGAAGCTAAAGAAATAGTGTGTGTTGTCTGTTGTCATTGTATTTTATGCGTAGAGGAAGGAAGCTAAAGAAATAGTGTGTGTTGTCTGTTGTCATTGTATTTTATGTGTAGAGGAAGGAAGCTATAGAAATAGTGTGTGTTGTCTGTTGTCATTGTATTTTATGTGTAGAGGAAGGAAGCTAAAGAAATAGTGTGTTGTCTGTTGTCATTGTATTTTATATGTAGAGGAAGGAAGCTAAAGAAATAGTGTGTGTTGTCTGTTGTCATTGTATTTTATGTGTAGAGGAAGGAAGCTGAAGAAATAGTGTGTGTTGTCTGTTGTCCTTGTATTTTATGTGTAGAGGAAGGAAGCTAAAGAAATAGTGTGTGTTGTCTGTTGTCCTTGTATTTTATGTGTAGAGGAAGGAAGCTAAAGAAATAGCGTGTGTTGTCTGTTGTCCTTGTATTTTATGTGTAGAGGAAGGAAGCTAAAGAAATAGTGTGTGTTGTCTGTTGTCCTTGTATTTTATGTGTAGAGAAGGAAGCTATAGAAATAGTGTGTGTTGTCTGTTGTCCTTGTATTTTATGTGTAGAGGAAGAAAGCTAAAGAAATAGTGTGTGTTGTCTGTTGTCATTGTATTTTATGTGTAGAGGAAGGAAGCTAAAGAAATAGTGTGTGTTGTCTGTTGTCCTTGCATTTTATGTATAGAGGAAGGAAGCTATAGAAATAGAGTGTGTTGTCTGTTGTCATTGTATTTTATGTGTAGAGGAAGGAAGCTAAAGAAATAGTGTGTGTTGTCTGTTGTCCTTGTATTTTATGTGTAGAGGAAGGAAGCTATAGAAATAGTGTGTGTTGTCTGTTGTCATTGTATTTTATGTGTAGAGGAAGGAAGCTAAAGAAATAGTGTGTGTTGTCTGTTGTCATTGTATTTTATGTGTAGAGGAAGGAAGCTATAGAAATAGTGTGTGTTGTCTGTTGTTATTGTATTTTATGTGTAGAGGAAGGAAGCTAAAGAAATAGTGTGTGTTGTCTGTTGTCCTTGTATTTTATGTGTAGAGGAAGGAAGCTAAAGAAATAGTGTGTGTTGTCTGTTGTCATTGTATTTTATGTGTAGAGGAAGGAAGCTATAGAAATAGTGTGTGTTGTCTGTTGTCATTGTATTTTATGTGTAGAGGAAGGAAGCTAAAGAAATAGTGTGTGTTGTCTGTTGTCATTGTATTTTATGTGTAGAGGAAGGAAGCTAAAGAAATAGTGTGTGTTGTCTGTTGTCATTGTATTTTATGTGTAGAGGAAGGAAGCTATAGAAATAGTGTGTGTTGTCTGTTGTCATTGTATTTTATGTGTAGAGGAAGGAAGCTAAAGAAATAGTGTGTGTTGTCTGTTGTCATTGTATTTTATGTGTAGAGGAAAGAAGCTAAAGAAATAGTGTGTGTTGTCTGTTGTCATTGTATTTTATATGTAGAGGAAGGAAGCTAAAGAAATAGTGTGTGTTGTCTGTTGTCATTGTATTTTATGTGTAGAGGAAGGAAGCTATAGAAATAGTGTGTGTTGTCTGTTGTCATTGTATTTTATGTGTAGAGGAAGGAAGCTAAAGAAATAGTGTGTGTTGTTTGTTGTCATTGTATTTTATGTGTAGAGGAAGGAAGCTAAAGAAATAGTGTGTGTTGTTTGTTGTCATTGTATTTTATGTGTAGAGGAAGGAAGCTATAGAAATAGTGTGTGTTGTCTGTTGTCATTGTATTTTATGTGTAGAGGAAGGAAGCTAAAGAAATAGTGTGTGTTGTCTGTTGTCATTGTATTTTATGTGTAGAGGAAGGAAGCTAAAGAAATAGTGTGTGTTGTCTGTTGTCATTGTATTTTATGTGTAGAGGAAGGAAGCTAAAGAAATAGTGTGTGTTGTCTGTTGTCATTGTATTTTATGTGTAGAGGAAGGAAGCTATAGAAATAGTGTGTGTTGTCTGTTGTCATTGTATTTTATGTGTAGAGGAAGGAAGCTAAAGAAATAGTGTGTGTTGTCTGTTGTCATTGTATTTTATGTGTAGGGGAAGGAAGCTAAAGAAATAGTGTGTGTTGTCTGTTGTCCTTGTATTTTATGTGTAGAGGAAGGAAGCTATAGAAATAGTGTGTGTTGTCTGTTGTCATTGTATTTTATGTGTAGAGGAAGGAAGCTATAGAAATAGTGTGTGTTGTCTGTTGTCATTGTATTTTATGTGTAGAGGAAGGAAGCTATAGAAATAGTGTGTGTTGTCTGTTGTCATTGTATTTTATGTGTAGAGGAAGGAAGCTAAAGAAATAGTGTGTGTTGTCTGTTGTCATTGTATTTTATGTGTAGAGGAAGGAAGCTATAGAAATAGTGTGTGTTGTCTGTTGTCATTGTATTTTATGTGTAGAGGAAGGAAGCTATAGAAATAGTGTGTGTTGTCTGTTGTCATTGTATTTTATGTGTAGAGGAAGGAAGCTAAAGAAATAGTGTGTGTTGTCTGTTGTCCTTGTATTTTATGTGTAGAGGAAGGAAGCTAAAGAAATAGTGTGTGTTGTCTGTTGTCATTGTATTTTATGTGTAGAGGAAGGAAGCTAAAGAAATAGTGTGTGTTGTCTGTTGTCATTGTATTTTATGTGTAGAGGAAGGAAGCTAAAGAAATAGTGTGTGTTGTCTGTTGTCCTTGCATTTTATGTATAGAGGAAGGAAGCTATAGAAATAGTGTGTGTTGTCTGTTGTCATTGTATTTTATGTGTAGAGGAAGGAAGCTAAAGAAATAGTGTGTGTTGTCTGTTGTCCTTGTATTTTATGTGTAGAGGAAGGAAGCTATAGAAATAGTGTGTGTTGTCTGTTGTCATTGTATTTTATGTGTAGAGGAAGGAAGCTAAAGAAATAGTGTGTGTTGTCTGTTGTCCTTGTATTTTATGTGTAGAGGAAGGAAGCTATAGAAATAGTGTGTGTTGTCTGTTGTTATTGTATTTTATGTGTAGAGGAAGGAAGCTAAAGAAATAGTGTGTGTTGTCTGTTGTCCTTGTATTTTATGTGTAGAGGAAGGAAGCTAAAGAAATAGTGTGTGTTGTCTGTTGTCCTTGTATTTTATGTGTAGAGGAAGGAAGCTATAGAAATAGTGTGTGTTGTCTGTTGTCATTGTATTTTATGTGTAGAGGAAGGAAGCTATAGAAATAGTGTGTGTTGTCTGTTGTCATTGTATTTTATGTGTAGAGGAAGGAAGCTAAAGAAATAGTGTGTGTTGTCTGTTGTCATTGTATTTTATGTGTAGAGGAAAGAAGCTAAAGAAATAGTGTGTGTTGTCTGTTGTCATTGTATTTTATGTGTAGAGGAAGGAAGCTAAAGAAATAGTGTGTGTTGTCTGTTGTCATTGTATTTTATGTGTAGAGGAAGGAAGCTATAGAAATAGTGTGTGTTGTCTGTTGTCATTGTATTTTATGTGTAGAGGAAGGAAGCTAAAGAAATAGTGTGTGTTGTCTGTTGTCATTGTATTTTATGTGTAGAGGAAGGAAGCTAAAGAAATAGTGTGTGTTGTCTGTTGTCATTGTATTTTATGTGTAGAGGAAGGAAGCTAAAGAAATAGTGTGTGTTGTCTGTTGTCATTGTATTTTATGTGTAGAGGAAGGAAGCTAAAGAAATAGTGTGTGTTGTCTGTTGTCATTGTATTTTATGTGTAGAGGAAGGAAGCTATAGAAATAGTGTGTGTTGTCTGTTGTCATTGTATTTTATGTGTAGAGGAAGGAAGCTAAAGAAATAGTGTGTGTTGTTTGTTGTCATTGTATTTTATGTGTAGAGGAAGGAAGCTATAGAAATAGTGTGTGTTGTCTGTTGTCATTGTATTTTATGTGTAGAGGAAGGAAGCTAAAGAAATAGTGTGTGTTGTCTGTTGTCATTGTATTTTATGTGTAGAGGAAGGAAGCTAAAGAAATAGTGTGTGTTGTCTGTTGTCATTGTATTTTATGTGTAGAGGAAGGAAGCTAAAGAAATAGTGTGTGTTGTCTGTTGTCATTGTATTTTATGTGTAGAGGAAGGAAGCTAAAGAAATAGTGTGTGTTGTCTGTTGTCATTGTATTTTATGTGTAGAGGAAGGAAGCTAAAGAAATAGTGTGTGTTGTCTGTTGTCATTGTATTTTATGTGTAGAGGAAGGAAGCTAAAGAAATAGTGTGTGTTGTCTGTTGTCCTTGTATTTTATGTGTAGAGGAAGGAAGCTATAGAAATAGTGTGTGTTGTCTGTTGTTATTGTATTTTATGTGTAGAGGAAGGAAGCTAAAGAAATAGTGTGTGTTGTCTGTTGTCCTTGTATTTTATGTGTAGAGGAAGGAAGCTAAAGAAATAGTGTGTGTTGTCTGTTGTCCTTGTATTTTATGTGTAGAGGAAGGAAGCTATAGAAATAGTGTGTGTTGTCTGTTGTCATTGTATTTTATGTGTAGAGGAAGGAAGCTAAAGAAATAGTGTGTGTTGTCTGTTGTCATTGTATTTTATGTGTAGAGGAAGGAAGCTAAAGAAATAGTGTGTGTTGTCTGTTGTCATTGTATTTTATGTGTAGAGGAAGGAAGCTAAAGAAATAGTGTGTGTTGTCTGTTGTCATTGTATTTTATGTGTAGAGGTAGGAAGCTATAGAAATAGTGTGTGTTGTCTGTTGTCATTGTATTTTATGTGTAGAGGAAGGAAGCTAAAGAAATAGTGTGTGTTGTCTGTTGTCCTTGTATTTTATGTGTAGAGGAAGGAAGCTAAAGAAATAGTGTGTGTTGTCTGTTGTCATTGTATTTTATGTGTAGAGGAAGGAAGCTAAAGAAATAGTGTGTGTTGTCTGTTGTCATTGTATTTTATGCGTAGAGGAAGGAAGCTATAGAAATAGTGTGTGTTGTCTGTTGTCATTGTATTTTATGCGTAGAGGAAGGAAGCTAAAGAAATAGTGTGTGTTGTCTGTTGTCATTGTATTTTATGCGTAGAGGAAGGAAGCTAAAGAAATAGTGTGTGTTGTCTGTTGTCATTGTATTTTATGTGTAGAGGAAGGAAGCTATAGAAATAGTGTGTGTTGTCTGTTGTCATTGTATTTTATGTGTAGAGGAAGGAAGCTAAAGAAATAGTGTGTTGTCTGTTGTCATTGTATTTTATGTGTAGAGGAAGGAAGCTAAAGAAATAGTGTGTGTTGTCTGTTGTCATTGTATTTTATGTGTAGAGGAAGGAAGCTGAAGAAATAGTGTGTGTTGTCTGTTGTCCTTGTATTTTATGTGTAGAGGAAGGAAGCTAAAGAAATAGTGTGTGTTGTCTGTTGTCCTTGTATTTTATGTGTAGAGGAAGGAAGCTAAAGAAATAGCGTGTGTTGTCTGTTGTCCTTGTATTTTATGTGTAGAGGAAGGAAGCTAAAGAAATAGTGTGTGTTGTCTGTTGTCCTTGTATTTTATGTGTAGAGGAAGGAAGCTATAGAAATAGTGTGTGTTGTCTGTTGTCCTTGTATTTTATGTGTAGAGGAAGAAAGCTAAAGAAATAGTGTGTGTTGTCTGTTGTCATTGTATTTTATGTGTAGAGGAAGGAAGCTAAAGAAATAGTGTGTGTTGTCTGTTGTCCTTGCATTTTATGTATAGAGGAAGGAAGCTATAGAAATAGAGTGTGTTGTCTGTTGTCATTGTATTTTATGTGTAGAGGAAGAAAGCTAAAGAAATAGTGTGTGTTGTCTGTTGTCCTTGTATTTTATGTGTAGAGGAAGGAAGCTATAGAAATAGTGTGTGTTGTCTGTTGTCATTGTATTTTATGTGTAGAGGAAGGAAGCTAAAGAAATAGTGTGTGTTGTCTGTTGTCCTTGTATTTTATGTGTAGAGGAAGGAAGCTATAGAAATAGTGTGTGTTGTCTGTTGTTATTGTATTTTATGTGTAGAGGAAGGAAGCTAAAGAAATAGTGTGTGTTGTCTGTTGTCCTTGTATTTTATGTGTAGAGGAAGGAAGCTAAAGAAATAGTGTGTGTTGTCTGTTGTCATTGTATTTTATGTGTAGAGGAAGGAAGCTATAGAAATAGTGTGTGTTGTCTGTTGTCATTGTATTTTATGTGTAGAGGAAGGAAGCTAAAGAAATAGTGTGTGTTGTCTGTTGTCATTGTATTTTATGTGTAGAGGAAGGAAGCTAAAGAAATAGTGTGTGTTGTCTGTTGTCATTGTATTTTATGTGTAGAGGAAGGAAGCTATAGAAATCGTGTGTGTTGTCTGTTGTCATTGTATTTTATGTGTAGAGGAAGGAAGCTAAAGAAATAGTGTGTGTTGTCTGTTGTCATTGTATTTTATGTGTAGAGGAAAGAAGCTAAAGAAATAGTGTGTGTTGTCTGTTGTCATTGTATTTTATGTGTAGAGGAAGGAAGCTAAAGAAATAGTGTGTGTTGTCTGTTGTCATTGTATTTTATGTGTAGAGGAAGGAAGCTATAGAAATAGTGTGTGTTGTCTGTTGTCATTGTATTTTATGTGTAGAGGAAGGAAGCTAAAGAAATAGTGTGTGTTGTTTGTTGTCATTGTATTTTATGTGTAGAGGAAGGAAGCTATAGAAATAGTGTGTGTTGTCTGTTGTCATTGTATTTTATGTGTAGAGGAAGGAAGCTAAAGAAATAGTGTGTGTTGTCTGTTGTCATTGTATTTTATGTGTAGAGGAAGGAAGCTAAAGAAATAGTGTGTGTTGTCTGTTGTCATTGTATTTTATGTGTAGAGGAAGGAAGCTAAAGAAATAGTGTGTGTTGTCTGTTGTCATTGTATTTTATGTGTAGAGGAAGGAAGCTATAGAAATAGTGTGTGTTGTCTGTTGTCATTGTATTTTATGTGTAGAGGAAGGAAGCTAAAGAAATAGTGTGTGTTGTCTGTTGTCATTGTATTTTATGTGTAGGGGAAGGAAGCTAAAGAAATAGTGTGTGTTGTCTGTTGTCCTTGTATTTTATGTGTAGAGGAAGGAAGCTATAGAAATAGTGTGTGTTGTCTGTTGTCATTGTATTTTATGTGTAGAGGAAGGAAGCTATAGAAATAGTGTGTGTTGTCTGTTGTCATTGTATTTTATGTGTAGAGGAAGGAAGCTATAGAAATAGTGTGTGTTGTCTGTTGTCATTGTATTTTATGTGTAGAGGAAGGAAGCTAAAGAAATAGTGTGTGTTGTCTGTTGTCATTGTATTTTATGTGTAGAAGAAGGAAGCTATAGAAATAGTGTGTGTTGTCTGTTGTCATTGTATTTTATGTGTAGAGGAAGGAAGCTAAAGAAATAGTGTGTGTTGTCTGTTGTCATTGTATTTTATGTGTAGAGGAAGGAAGCTAAAGAAATAGTGTGTGTTGTCTGTTGTCATTGTATTTTATGTGTAGAGGAAGGAAGCTATAGAAATAGTGTGTGTTGTCTGTTGTCATTGTATTTTATGTGTAGAGGAAGGAAGCTATAGAAATAGTGTGTGTTGTCTGATGTCATTGTATTTTATGTGTAGAGGAAGGAAGCTAAAGAAATAGTGTGTGTTGTCTGTTGTCCTTGTATTTTATGTGTAGAGGAAGGAAGCTAAAGAAATAGTGTGTGTTGTCTGTTGTCATTGTATTTTATGTGTAGAGGAAGGAAGCTAAAGAAATAGTGTGTGTTGTCTGTTGTCATTGTATTTTATGTGTAGAGGAAGGAAGCTAAAGAAATAGTGTGTGTTGTCTGTTGTCATTGTATTTTATGCGTAGAGGAAGGAAGCTATAGAAATAGTGTGTGTTGTCTGTTGTCATTGTATTTTATGCGTAGAGGAAGGAAGCTAAAGAAATAGTGTGTGTTGTCTGTTGTCATTGTATTTTATGCGTAGAGGAAGGAAGCTAAAGACATAGTGTGTGTTGTCTGTTGTCATTGTATTTTATGTGTAGAGGAAGGAAGCTATAGAAATAGTGTGTGTTGTCTGTTGTCATTGTATTTTATGTGTAGAGGAAGGAAGCTAAAGAAATAGTGTGTTGTCTGTTGTCATTGTATTTTATGTGTAGAGGAAGGAAGCTAAAGAAATAGTGTGTGTTGTCTGTTGTCATTGTATTTTATGTGTAGAGGAAGGAAGCTGAAGAAATAGTGTGTGTTGTCTGTTGTCCTTGTATTTTATGTGTAGAGGAAGGAAGCTAAAGAAATAGTGTGTGTTGTCTGTTGTCCTTGTATTTTATGTGTAGAGGAAGGAAGCTAAAGAAATAGTGTGTGTTGTCTGTTGTCCTTGTATTTTATGTGTAGAGGAAGGAAGCTAAAGAAATAGTGTGTGTTGTCTGTTGTCCTTGTATTTTATGTGTAGAGGAAGGAAGCTATAGAAATAGTGTGTGTTGTCTGTTGTCCTTGTATTTTATGTGTAGAGGAAGAAAGCTAAAGAAATAGTGTGTGTTGTCTGTTGTCATTGTATTTTATGTGTAGAGGAAGGAAGCTAAAGAAATAGTGTGTGTTGTCTGTTGTCCTTGCATTTTATGTATAGAGGAAGGAAGCTATAGAAATAGTGTGTGTTGTCTGTTGTCATTGTATTTTATGTGTAGAGGAAGGAAGCTAAAGAAATAGTGTGTGTTGTCTGTTGTCCTTGTATTTTATGTGTAGAGGAAGGAAGCTATAGAAATAGTGTGTGTTGTCTGTTGTCATTGTATTTTATGTGTAGAGGAAGGAAGCTAAAGAAATAGTGTGTGTTGTCTGTTGTCCTTGTATTTTATGTGTAGAGGAAGGAAGCTATAGAAATAGTGTGTGTTGTCTGTTGTTATTGTATTTTATGTGTAGAGGAAGGAAGCTAAAGAAATAGTGTGTGTTGTCTGTTGTCCTTGTATTTTATGTGTAGAGGAAGGAAGCTAAAGAAATAGTGTGTGTTGTCTGTTGTCCTTGTATTTTATGTGTAGAGGAAGGAAGCTATAGAAATAGTGTGTGTTGTCTGTTGTCATTGTATTTTATGTGTAGAGGAAGGAAGCTAAAGAAATAGTGTGTGTTGTCTGTTGTCATTGTATTTTATGTGTAGAGGAAGGAAGCTAAAGAAATAGTGTGTGTTGTCTGTTGTCATTGTATTTTATGTGTAGAGGAAGGAAGCTAAAGAAATAGTGTGTGTTGTCTGTTGTCATTGTATTTTATGTGTAGAGGAAGGAAGCTATAGAAATAGTGTGTGTTGTCTGTTGTCATTGTATTTTATGTGTAGAGGAAGGAAGCTAAAGAAATAGTGTGTGTTGTCTGTTGTCATTGTATTTTATGTGTAGAGGAAGGAAGCTAAAGAAATAGTGTGTGTTGTCTGTTGTCATTGTATTTTATGTGTAGAGGAAGGAAGCTATAGAAATAGTGTGTGTTGTCTGTTGTCATTGTATTTTATGTGTAGAGGAAGGAAGCTAAAGAAATAGTGTGTGTTGTCTGTTGTCATTGTATTTTATGTGTAGAGGAAGGAAGCTATAGAAATAGTGTGTGTTGTCTGTTGTCATTGTATTTTATGTGTAGAGGAAGGAAGCTATAGAAATAGTGTGTGTTGTCTGTTGTCATTGTATTTTATGTGTAGAGGAAGGAAGCTAAAGAAATAGTGTGTGTTGTCTGTTGTCCTTGTATTTTATGTGTAGAGGAAGGAAGCTAAAGAAATAGTGTGTGTTGTCTGTTGTCCTTGTATTTTATGTGTAGAGGAAGGAAGCTAAAGAAATAGTGTGTGTTGTCTGTTGTCATTGTATTTTATGTGTAGAGGAAGGAAGCTAAAGAAATAGTGTGTGTTGTCTGTTGTCATTGTATTTTATGTGTAGAGGAAGGAAGCTAAAGAAATAGTGTGTGTTGTCTGTTGTCATTGTATTTTATGTGTAGAGGAAGGAAGCTAAAGAAATATTGTGTGTTGTCTGTTGTCATTGTATTTTATGTGTAGAGGAAAGAAGCTAAAGAAATAGTGTGTGTTGTCTGTTGTCATTGTATTTTATGTGTAGAGGAAGGAAGCTAAAGAAATAGTGTCTGTTGTCCTTGTATTTAATGTGTAGAGGAAGGAAGCTAAAGAAATAGTGTGTGTTGTCTGTTGTCATTGTATTTTATGTGTAGAGGAAGGAAGCTAAAGAAATAGTGTCTGTTGTCCTTGTATTTAATGTGTAGAGGAAGGAAGCTAAAGAAATAGTGTGTGTTGTCTGTTGTCATTGTATTTTATGTGTAGAGGAAGGAAGCTAAAGAAATAGTGTGTGTTGTCTGTTGTCATTGTATTTTATGTGTAGAGGAAGGAAGCTAAAGAAATAGTGTGTGTTGTCTGTTGTCATTGTATTTTATGTGTAGAGGAAGGAAGCTAAAGAAATAGTGTGTGTTGTCTGTTGTCATTGTATTTTATGTGTAGAGGAAGGAAGCTAAAGAAATAGTGTGTGTTGTCTGTTGTCATTGTATTTTATGTGTAGAGGAAGGAAGCTAAAGAAATAGTGTGTGTTGTCTGTTGTCATTGTATTTTATGTGTAGAGGAAGGAAGCTAAAGAAATAGTGTGTGTTGTCTGTTGTCATTGTATTTTATGTGTAGAGGAAGGAAGCTATAGAAATAGTGTGTGTTGTCTGTTGTCATTGTATTTTATGTGTAGAGGAAGGAAGCTAAAGAAATAGTGTGTGTTGTCTGTTGTCATTGTATTTTATGTGTAGAGGAAGGAAGCTATAGAAATAGTGTGTGTTGTCTGTTGTCATTGTATTTTATGTGTAGAGGAAGGAAGCTATAGAAATAGTGTGTGTTGTCTGTTGTCATTGTATTTTATGTGTAGAGGAAGGAAGCTAAAGAAATAGTGTGTGTTGTCTGTTGTCCTTGTATTTTATGTGTAGAGGAAGGAAGCTAAAGAAATAGTGTGTGTTGTCTGTTGTCCTTGTATTTTATGTGTAGAGGAAGGAAGCTAAAGAAATAGTGTGTGTTGTCTGTTGTCATTGTATTTTATGTGTAGAGGAAGGAAGCTAAAGAAATAGTGTGTGTTGTCTGTTGTCATTGTATTTTATGTGTAGAGGAAGGAAGCTAAAGAAATAGTGTGTGTTGTCTGTTGTCATTGTATTTTATGTGTAGAGGAAGGAAGCTAAAGAAATAGTGTGTGTTGTCTGTTGTCATTGTATTTTATGTGTAGAGGAAAGAAGCTAAAGAAATAGTGTGTGTTGTCTGTTGTCATTGTATTTTATGTGTAGAGGAAGGAAGCTAAAGAAATAGTGTCTGTTGTCCTTGTATTTAATGTGTAGAGGAAGGAAGCTAAAGAAATAGTGTGTGTTGTCTGTTGTCATTGTATTTTATGTGTAGAGGAAGGAAGCTAAAGAAATAGTGTCTGTTGTCCTTGTATTTAATGTGTAGAGGAAGGAAGCTAAAGAAATAGTGTGTGTTGTCTGTTGTCATTGTATTTTATGTGTAGAGGAAGGAAGCTAAAGAAATAGTGTGTGTTGTCTGTTGTCATTGTATTTTATGTGTAGAGGAAGGAAGCTAAAGAAATAGTGTGTGTTGTCTGTTGTCATTGTATTTTATGTGTAGAGGAAGGAAGCTAAAGAAATAGTGTGTGTTGTCTGTTGTCATTGTATTTTATGTGTAGAGGAAGGAAGCTAAAGAAATAGTGTGTGTTGTCTGTTGTCATTGTATTTTATGTGTAGAGGAAGGAAGCTAAAGAAATAGTGTGTGTTGTCTGTTGTCATTGTATTTTATGTGTAGAGGAAGGAAGCTATAGAAATAGTGTGTGTTGTCTGTTGTCATTGTATTTTATGTGTAGAGGAAGGAAGCTAAAGAAATAGTGTGTGTTGTCTGTTGTCATTGTATTTTATGTGTAGAGGAAGGAAGCTAAAGAAATAGTGTGTGTTGTCTGTTGTCATTGTATTTTATGTGTAGAGGAAGGAAGCTATAGAAATAGTGTGTGTTGTCTGTTGTCATTGTATTTTATGTGTAGAAGAAGGAAGCTAAAGAAATAGTGTGTGTTGTCTGTTGTCATTGTATTTTATGTGTAGAGGAAGGAAGCTATAGAAATAGTGTGTGTTGTCTGTTGTCCTTGTATTTTATGTGTAGAGGAAGGAAGCTATAGAAATAGTGTGTGTTGTCTGTTGTCTGTTGTCCTTGTATTTTATGTGTACTGTGTAATCTTCTTCTTCTGCCTTTCATCCTCCATTGGGACATAGGACCTCAACCAAACTGTCCTGTCTGTGACTGTCTCCTACAGCCACCTCCATGTCCTCCCAACATAGGACCTCAACCAAACTGTCCTGTCTGTGTGTCACAGCCTCACATTATCCACATTATCCGGTAAACTAACATTAGTTAATAGATATTAGCCAAGGGCTACAACTCCCGCCCAAGGGAAAGAAGTAAGACCCTCGAAGGCCAGAGTATTCCAGAACCTTCTCGAAGGACTGGTCAGTGAGTCCACTGTCCCGTGGACACTGATGTGGCCCGCCTATTGCGGGGTCCACGAGGAACTCGAACAGAGTTACCACCCGTGTCGGATTGCGACACGTGTGGATCGGCAGAGAGAGACGGGACATCGAAGAGTCAACAGGGCCTGCCTTAGAGGGACTCAATAGTTTAGACCCATGTGTATTTGGGGTTCATAGACATATGCTAGATAGTTTGCTTAGAATGTTTGATGATGTTAAACTGTGTGATGATGTTAAACCTCTGTGATATGCAACTCAGTGCGGGCTTGTTAAACCCACTGCGCCAACGCACTGTATATTGAAATACAATAAATGTTAGATATTATATTTAACGGAGTTATTGTTGCCTGTGTGAGCCCGAGCTCAGATACCTAGACATCCAACACACTGACGAGCCCCCAAAAAGCCTGTCAGCGTGTTGGATGTCTAGGTATCTGAGCTCGGGCTCACACAGGCAACAATAACTCCGTTAAATATAATATCTAACATTTATTGTATTTCAATATACAGTGCGTTGGCGCAGTGGGTTTAACAAGCCCGCACTGAGTTGCATATCACAGAGGTTTAACATCATCACACAGTGTTGCCTCTTCGATGTCCCATCTCTCTCTGCCGATCCACACGTGTCGCAATCCGACACGGGTGGTAACTCTGTTCGAGTTCCTCGTGGACCCCGCAATAGGCGGGCCACATCAGTGTCCACGGGACAGTGGACTCACTGACCAGTCCTTCGAGAAGGTTCTGGAATACTCTGGCCTTCGAGGGTCTTACTTCTTTCCCTTGGGCGGGAGTTGTAGCCCTTGGCTAATATCTATTAACTAAAGTTAGTTTACCGGATAATGTGAGGCTGTGACACTGTGACTGTCTCCTACAGCCCTCTCCATGTCCTCCCAACATAGGACCTCAACCAAACTGTCCTGTCTGTGGCTGTCTCCTGCGGCCACCTCCGTGACCTGCTACATGGTGCAACTGACAAATGAGATGTGATGATCTGCAGACACTAGATGGTAGTTGGCAGTCATAAACTAATACATCACATGATGATAGTGATGCTGGCTTGTGGTAGGGTGGCTGGAGTTTGGGAAAGCTTATGACGTGTATAAAAAAGATTGTCACAATCGGTAAGTGTGGGTTAGGACTTTATGTTGACTGGATTGTGATCAAATGATTGATATCTTGTCTTTCAGGGTTCCTGCAGTTCAAGTTTGTCAAGATCTTCTTCTAGCGTTTTACGTGAGTACTTAGTTTGTGTGATCTATCTTGTGGTTGTGTGTTGAATTTGTGTGTGATCTATCTTGTGTTTATGTCAGTACTGTGTGTGCTTGCTTGCTTGTGTTCGTTGGCTTGAGCTCCAACACGAAGTCCTGTATGTTGGATGAAGGCATCCTGTTGTCCAACATCAGTGTGATGTCATACAGGATCTGAGGTTTGCGTGAGTATCCGTTGTCCCATGTCTGGCTTATTGGTGTGCAGACTGGTGGTTCCTCGCAGTACAGGCAGATACTCTCCGACTTCGGAGGAATCGGCGATCCTACTGACTTTAGCCAGGACCCCGAAGGGACCTGTTGCCCAGGACGCTCGACAAGGACGCGTCAATAGGTCTTGGCCAGTATATAACCCGGCCCTGGTGCCTTGGAAACACCTCTGCGTCCCAGTACTGTGTGTGTGATCTATCTTGTGTTTATGTCAGTACTGTGTGTGATCTATCTTGTGTTTATGTCAGTACTGTGTGTGATCTATCTTGTGTTTATGTCAGTACTGTGTGTGATCTATCTTGTGTTTATGTCAGTACTGTGTGTGATCTATCTTGTGTTTATGTCAGTACTGTGTGTGATCTATCTTGTGATTTAGTGTTGAATTTGTGTGTTATCAATCTTGTAGTTTTGTGTTTATGTCAGTAATGTGTGTGATCTATACTGCTATATGGTCCAGAAGCCTTGACCTTGAACAAGCAGTTAGAAAGTCTGGAGATCTGACTGGATATACAGAAGAATGTGTTGTATTTCATGGAGACAAAAACGTATGTTCTAGAAAAACTGGGAATGAAAAGAAAGTTGATGAAAGAAATTAAAAAAAAGAGGCAAGTGAAATATTTTAGCAATGTTGAATTTTATTTGATTGTTAGTTAGTTAGTTAGTCGCGGTTCCAACTTCACGACACCGGGTCGTCCCCATTATGCTCCGTTCCTATGCCAGTGAATACAACACAAAATACTCCTCACTGCCCTATGTGAACAATGGAATAGACAGGAATTTCGGCAAGCCAACAGCCCGCAAAGGTTCACTGCATAATGCCGCCGCTAGAATGCCAACACAAAAGTCCTCCATGAGAAATACAGTTCATTGTCGATGGAAATGGCAATCACCAGAAAGACTTCATTGACCCGGGTTTTATCCTGTATGGTTCAGTCTCTTTCCGCAGGGTGGCCTGCCGAAAGCGCCGCACAAAGCACAAACTCCGTAGCCCCAGCGGTGACTCCTGAAAAATGCACTCGTGAACCGAAAAGGCAAACCAGTCAATCCAGCAACAGCCGGCCGCCATCGTTGCGAACATGCAGTTCACGCTACAAGCTGCGAACAGATGTAAAAGCATTCCATGCGAAATTCACAGCTCACAGTGTCACGCCATGCACTCACTCAGTGGCAGGGCGATGGAACCATCAAGCCTTCTTAGTCGCCTCTTACGACGTGCATGCTAGGCAACAGTGTTACTATTCTTTGCTTCCCCGTATGGGCCCCGGCAACACACTTGATTTGATTGTGTGTGAACACAATCTTGTAGTTTTGTGTCGAATTTAGATGTGATCTATCTTGTGCTTTTGTGTTTATGTGAGTGCTGTGTGTGATGTATCTTGTGATTTTGTGTTTATGTGAGTGCTGTCTGTGATCTATCTTGTGCTTTTGTGTTTATATGAGTGCTGTGTGTGATCTATCTTGTGATTTTGTGTTTATGTGAGTGCTGTCTGTGATCTATCTTGTGATTTTGTGTTTATGTGAGTGCTGTGTGTGATCTATCTTGTGATTTTGTGTTTATGTGAGTGCTGTGTGTGATCTATCTTGTGCTTTTGTGTTTATGTGAGTGCTGTGTGTGATCTATCTTGTGATTTTGTGTTTATGTGAGTGCTGTGTGTGATGTATTTTGTGTTTATGTGAGTGCTGTGTGTGATCTATCTTGTGATTTTGTGTTTATGTGAGTGCTGTGTGTGATCTATCTCGTCATGTAAGAACTTACAGTTTGATCTGTTCGGTTTTTTGTGTGTGGTGTGGTTTTAAATTGTGCCACATGTGGGTATTTGTCCATGGAGAGAGAGAGTGTGAGAGAGATAGAAGGAGAGACACTCCCTCAGCTGCCAGCACAACTGTCACTTCGCTGCCACTGGCATGATTCTCACTTTGGTGATTTCAGGGCAGGCAAAGTGTCGAGTCTCTGGGTTGTCTCGAAGCCAAGGGAAATCTTCTGTGAAAAAATCCAATTCCAACATTCCAGGGCAAAGGTCAATTAAAGATCTCATGAGCAAATTCCAGTACAAAAGGTGAGTTCTGGAACATTCTAGATCCTTCAGAAATGTGGATTGGAACATTTACACACACCATACAATGTTGAGATGACTGTGTGTTCATTTGATTTATTATCTCTCAGGTTTCCACCACTTTTTAGTGGTGGAGTAGAGTAACTTGTGCTTCCACATTCACCAAATGACATTCAAGAGAGTTTGACACTATGACGGAGAGAGTGTGACACTATGACAGATGAGAGAGAGTGTGACATGACAAATTACAGTTTGACACTATGACAGAGAGAGTTTGACACTGATAAATGACAGTTTGACATTGACAAAGGACAGAGAGGGGGAGTTTAATACTATGAAAAAATGACAGAAAGAGTTTGACACTATGACAAATGACAGAAAGAGTTTGGTATTATGACAAATGACTGTTTTATATCTTGACAAATGACAGTGTTTTTGACACTATGACAAATGGCAGAGATAGCTTTATATCATGACTGAGTTTCATGCTGTGACAAATGACAAATAGTTTTATATTGTGACAGATGACAGAGAGTGAGGTAGTTTGATACTGTGACAATTTAGTTTGACACTGACAGATGACAGAGTGTGGCAGTATGACAAATGATAGAGAGTTTGACACCATGATAGATGACAGCTGGTGAGAGATGACAGGCAGTCAGTGACATCTGTGGACGGTACACTTGTGTAATGCATAATACATGTCATTTCAATACATAATTCGTATTGCAGCTGTAAGTGTCATTTTGTTTCTTGTTTCTCTCCAGCTGAAGAAGTTCGTGGTAGAGCAACTGGTTACTGCTACGGAAGACTCAGGTTTGATTCCTGATGTGATATTGCGCTGACGTTTAGCCACTGAGTGTGGAGTTGTGTGGATATAGGATTGCCAGTGGGTACCTGTACAGCCCACGGTAGAAGAGGGAAGTCATAACAAGGGCACCGGGTCGTGTCTTCTTTGGGTAGAAGAGGGAAGTCATAACAAGGGCACCTGGTCATGTCTTCTTAGGGTAGAAGAGGGAAGTCGTAACAAGGGCACCGGGTCATGTCTTCTTTGGGTAGAAGAGGGAAGTCATAACAAGGGCACCTGGTCATGTCTTCTTAGGGTAGAAGAGGGAAGTCATAACAAGGGCACCGGGTCGTGTCTTCTTTGGGTAGAAGAGGGAAGTCATAACAAGGGCACCTGGTCATGTCTTCTTAGGGTAGAAGAGGGAAGTCGTAACAAGGGCACTGGGTCATGTCTTCTTTGGGTAGAAGAGGGAAGTCATAACAAGGGCACCTGGTCATGTCTTCTTAGGGTAGAAGAGGGAAGTCATAACAAGGGCACCTGGTCATGTCTTCTTAGGGTAGAAGAGGGAAGTCGTAACAAGGGCACCTGGTCATGTCTTCTTAGGGTAGAAGAGGGAAGTCATAACAAGGGCACCTGGTCATGTCTTCTTAGGGTAGAAGAGGGAAGTCGTAACAAGGGCACCGGGTCATGTCTTCTTAAGGTAGAAGAGGGAAGTCGTAACAAGGGCACCGGGTCATGTCTTAGGGTAGAAGAGGGAAGACTAACAAGATTAAGATACTTCTACACCTGCAGAGTGTTAGAGGAGAGCCTGGGCAAGGCACATGCCTGGCTAGATGAAGTTAGCCTGCCTGCCTACATGACACGGCTGCCTACATGACATGACACAGCTGCCTACATGACATGGGTGCCTACATGACACGACACAGCTGCCTACATGACACAGCTGCCTACATGACATGGGTGCCTACATGACATGGGTGCCTACATGACACGACACAGCTGCCTACATGACATGACACAGCTGCCTACATGACATGGGTGCCTACATGACATGGGTGCCTACATGACACGACACAGCTGCCTACATGACATGGGTGCCTACATGACACGACACAGCTGCCTACATGACATGACACAGCTGCCTACATGACATGGGTGCCTACATGACACGACACAGCTGCCTACATGACATGACACAGCTGCCTACATGACATGGGTGCCTACATGACATGGGTGCCTACATGACACGACACAGCTGCCTACATGACATGACACAGCTGCCTACATGACATGGGTGCCTACATGACACGACACAGCTGCCTACATGACATGGGTGCCTACATGACATGGGTGCCTACATGACATGGGTGCCTACACGACACAGCTGCCTACATGACATGGGTGCCTACATGACATGACACAGCTGCCTACATGACATGACACAGCTGCCTACATGACATGGGTGCCTACATGACAT
This sequence comes from Cepaea hortensis, assembly GCA_963921405.1. NCBI lineage: Eukaryota > Metazoa > Mollusca > Gastropoda > Stylommatophora > Helicidae > Cepaea > Cepaea hortensis. The sequence goes on from OY992894.1 coordinate 96,792,573, forward strand.
GGGTGCCTACATGACACGACACAGCTGCCTACATGACATGACACAGCTGCCTACATGACATGGGTGCCTACATGACATGGGTGCCTACATGACATGGGTGCCTACATGACACGACACAGCTGCCTACATGACATGACACAGCTGCCTACATGACATGGGTGCCTACATGACACGACACAGCTGCCTACATGACATGGGTGCCTACATGACATGGGTGCCTACATGACATGGGTGCCTACACGACATGACACAGCTGCCTACATGACATGACACAGCTGCCTACATGACAAGATTACTGTAGCTATGGGTTTTATATTTATGTAAATTACAGTTTTATCTGTATTGTGAAACTGCTTTTAATTTGTTAAAAGTAAAATACATTTATTCTTGAATATTCCCTGAGCATTTGTGTGATCTCTTGTCAGTGTCTTTCCATTTCTGTGCATTATTTCTGCCCCAGCTCAGTTTATGAATGTCTAGTTGTGTACATGTGTACCTCTGTCTGTCTGCTGTGTTTTTGCGTACTCTGTGCTTCTTTCTTCCTGTGTGTGAATACCAGAGAGTTGTCTCTCTCTCTCTCTGCTTGTTTTTCTCAATCTTTCTTGTCCATCTTGACAAGATCATCGGGCTGTATTGTGTCTGTTCAGAGAGATTCTGGGATGTTTCTGTGGACTCATCCGACACCAGTGGACTATCTTACTTTTAAGCGTCTTTTTTTTGTTCTTTCACCATACCTATGGTCTCTCATTCAATGCTTTTTCTATCTTTCTTTCTTTCTTTCTCAAGCTTATAATAATAACAAGTTAAATGTAAATTGAGGATTCAATTGAGAACGTGTAAAGCATATGTCAGGATTCAGTTGACAAAACGTAAAGAATGAAATGTCAGGATTCACTAACATTAAAACAAAGAGCTTAGAAAACTGAATATATGCGGGTAATGTGTAAATACCACGAAGATTGTTATCAATACAGAAATAAGCCTGCAACAGAAAGAAAATACATTTGGGAAGATTTGCTCGAGTTGCTTGCGAGAGAATGGACTTTATTGTTGTGGGTTTGTTTAGTCAGGACCTTCATTGAAAATCATGATTATATTGTTTGACCGGAGTCAATAAGTTTTGTACAGTAAGACAATGACAACTACAAATCACTGACAGAACACAGAGTAGATAGATATTCATTTAATGTTTATTGTGGTCTCTGTTCTATTTACACTGTGAATGGGATTACCAAGATAAATTATGTAACCAGCACATGAACCATCCAATTGATGAATGATAAATTATGTAGCCAACATATGAACCTTCCAATTGATGAATGATAAATTATGATAACCAGCACATGAACCATCAAATAAATTGATGAATGATAAATTATGTAGCCAGCAAATGAACGATCCAATTGACGAATGATAAATTATGTAGCCAGCATATGAACAATCAAATATTGGCAAAGACAAAATATTTAGCAAACAAATGAACAGACCAAGTGGAATCAGAATAAGAGGTCAACTATGTAAACCATGGACAGGGAATAACAGAGTCCATGGAAGTCTCTATGAAGCCCATAAAGGGGCACTCTCCCTCTGTTTATGCTTTACCTCAACACCACAAGATACAAGAGGAGTGAGATGAAATGAACACATCAAATATGTATAGATAAACGACACACTGTATAACCAGCAATTTAAAACAGCAAATGTACACAGGTAAGAATTAATTATGTAGCCATCAAATACAAAGGTCACACACTCACACCAAAAATAAGTTACAGGTGTAGAGCATTATTCCCACACACCAATATCAGATTTTGGGGAACTCTTGAGGTCATTGAAATAAACTCACGAATATTTACCCGCATTCATAGAAGTAGAGAAAACATATAGAGATTAGAGGACACGCTCTCTAAAAGTTAGTTGCATATCTTTTATAGGACTTTGGCTGTTTGTGATTCCTGGGTAAGTTTACGTTCAGTAGTTTGCCATTGCTTCCTGAATGACCGGCACTCATACCATTGTATGGAAACCAACGCAAGGGTATCTGCTTCCAAATCGCCTGCAACTTTTTTTTTTGCGCTCGCTCTCTCTGAACTCAAGCGTAGTCCATACACACTATTTATAGTAGTGATGGACTGAATTTTGCGTGTGGATTAGCTTTCACTATTAATAGTGTCCCTCGCCATCAGCTGAACCCACTCCGACGTAAGAGGTACTTGTAATTTACGTCCCCAAGTCAAGGACGACAGGTTAACATTTTAGTCCAGCTGTCCGGTGTAGGGGTTGAACCTCTTTCCTCGGCATCAGCACACCGGATGTTTAAGACCACGCGTTCTTATACATGCGGACCTGCGCCTGCAACTGTTTTGAATGTGGTATGCAGGAGTACAAATTGCGTCCGTAACCCCTTCGCTGCAGAGTCCGCCATAGAGGACACACTAGACCATCTAACAATTGAAGGCTATAGTAGCCACATCAGGATTCAAACTTGCCTCCTTCAATAAAGACAGCTCCGTCCTGCTTGAACACATATGGTCAGCTAGATACCCCGGAAGTACAGGTGTCTTCACGAGCCAGGTCTGTCATCCACCTGAACCCACAGCTGTGGAGTTTGGACTGAGTTAGTACCCACCCAGACACGAAGCTTTGGGTGTGAATATCCAGGAACAGCTGCTAGACACGCCCAGTAGAGGAGTCACATCTTCCTCTTCTTCTCTTCCTCCTGTTACCTCAGTGAAGTGTTGAGGAGAAGCATCGACTTCTACAAAAATAGATCAGCTACTGCCGCCGGACAAAGCATCGCTTGAAAGAGCAAAGTCCGGAGCACCCATACTCGACAAACATGACAGCTCCACATTGACATAATCCGTTATTGGCAAAGAATGACATATATTAGTTATTTCCATACATTTAATTTTAAAATTTAGTTATATATCCTTTACAGGACATCGCAATCAACTCCAGCATTTATTGGCTGTTTGTGATTTTCTAGGCAATTTTATCTTCAGCAGTTTGCCATTGTTTTATGAACGACCCATGCTCACACTAAGCTGATAATCGACGCAAGGCGGCTGGTTTCGAACCTGGTAGGTCGGGGTTGTAAAACTGTTCACCGCCCTGAGGCCTTCACCACCAGGCCACGGACACCACGCATGGGGATACATCATACAAGGGAAGACACCACACATAGACAGACATCATGCAAGGGGAGACATGAATTGTTGATTGGGGGGGGGGGCAACACGAATGTCAAAGGTACATAACTATAGCAGTATCACTTGAGACCATTAAAATTAACACGGGTATTGGAGTCGTGCCCCTCACAGCATGTCATGTACACACACAATTAATCCTAACTAGTGTCTACAAATGTACCTGTAGAGTTGTCCAAACTCCACCGTATCAAAGGATTGAACACACACCCCGTGTTTGTGAGGCAGCCACCCGGTCCCTGCATCAGCCACTCCTGCCAGACATGCCCGTGTTTGTGAGTCGGACATTGGTCCCTGGTTCAGCCACTCCTAACTGGCATGCCCCGTGTTTGTGAGTCGGACATCTGGTCCCCGGTTCAGCCACTCCTAACTGGCCTGCCCCGTGTTTGTGAGGCGGACATCTGGTTCCCGGTTCAGCCACTCCTAACTGGCCTGCCCCGTGTTTGTGAGGCGGACATCTGGTCCCCGGTTCAGCCACTCCTAACTGGCCTGCCCCGTGTTTGTGAGGTGGACATCTGGTCCCCGGTTCAGCCACTCCTAACTGGCATGCCCCGTGTTTGTGAGTCGGACATCTGGTCCCCGGTTCAGCCACTCCTAACTGGCCTGCCCCGTGTTTGTGAGGCGGACATCTGGTTCCCGGTTCAGCCACTCCTAACTGGCCTGCCCCGTGTTTGTGAGGCGGACATCTGGTCCCCGGTTCAGCCACTCCTAACTGGCATGCCCCGTGTTTGTGAGTCGGACATCTGGTCCCCGGTTCAGCCACTCCTAACTGGCCTGCCCCGTGTTTGTGAGGCGGACATCTGGTCCCCGGTTCAGCCACTCCTAACTGGCCTGCCCCGTGTTTGTGAGGCGGACATCTGGTCCCCGGTTCAGCCACTCCTAACTGGCCTGCCCCGTGTTTGTGAGGCGGACATCTGGTCCCCGTATCAGCCGCTCCTGTCTGACATGCTCTGGGTCAATCTGTTGAAGAACCCGGCAACTGAGAGTCTTCTGTCGGGGCTGTTGTCCAGCAGTTTGAGAAGCAGCTCTCTGTTTAAAGGAAAACATCAAATAAATACGTTTACAACAGAGTTGTATCACCAAAGACAATTTGTTTAGATGTCAGATATGTAAACAACATTAATATGCATTCTACTTCTTCGTCCCTCCTTCGTGGGAAGAGCATCCTCCCCTCCTCTCCCCCCCCCCCCCCCCCCCAGTTAAGTTCCTCCAAGGTCAGTGTGTTTCCGACTTGACCATACGTCTGTATCAAGTGTGCTTCCTCCAGACAGATTCCATCCAAGGTCTGTGTGTGTGTGACTTGACCATACATCTGTATCAAGTGTGCTTCCTCCAGACAGATTCCATCCAAGGTCAGTGTGTGTCCGACTTGACCATACATCTGTATCAAGTGTGCTTCCTCCAGACAGATTCCATCCAAGGTCACGGACTCTTGCCTACCCACAGGTAGGTTTTCGTTCCTACTGTCTTGCCAGTGCAGTAGCCTAAAGGCCTGTTCTCTAACAGTTGCTATTTCTGACTGCCGGGGGATTTGTTTTTACTAATATGAATTAAATAACTGAATTGTTAAAACACGGTTTTATTTCTTGAGCATGAATACACATACACTCACACCCACACATACAATGACTAAGAAGCTGGACGTATAAAACAAAACACACATACAGGCCAGCGTTTCGACCGATCAGTGTTTGCCAGTTCCTTTTATTTCTGGACACATTATTATTGTTTCCTTGTTCCGTTGATTTGTGTTGGTGTTTTGCTTCTCTCGCTTTCAACTCAAGCGTAGTCCATACATGCTATTAATTCTAGTGCACTGGACTGATTTGTGTGTAGGTTAGCTTTGCCTGTTAGCTGTCCCTGGCCATCAGTCTTCTGCATATAACTTGCTGAATGGCGGCGAATCTATGTACTACCACTGCGGAGGTCTGTTGTCTGTAGAGTCACCTAACCTTCGTCCCGGGACATGCGGGAGTCGAGGGAAATGAACGAGCTGATAAATTGGCTGGTTCTGCATTCCCTGCAGATGGCCAGCCTATGGATCGTGCCGATGTTATTAACGCCCTCGCAGGGCTATAGAGAGCGGAGGGCTTTGACGTCAATCAATCATTGTCTAGAATGAGAGACTCGTGAGTAAGAATTGGCACGGCCAGACACGAGAACCGGCACTATTAGCCACGCTGATGCTTGTGTTGTGGGGGAAATCTGATAACCTATGGACATGACCAGAGCCCAAAGATTTTACTCACACAGATAACTGACTAAGTAACTAACTAATCATTAGATTGAAACTAAAGATTGTATATAATGTATATTTAAAATTCTCACATTTTGCTAAATAATACACATATAAATCTCTCTAGTTTCTGTGTGAAATGTGATACGGAGGACAATCCATACCTAAGGTGTGTGTGAAATATATGATACGGAGGACAATCAATACCTGAGGTGTGTGTGTGTGTGTGTGAAACATGTGATACGGAAGACAAATACCTGAGGTGCGTGTGAAACATGTGATACGGAAGACAGTCAAAACCTGAGGTGTGTGTGAAAGATATATGATAGGGAAGACAATCAATACCTGAGAGGTGTGTGTGAAAGATATATGTTAGGGGAGACAATCAATACCTGAGAGGTGTGTGTGTGTGAAAGATATATGATAGGGAAGACAATCAATACCTGAGGTGTGTGTGTGAAAGATATATGATAGGGAAGACAATCAATACCTGAGGTGTGTGTGTGAAAGATATATGATAGGGAAGACAATCAATACCTGAGGTGTGTGTGTGAAAGATATATGATAGGGAAGACAATCAATACCTGAGATGTGTGGGAACGATATATGATAGGGAAGACAATCAATACCTGAGGTGTGTGTGTGAAATATATATGATAGGGAAGACAATCAATACCTGAGGTGTGTGGGACAGATATATGCTAGGGGAGACAATCAATACCTGAGAGGTGTGTGTACGTGTGAAAGATATATGATAGGGAAGACAATCAATACCTGAGGTGTGTGTGAAAGATATATGCTAGGGAAGACAATCAATACCTGAGGTGTGTGGGAAAGATATATGATAGGGAAGACAATCAATACCTGATGTGTGTGGGAAAGATATATGATAGGGGAGACAATCAATACCTGAGAGGTGTGTGGGAAAGATATATGCTAGGGGAGACAATCAATACCTGAGAGGTGTGTGGGAAAGATATATGCTAAGGAAGACAATCAATACCTGAGATGTGTGGGAAAGATATATGATAGGGGAGACAATCAATACCTGAGAGGTATGTGGGAAAGATATATGCTAGGGAAGACAATACCTGAGGTGTGTGGGACAGATATATGCTAAGGAAGACAATCAATACCTGAGGTGTGTGTTTGTGTGTGAAACATACGATACGGACGACAATCAATACCTGAGGTGTGTGTGAAAGATATATGATAGGGAAGACAATCAATACCTGAGGTGTGTGTGTGAAAGATATATGATAGGGAAGACAATCAATACCTGAGGTGTGTGTGTGTGAAAGATATATGATAGGGAAGTCAATCAATACCTGACGTGTGTGTGAAAGATATATGCTAGGGGAGACAATCAATACCTGAGGTGTGTGTGTGAAAGATATATGATAAGGAAGACAATCAATACCTGAGGTGTGTGTGTGTGTGTGAAAGATATATGATAGGGAAGACAATCAATACCTGAGGTGTGTGCGTGAAAGATATATGATAGGGAAGACAATCAATACCTGAGGTGTGTGTGTGTGAAAGATATATGATAGGGAAGACAATCAATACCTGAGGTGTGTGTGTGAAAGATATATGATAGGGAAGACAATCAATACCTGAGGTGTGTGCGTGAAAGATATATGATAGGGAAGACAATCAATACCTGAGGTGTGTGTGTGTGAAAGATATATGATAGGGAAGACAATCAATACCTGAGGTGTGTGTGTGAAAGATATATGATAGGGAAGACAATCAATACCTGAGGTAGGTGTGTGTGTGAACGATATATGATAGGGAAGACAATCAATACCTGAGGTAGGTGTGTGTGTGAACGATATATGATAGGGAAGACAATCAATACCTGAGGTGTGTGTGTGAAAGATATATGATAGGGGAGACAATCAATACCTGAGGTGTGTGTGTGGAAGATATATGCTAGGGAAGACAATCAATACCTGAGATGTGTGTGTGAAAGATATATGCTAGGGAAGACAATCAATACCTGAGGTGTGTGTTTGTGTGTGAAACATACGATATGGAAGACAATCAATACCTGAGGTGTGTGTGTGTGTGACAGATATATGCTAGGGGAGACAATCAATACCTGAGGTGTGTGTGTGACAGATATATGCTAGGGAAGATAATCAATACCTGAGGTGTGTGTGTGACAGATATATGCTAGGGGAGACAATCAATACCTGAGGTGTGTGTGTGTGTGACAGATATATGCTAGGGGAGACAATCAATACCTGAGGTGTGTGTGTGACAGATATATGCTAGGGAAGATAATCAATACCTGAGGTATGTGTGTGTGACAGATATATGCTAGGGGAGACAATCAATACCTGAGGTGTGTGTGTGACAGATATATGCTAGGGGAGACAATCAATACCTGAGGTGTGTGTGTGACAGATATATGCTAGGGAAGATAATCAATACCTGAGGTATGTGTGTGTGACAGATATATGCTAGGGGAGACAATCAATACCTGAGGTGTGTGTGTGACAGATATATGCTAGGGGGAGACAATCAATACCTGAGGTGTGTGTGTGACAGATATATGCTAGGGGAGACAATCAATACCTGAGGTGTGTGTGTGACAGATATATGCTAGGGGAGACAATCAATACCTGAGGTGTGTGTGTGACAGATATATGCTAGGGAAGATAATCAATACCTGAGGTATGTGTGTGTGACAGATATATGCTAGGGGAGACAATCAATACCTGAGGTGTGTGTGTGACAGATATATGCTAGGGGAGACAATCAATACCTGAGGTGTGTGTGTGACAGATATATGCTAGGGAAGACAATCAATACCTGAGGTGTGTGTGTGACAGATATATGCTAGGGAAGACAATCAATACCTGAGGTGTGTGTGTGACAGATATATGCTAGGGGAGACAATCAATACCTGAGGTGTGTGTGTGACAGATATATGCTAGGGAAGACAATCAATACCTGAGGTGTGTGTGTGACAGATATATGCTAGGGAAGACAATCAATACCTGAGGTGTGTGTGTGACAGATATATGCTAGGGAAGACAATCAATACCTGAGGTGTGTGTGACAGATATATGCTAGGGGAGACAATCAATACCTGAGGTGTGTGTGTGACAGATATATGCTAGGGAAGACAATCAATACCTGAGGTGTGTGTGTGACAGATATATGCTAGGGGAGACAATCAATACCTGAGATGTGTGGGTAGATGGCGGTCTCTCGTGGCCCTGTGATAGTAGTCAATGCCAGTATCCGGGTCTGTCTCCATCAGCAGTGCCCACAGGACAACTCCCAGGCTGTAGGCGTCCATCTGAAAGTCCATCAGTGCCAAGGTCAGTCAATCATCACCAAAATAAATCAGTCAGTACTAAAGTCAGTCAAACAGTGCCAAGGTCAATCAATCAGTGCCAAGGTCAGTTTTGCAGTCAATGCCAAAATAAATCAGTCAGTGTCAAAATGTTAAATAGTGTCAATTCACAAACATAAGTCAAATAGTGTCAATTCACAAACATAAGACAAATAGTGTCAGTTAACAAACATAAGTCACATAGTGTCAATTCACAAACATAAGGGCGAGAGAGATAGAGAGTGCGAGAGAGATAGAGAGGGCAAAAGAGATAGAGAGGGCGAGAGAGATAGAGAGGGCAAAAGAGATAGAGAGGGCGAGAGAGATAGAGAGGGCAAAAGAGATAGAGAGGGCGAGAGAGATAGAGAGGGCGAAAGAGATAGAGAGGGCGAAAGAGATAGAGAGGGCAAAAGAGATAGAGAGGGTGAGAGAGAGAGATAGAGAGGGCGATAGAGATAGAGAGGAGACCGACAGAAAGAAAACATTAAGGCGATGAAGAGATCAAGTGGCAGAGAAACGAAGAGAGACAGAGAGGGAGGAAGAGAGAAGACCAGAGAGACAAAGAAGAAAACAATTGGCAGCGAGAGTGAGGCAGACAAACGAGAAGAGAAAGCAGGATAGAGACAGACAAAATGAGAGAAAAAGAATGGAGAGACACGAAGAGATTAAACAACAACAATGGTTTAGGAAGTAAAGGCGTCCTTTGTGGTTCTGACCACACGACCCAGCGAGTGCCGATTCCTCCATACAAACATGAATCTGACCACACGACCCAGCGAGTTCCGATTCCTTTTTACAAACATGAATCGCCATCAATCTTTCAAGTTGTCACTAAGTTTTATATTTTATTTCTCCTCATAACTCGACCAGAAAATCTGGACTATCTACGTCTAATGTCTGTAAATAGTTTACGGTTTTCATTTGTTTCTTTTAGGGCTGTCTCATTTGTTTCATGGTCCATGGTATTCTGTGCATGCTCCTCGGAAACCACATTTCCATTGCCATCAGATGTTTCTCGGCTTGTCTGCTTATTGTCCATGATTCACGTGCGTATAACAATATAGGTTCTCTGTAGCACTTCAACTGTGAAACTGTTTCAGCTGGAAAACTGCAGAATGGTCTGTTTCTATTACAGACAGCTACATTGTACGAGGCACCGTTATGGCTACAATTGACATTTCTTTCTATAAAACGGCGCGATTGTCTATTACAAAAAGCCTCATTCTATGAGACACTGTCTTGGTTACAGCTGACATTTCTTGTGATAAAACTGCTGTTGGTCTGTTTCTATTACAACAATAATAACAACAACAACAAAAGAATGACACGACGAAGTAAGAAACTAGTATTAACAGCAACAACAAACTAATGACACGATGAAGCTGGAAACTAGTATTAACAACAACAGCAACAACAAAAATGACACGACGAAGGTGGAAACTAGTATTAGCAACAACAACAACAAGAGAATGACACGACGAAGCAGGAAACAAGTATTAAAACAGCAACAAAAGAATGAAACGGCGAAGCTGAAAACTACGTTATATTACAAAAAACAATAACAAGAGAATGAAATAACGAAGCAGAAAAGTGGTATTAAATACAACAATAAAAGAATGAAACAACGAAGCAGGAAACTGGTACAGTATTAAATACAACAATAAAACAACCACTGACCTTGTAGGGATCCAGCTGCTTGTCTTCTGCTGCTCCAAGACGTTCTGGCGCATAATAACCCGGCGTCCCGCCACACACTGACGCCTGGACCGTTGTCTGCAGGGGCTGTAGCTCTATCGCTAGACCAAAGTCTCCCAGGATGGCACTGAAGTCTGCGTCCAGAAAGATGTTGTCCAACTTCACGTCAAGATGCGCCACGTTGTGCTGGTGCAAGTATTGAAGGGCACACGCCACTTGACCGATGCACGCCTCCGAGGTCTGGACGCTCAGACTGCCCACGTAGGAGTCCAGAGTCCCTCTAGGGTAGTAGGTCATACACAAGGCCAGGTAGTCGGGACACTGCCCTGCCACAATGCACTTGGTGATGTAAGGGTGATCAAACGACTGCATCAATCGCACCTCGGCGTGGAAGGCGGTCATACTTCTGGCTTTGTGGTCATCGTCCAGGAGGCTGAACCTCTTGACCACCAGCTGGAGATCGGGCTTCTGCCAGGGCACGGCTAGCACGATGTCCCCACACATCCCCTGGTCTATGACCTTTTTAGCTGTCAGCTGGAACCGAGCGAAGAAGTCTCCATGGATCTCGTACACCTTTGGGTTGGCGATGACTGGTCCGGCCATGATGATAAAATGTAGTAGCTCCCACTTCAAGTCACACAGATGATAAAATGTAGAAGATCCCACTTCAAGTCACACAGATCCAAATCACGGAGAAATATCCAGAATGATGATACAATGTAGAAGCTCCCACTTCAAGTCACACGGATGCAAATCACGAAGAAATATCCAGAATATCCAGAAAAACACAAGCGCACTGACACTGACCGCAATCAGACTGAACTGCCGGACACTCTCTCGTGGCTTCTTATATCTCACGGCCATGCTGGTCATTAGACAGCCTTTGTTACGTGGTCAAGTCACGTGCCGGTTTATCTACAGCTGTTATCAACGTGAGCATTCCAGAGAGGGCTACCCCAGGTGGGCGAGAAAGAAGCCGCGCCGACAAGGCTGAATTGTTACGCCAACATTAATCTCCCGCACGTGGGAATCGCTGGTCAAAGAACAATAGATGTCCCGCTGTCCGGCGCAGGGTTAGGAAAACATACATACAGGGTCACAAGGTCACGAGCGGATGCCAGAGATTAGGATTGTTTGAAGTTTATATTACTTGTAGGGGTGACACAAATATATTTACAGTCGCTGTCGCTGGGACAATGGCAATCACCGCTCATTGAGTGGCCCGGACAAAAGCCACACCTGGCAATTATGTAGCGTGGTAGTCTGCCCAGGTGGGGGTGACCTAGTTTGAGATGAGCTGACACTGAAGACCAGGGACAGTTCAAACAATGCCCAATGCAGGATTAGCAAGTCCTACTAGTGACAAATGAAAAGGGTAAACTGATTAGAGAAATTAGACGTAGACAGTCAACATTTGTTGATCATGTTATGAGAAGAAATAAATTGGAGAACTTCATGACAACTGGCAAGATCGAGGGGAAGAGAACAAAGGGAAGACAGAGAAGTAAATATCTGGATGGCTTGGCCACGGAGATCGGCACAGTATCTGTGTTTCCCCCTCCCCCTGCATATCCTATTTACAGGACATCGCTGTCAACACCAGCATTTTACCGCTGTTATTGATTTCGTGGCAAGATTACGCGTAGTAGTTTGCCATTGCTTTCTGAGCGACCGGCTCACATACTCCCGTAAGTAACTAACGCTGCGCGATCCGCTACCGAATCTCGCTCAGCTGCATTACCCTATGTGGATATACGGGATTACGGAGAAAGTCGATAACCTCTTCGCCACGGAGACGGCATAGTATGTGTTAGGCATGTAAAATTGAGGTTTGCACATGTAAGTACGTGTACAATCTGTTTAGCCTTGCCCTTGCTTAACGTTGATATACTAATATTATAAATATATAATAGTTAAATTGCATATCCTTTACAGGACGTCGCAGTCAACACCAGCATTTTTTACTGTTGTGATCTCTTGGCGAGTTTACTTTCAGTAGTTTGCCATTGCTTTCTGTACGACCTTACCCATACCTTTTCGTAAAAAACCAATGCAAGGCTGTCTGCTGCCAAATCTTCCGCAGCTGTGTTTGTAACGCGGGTATGCAGTATTACGAACTGCGTCCGTTACTACATCGCCACGGAGCTGGCAAATATAATACTGCGAGTGAAATATTGTGTGAAAGCAGAGACTCACATACGTCAGAATGTTAGACGGGCCTGCGTGCCCAATGCTGAACCCTTTGAAAATAGAGCTTATTAGTTCGTTCGTTCTGACCTTTCTTAACTCTGGTTTTTAATGATTTCTTGGAGTCTCTGTCTCCGTGTCTGACTTGCTATGGCGATATGTATGAGAGTTAAAAGCGCGCATGAAACAAATCATGGACAATCAGCACATACAGTGTGGGATATGAGTCGACAGATGTATGCTGAGAATACTGCACAGGTACAAGTACAATGTCTGGACTTAGAGGGAACCAACTAAAAGAAGTAAAGTTTTTCTTCTTCTTTCGTTCGCCTGAAATATGTCTATAATTGCAATGTTGTCTATTTATGAATCTAACAGTCTTTTTTAGTTCGCTGAGCGGTACATAAGAGTTTATCTTCCACTTTTGTCTCTCTAGGCCAGAAGGTTTGCCTGGATATGTTGTAGTTTGGGCAGTCCTGGAGTATGTGTTCTGCTGTCTGCGACGCGAAACCACATGTGCACATGGCTGATTCACCAGTCTTGAATTTTGTATACATGTGGTTGCGTAATCTATTGTGTCCTGTTCTGAGGCGCAGAATAATGACCTGTTCTGGTCTGTCCATAACGTGGTAGTCGTCTTGAGTAAGGTTTGGTGGCCTTCTGACTGATTTGATCATTCTTTTCTTTTGGTGGTATCTAATGGGCACATCAGGTTCTTCTTTTGCTCTTCCCTTAGCCAGTCGATCAGCTCTGTCATTTCCGCACTCTCTGCATCATTAGAACGTGAAACTGAGAAAATGTCAGACAGCTGACATCCTGTCATGTAGGATCATATGTATGGGAGATGGTTGATAGCTAGCGAGGCAGTAGGCTGTGGACAAACACGACGACGAACGCTATGTGTTGATAGCTAGCCGGGAAGTAGGCTGTGGACAAACACGACGACGAACGCTATGTGTTGATAGCTAGCCGGGCAGTAGGCTGTGGACAAACACGACGACGAACGTTATGCCATATCTATATATATAAAATAGAATGTGTGTCTGTATGTCTGTCTGTCTGTCTGTCTGTCTGTCTGTATGTTATTTATGCGTTCGCGAACGGTCCATCCGATTGAGATTAAATTTTCTACACGCCTTCGTCTCATTCCCGCGCTGCCAACTGTCATAGTTTGTTAGTGTACAAACCTACTTACTTAATATTATTTAATATTTTAATTTACATTATAATGTATATATAGCGAGGGGACATAACTTCTAATAGCATTGCTATATATGTAAAATTGTTGCATATTTCTCAAATAGGTGGACATTTTCGCTACAGTTATCTACAGGCATATGCGTTATAATCCTTCTCCTCCTCCTCCTCCTTCTCTCCCTCCTCTTCCTCCCTTCCTCCTCCTCTCCTTGCCCCTCCTTCCCCCTCCTCCTCCCCCTCCTCCTCTCCTCCTCTCCCTCTCCTTCTCTCCCTCCTCCTCCCCTCCTCCTACTCCCCCTCCTCATCCCTCCTCCTCCGCCCTCCTCCTCCCCCCCTCATCCTCCTCCCCTCCTCCTCTTCCCCTCCTCCCCCGCATCTCCCTCTCCTCCTCCCCCTCCTCCTCCTATTCCTCCTCCTCCCCCTCCTCCTCCTCCTTCCCATCCTGCCCCTCCTCCGTCTCTCCTCCTCCCCCTCCACCCCTTCCTCCCCCTCCTCATCTTCCTCCTCCCCTTCCTCCTCCCCTCCTCCTCCCACTCCTTCTCCCTCCTCCTCCCCCTCCTTACACTCCCTCCTCCTCCTCCTTCCCATCCTGCCCCTCCTCCGTCTCCTCCTCCTCCTCCTCCTCCCATTCCTCCTCCTCCTCCTCACACACAAGACGACCAGCGCCACGAGTCATGGACTATAGGTAGTGGACAGGAAGCTGTGGACATACACAATCCACACGGCATGGACCGTAAGACAAGTATAATAGAGTACACAACGTACAATATACAACACACAACACATAACTCATAACACACAACATACATTACACAATATACAACGTACAATTTATACAACGTACAACACATAACATAGGGCGGTGTTTGTCCATCAAGTATGGTGATGACCTTTCATTTATCCAGTGGGGTTGAAAGTATGGATCCGTGAGTTCTAAGATGGCTGATAAGGCCTATTGTTTGATAATGTGGACAAAGAATGCTTGACATTCCAGGAGGAGGATCTCCTGCAGTGGTTTTTCTGCCCAGTTCCCCCCCCCCCCCCCCCCACAGCTCTTGCCGTCCCGTTTGCTTCACAAAGTGACTACACCCTTGCGTAATGATGTACGACACGAATTTCGGTCTTTGGCAGCAGTCTCCAAAATGACCTGATGAATTCCAAAAGCTTTGAGCGATATGTTGAGGGTGTCTTTAACGAGAGCGATATGTTCAGGGTGTCTTTAACGAGAGCGATATGTTCAGGGTGTCTTTAACGAGAGCGATATGTTCAGGGTGTCTGTAACGAGAGCGATATGTTCAGGGTGTCTTTAACGCGTTTCCTCTGGCCGCCTTGGCAACGTTTACCACAGCTCAGCTCACCGTAAAAGAATCCTTTAGGGCAGTGCTTCCCAAAGTGGTGGTCCGCGGGCCGGTGCCGGTCCGCGAGCCCTTCTTTGCCGGTCCGCAACGTGAGTTGGTAAAAAGTAAGAAAACAGTTAAATAATTTCTCCTTTGAGGATTGCTTAGAACTTTTTAAAAACAAGATTGTCCTTTTCTCAAAACATGATATCCGCACCGTTTTTATGGTGATTTAATTTTAAATAAATTGAGCCTGCAGCCCAGGGGCGTCACTAGGGGGGTGCGGGGGGTGCGGGCCGCACCGGGTGACACCATCAAGGGGTGACACCAAAATAAAAAAATTGCAAATTTGACAAAGCAGACATAGCAAAATAACAAAAATTTAACTTTGTCCGAGTTTGTCGAAGTTCTTTATTTATGTTTTACCTGAAGTATTGAAGTTATATTGTTCAATTTGTTTTCTTTCTTATGTCCTTATTAACTTGTTGACTTATTTTACAAACATTACTATATGCGATTATATATGGTACAGGAACACTCGGAAGAAGACCATGGTGAAAGTCTAGAGGGGTGACACCAAGAGTTTACCGCACTGGGTGACACCAACCCCAGTGACGCCACTGCCGCAGCCGTACAGCCCAAGGAGTATTTATGTTTAAGGAGAAGCGAATCATTGCTTCAATGGGAAAGTTACAAATAGTAACCAGCTGAGACTGATACCAAAAGTCGACTACATTTGTTTGTTGACGTCGTGCGTTTCTTTTGTTTCCTATGTGATGAAAAGTGAGAAAGATGCACATTATAATTTGCTGATTGTCATAAGATGCAGAACATACGTGATTTTCGTTGTACGATTATAATGCATTTTGCCATCGTCTGAGCGAGTGAACGTGTTAGATACATCTGCAAAGTTTTTTTTCATTACAGCTGGCACGGATGTTGCCAACTTAGTTATTCTGATGTTGTATGAGAGATATCGATACAAAGACAACTTGAAAGAAGAGTTTTTCTTTTTCTTCAATGAGCATTATTAAGACAAAATACAGAAACAGTATGGATATTTGTTCTCCTTTGCGGGTAGCACTGTCTACAATCAAGTCACGGTTTGATAAGCTTGTAAATAATAAACAGGCCCACCCCTCACATTAAATAGTTACTGTTAGCAGCTGATCATTAGGTCATTTTTTATTACAAGATACTGTAATTTAGTCAGCTTGTTTAAAATCTGATGTGATGTCGTTTTCCAAGATATATTTTATCTTTATTTTATATTGGTGTTCATTACTGTCGGTGTATACGAGTATATACACCTTTACAAGAAGACCTAAATGTAGTTTTGATGTTTGAAAACTTTTGTGATTTGTAAATCTCTAAAATACAATTTTTACTCATGCAAATGGGAAATAATATTACGGAGCAGTATTTAACGCACTGGGACAACACCCACAATTACGTTAAATCATATATTTATATTAAAATGTATACTGAGGTCGTATAACATTCCAGATTACAAGGAGAACACTTTTTATTTTTAAACGGCACCGGCCCCTGATGCAAAAGGAACATTTTATGTCGGTCCGCGAAAGTGAAAAGTTTGGTAAGCACTGGTTTAGGGAGCCTGTGATCTGGCATGACATTTCTCTTGCAGCGAAAATCATGTCAACAGTTCCTCGTTCTTTTCTGAAGCCACATTGACTCAGGAAGAAGACCTTGATCGAGATGGGCCGTGAGGCGATTGAGAAGAATTCTGGCGAGTATCTTCCCTGCAATTGAAAGCAAGGAGATACCTCGGTGGTTGTCACAGGATTGGCGGTTTCCTTTACGTTTGTAAAGGTGGACTACTGACGAGTCCTTGAAATCGCGTGGCATGGTTCACAGCATATAACATACAGCAGATAAGATTATTTAAAAAAAAAGTAGAGACTAAAGGACTGCAGATGACAGGTTCGAATAACGGTTGGTAACTATTGCTTTCAGTTTGTATGTAGTCTATTGCGTCCTCTAATATCTACTTCCTTCTGCTACTCCCATGAGCATCAAACATTATATGTGTGTGTTTATTTATGAACTGTCTTAACTACAAACTAGTCGGTTTTATTTGTGGCCCTGTAGCCTGGTTCCTGTGACTGCTGCACCCACTGGAATGTTTATGTGGGTCAGATTATGTTCCCCTCCGTGAAACTGATCCACCTCGTGCAGGGGAAAAATCAATGAACCACCTTACAGATCCAGATTTCTCAGGGTCTGATTAATTACCTGCAGGGCGCCGTACAAGTCGCCGGTATGTCGTCGTCTGTGCAGTTTTAATCAGTCATATGGTAAACATAATGTCGCAGTTGTGGGGAATTCACAAATATCCTTTCTTTTCATTATACAAACAGTTCCTGTCTTTTCATTATACAAACACTTCCTTCCTTTGCCGTCATTATTTTCCGAATTTAAAACAAATTTAGTGCCTGCTTTACATTTTGATTTGTCGCAGCGATTTCGTATTGTATTGGTCACGCGACAAACACAACCTGTCTGATGGCTGTAAACGTAGCAGCGCAGTAAAAAGCACAGAACACAAGTAGTGTCCTAAATATAGCAGACCATCAGACATGAGCAGTTCTCACAATGAGAACTCCGAGCATTAATTATTTATAAAATAAATGAAACGTTATTTTGTTATTTTCCAACATCTCAAGAAACGAAGAAAATAAAACGAAACTCACATCCACACTGATATTTAAATAAGCGATAAACACACACACGCAGATAATGACATCAAGAAAGGACAAACAAGATACTAAACCACGTTTTCACTTCACATTCAACTTCGGCATCATTCGCGAAATGTCTCCCGCCAAGGTTTGTTATCAGTGTTTATGCTGTCAAATGTTTGTCACGTAAAGCGGTGCATATCAGGGTAGAAAAACGTGACGCGGGCGAGTCAATAAGTAAGTCACACAGTTCTGTGGGATGGTAGGTAAATTAAAACAAAGCACGCAGTTCTATACAGCCGGTTTGGGAGGACTGATAAAACGATGGGATAAGTCCATCAATGTTGGTGGAAATTATGTTGAGAAATAAAGGGACAATGAATGTATAAAAATAAACTGGTTTCAAGTTGTTATCATATTTAGTTATTTTTCTACAGCCATTTGTTACTTACTTATTGACTTCCCCTCTGTCAACAACTTAACTGACAGGCATCAACGGGTACTTCTCACACACCCATACAAGACAACTTGCAAGTCGTGTGGGAGGCAAAATGCATGGTCCATTTTATTGCCGTTGGCTCGCTTACAAGCGGTAAACAGTCGCTAATGCAATACACAATATACAGCCACAGAATTATCTAACACAAACTGCTAACCCTATGCTAGTTCTATCTATTAGTGAACACAAAACTCCTAACGCTATTCTAAACGATGTGAACGCCTCAAGTCCAGTCTCCCGTCTACCTAACCTCTCTCCCGTGGTTACACACCACGCGGGGTGACCTTCACCTTCGTGCGTGTTACCTCACATCGCACTCTGCTGGCAAACGTGGCCTGTTGAGTGTCTACTCAACTGTGCTATGGCTTCACGAGGTGTGGTACTATCGAGTCTTTGACACACACCCACCCCTCTTGTGTTGCGTCATCAACTTTCACTCACTGGTTGTGACGCAAGAGGTTCCTAAACAAAAAATTAGTGTCTCTAATTTTTGTCAAAGACTCTAGATAACCTGGCTTTGGGCATTCCAATGAACTATTAATAACTATTGTCACAATGTAGCAAAGCCTTACTTGGCTACTGGCAATCGCCACAAACTTGACTGGTTGGCGTGAGCCCCTTCTCACATGCTATATTATATTTATCAGAGGTATGTCTGAACCGGACCGTTGTCTTATAAGACCTGCCCTCACATAGTAAATTAACTTACTACCCATACAAAGTTGACTTTCTTAGGGTCAACACATGAATTATTTCATGTCCCCCATATAATATTTAACAACCATTCTACAAGAGTGTGTGCGACAGGCTTTACCTCCTTCGCTTCCGCGCGTAAGACTTTATTTCACTGTTAATTTAGTTCTTCGTTGTCCATTATGTCCCCTGGCCCCATAGTTATCTGTCTTTGATTTACAAATAGTGTATGCAATTTATATGTTTGTTTTTCTGTTTGTTTGTGTGTTTGGATGTAATAAATCTACTAATCTAATTTCTATCCTCTATTTATAAATTTTATGTGTATGTATGTTAGTTTTTTGAGTGTCATAATTTGGTTCAATGTGGCCACAAACAGGTGTATAACACTAATTCGTGACTACATTCACTTGTTATGAAACCCAAAATACTGTAATCTAAGTTCTAAACTATATTACAGACAACACATTCACACTAACACAATTTCACTAACGAAAACTTTACATTCTAACATACCATTCTAATTCTATAACTAAGTATTTAATGTGTTACCTAAATTTATTAAATTTGTTATGTTAATTATATGATATGATTATATTACTTCTTATTTTTTTCTAATCTAAGTGATGTAATCTAACTATTTAAATGCAATTGTTGTGATGTGAGTTATGTACCTTAATTAAATGGATTATGTGACCACAATTTATGTACTTTTCTAAATACTATGCTAAATAATGTTTTTAAATGCACAAAGGAATTATATGAGTGATGTTCTTAATCTAACTGGTGTAAATGCTGTATGTTACCTTATCTACTCTTTTTAATCTATTATGATGTAAAATGATGATACTAATAAATGGTAATATTTGAAAGATGGTATGGTTTCATTAAGATGGAATAAACTAACTACAATGAAACTAAGTGAAATATAACAATCTAAATGGTACTATTCATATCATAAATTTAATTTAACTTGTAATAAACTATTCTTATGTCTAAACTAATATTCTAATCTAATTTTAATGGGTTAATTACTGTACTAACTACATTATTAAAATAAATGAGAACTGTTATAGTTCCTAACCTACATCTAATTTATCACTATCTTAAAATATTATATTACATATCACAATAAGTTTATATACATAGTATTCGGTTTCCACAGGTTAGTAGTTGCCTTCATGTATGTGCAATGGTTGTATAGGCATAATATAACCACACATTTTGCTTGGGTATCTGAAATACATTACACAGTCATCTTAATGTTCTCTCGGTAGTGCACGTGTAGAGTTCGCTGGTGTTGTAGCTCTGTCTTTTCGTGTCTGTAATTAAGCACTGTTCTGACACTGTTTTCTGCGGTTCATATATATGATACACCGGAATGGAGCTTAGTTGGAAATGAGCTGT
Organism: Cepaea hortensis; assembly: GCA_963921405.1. Taxonomy (NCBI): domain Eukaryota; kingdom Metazoa; phylum Mollusca; class Gastropoda; order Stylommatophora; family Helicidae; genus Cepaea; species Cepaea hortensis. Next base: position 96,813,084 of record OY992894.1, read on the forward strand.
CCTAGTTCACACGGTGGTATCTAAGTATAGCAGCACAGTTCTTAATCTGATGTCCACGGACACATGATAGTTCATTGTTTTGGTACATGACTACACCAACAATGTGGATATGTATGTAAGCTATTTTACATCTTATATTATCAGATATTCATGTACCAACCATCACTCTACATGTAACTGTTGGATTTCAGGTATTTTTACCCCAGATGGTAAAACTAGTGACCACCTGAATATCCGGTCATTTTGATGCACACCACTATGTATGACCGTGATCAGGGAGTTGTCGGTCTGGACAATGCAGTGAACATCCGTCAGAACTCGATGGAGCCTTCTCACCGTATAGATGAAGCCTAGGGTTGCAACTGTGATATGGAATCTTTGGACTCAGCATGTGTGATCTTACTGCTCACGTAGCAAAGCGGATGGAAGATGCCCTCAAAAAAAAAATTGGCCTAGTACTGCAGTGATGGAGATTCTGCTGGCATATGACCTAAGATAATAAATGAGCCTAGGATTAGGCAAGCGGAGGGATTGGAATATTTACAAAAAAGGATCTTCAATTTTGACAATGCAGGAATTAATAATGCATCTTTCACATTTCATTTCCAGAAGATTTTAAGACATTGGAAAATATATTTGTAATTTCTGAGTAATTTACTAATCCCAAAAGGTTTCTGACCTGTTTCTTTCTGTTAGACATGGTCAGATTCATAATTTTGGTACTACTTTTCAGGTCAGTCTACAGTTGGACTTGAGAAATGACATGACCCAAAAATGAATTTATTTTAGGCATAATTTGACCTTGCTGGTTTGACAGTGAGACCGAAGTGTCGCACTCTGTCAAAGGCATGTTTCAGTTTCAGTAGGTGTATTGTCCAGTCATCAGTATTCTGATTTATTCATGTGTATTCTATAAGTTCACTACATGTATGCCCCTCGTCGGATTTGCCAGTCTCACTAACTAGTGTAGTTGCGTTGTGTATGTCTGTCGTCTGATCACTTGGTGTTGGTGCAATCTGTTCGTCTGTCACTACTTCTGTTTCTTGTCTTGAAAAGTGAGGTTTCCGCATGTTGACATGGAATATCTCTAAGTGTCTGTTTATCGATATTTCATAGTCAACATGTACCATGGTTATGTGCCACTTTGAATGGTCCTTGCCATTTCGTTTGTATGGAAGTAGCCTAAATCTGTCTTGATCAAGTTCCAGATTACTTGTTTTCGCACATTTGTTTGTGTGCTTGTAGTAGAACTGACCCTTCCTCTATCAAATGGCTTGGGTGCCAGTGTAGAGGGTTGTATTTCAGCTGTAGGATGTTTACCCTTCAACTTTTGTATCAATTGATGACAGCCATTACCAGCAAATAGATTATGACAAAATAATTTTATGTTATTGAAAAAACTTGGCCTGGCATTGCTGTATGCACGATGACCTGCACATGGTGTTTTGTGTGCATTGTTTAGCACACCTAACTGATGTTGTTCAAGTAACACCTGTTCATGGTTACTAGTAATATGACATGTAGTTGAAATGCCATTATTACGTCTAACGAACCAAGATGCATTCTTGGTCATTTTGGCTTTGCCTTTTGACAATTTTAAGTATGGAGACACATTAAAATCAGATTTCTGCTGGTGTATAAGTTTTTGTGTGTTTTTGTCATCTGTGCTGGTTGGAAAAAGCATTAGTAGTGTCTCATTTTGCAATGGGTCATGATGTTTTGAAGTGTCAACTCTGGTTGTTGCCTTAGCTGCATTTAATTTCTCCCATGCAACTATTTCTTCACTAGTACATTGTTTCAGTTGAGGTAAGCACCCCAAAATTAAATCTGTACAAGGGTTGTTAAGTATTGCACAAGTAAAGGTACCGGAAAGAAAAGGAGAATCAATACGGGCTTTTGCCAAAGGGTAAATTTCAACGTTACCCGAAAAGGTTCGGCATTTCACAGTGTCACCTGTGTAATCACCCGGACTCACTAGTTCTCTTCGAAGACCAATAAGGGTGCTGCCGCTATCCAGCAAACATTGGCATGGTACATCATTGACCATTGCATTGTGGAACACTAACTTGCCTCTGGAGGCTAATGCTGCATTCACACTCTCAGATGAGCATGGTACTGTATGTCCACATTCCAGTATTCCGTCTGCATGGAATTGGTGACATCGTTCACAGCCGTCAAAGCTTAATATATCGTTAGCAGCACACACATCCTCTGCTTGGTTAGTTGGTAAGTCACTTTCAATCTCACATTCATTCTCACTACCACTATCTGAAGAGGTGTCAATCAACATAGCGTTGTTAGCTTTCAAACGTTGGCGGCCAAGGCACTTATTAGAATAATGGCCATAAGAGGAACAAAAAAAACATTTGATTGCACGCCTGTATGCAGACCGTTTGCTTTGCTGCTTCTTGATCACATTTTCAAGATGCGCCGGATAATTCGGCGATTTGTCGCACATAGCATAAGTGTCGTGCATTAGTTGACAGTACATGCATATGGAAACTTTTCTGTCTTTCTTATCATACTTCTGAAAAGGTTTTCTGTTACCCTGATAGTTTTTTGATTGGTCTTTGACAAAGGAAACTATCTCAGAGTCACTTGAGGTCTTAAAAATCTTTCTGTTAGAAGAAAAATATGCTGAGCCTTTTTTTTCGAACTGCTCGATGTTTTCAATGTCTGACTGCTGCAAAAACTTAGCAAAAGGAGAAGGTATAGTAGATATACACTTGTCCATAGCTATTAGGTTTTTTAATCTATCAAAGTCTTTTCCTATGTTAGCTGCTTTAAGCCACCTGTTTAGTACACTCTGCACATTTGAAAAATAATCTATAAAAGTTTCACTAGGTTTAGGTTTTAAATTTGAGAACTGAACCTGATACCCAGGGGCATCAAGTAAAAAGTGCTGCATAATCCTATCATGGATGTATTGATAGCTAGATCTAAGTTCAATAGGAATAGACTCTATTACTTTAAGGGGCTCACCACTTAGATTCTTCATGTAAATCGGAGCCCACATATCTAAAGGAACTTGGTGATATTTAAATTGATACTCTACATTCTCTGTCCAGGCAGATATGGAGTCCTCTTTACAATATGGTTTGATAATATTTTTGTATTTGTTGAACTTATTTTCCTCTTGTTGACTTCTTAGTTTAGTGGCAGAGATCTCTGCGTGTGAGTCTACATCCATGCTTTTCATCTTTAATTGTGTCTCTGATTCTACCTGAATTTGTTTTTCTTTAACTCTTGCCATTTCATCTATCTCTTTTTGCTTTAGATCTAATTCCTTTTGTTTTAATTCTTTCTCTTGATCTAATTGTTTTTGTTTCATCTCCTTATCATGTTCTCTTTCTCGTGCGCGTTCGTCCCTCTCCGCATTCTCTTTTCGTGTTTGTTCCTCTTTTGTTTCTTTAAATTTCTGATCAGCATATTGTTGTAGTTCTTTTCCTGTTAATTCCAGTTCTTTGCCTGCTTTTATGAAATCTGATAAAGTTGCCATCTTACTTTAGTACTTGGCTAACAGTGATAGGCAATGATGACTTTAATCAGTTATTTATCTTTGATATGTTATGTTTGTTCTTATCTGATCACTATCAGTTGTGCTTTCTGTTTATACCCTGCCCAGATTTATCTTGCAGAAAAACAGAGTATACAAATATGTCAACGCGTTACAAGCTGAACAAGAGATGCACTATTAATCAAATTGCATGACAAAATATATAAGTGTACTCAGCTTAATGTGGGAACGAAGCTCCTTTGACACAGGTCACCTTGTTTGGTACACTGGGGTGGCGACACGTTTCGTACGTAGCACACGGTATTTGGCCCACAGGTGTATGTGCACAGCTGTTGTTTGCCCTCTGATATATAGGGCAGCAGTAAACACGCCTACTAAACGATATGATTTACTCGACAACTAAGGACAATGACTTAGACAATGACAGACTTACGAACACCTAGAATATGTATTAATTAATTTTAATGTCAATGTCCTGTCTTTGTTTTAAACAATAATTGCCTTTCGTTACTAACCTAGTTAATTTCTGTAAACGTTGTGCAGCTAAGTATCAGATGCTTAGCCCGAAAATAGTTCCATCGTGACGATAAGCAAAGAGAAAATAGACCCAAAAATGAATAAATGCTTGTAAAGAAATCAAAATAACATAATAATGTGTCAACAAATAAATATATTCATTTAGTAACTTAAATAAGTAAATAATAAACAATATACAGCACAGATTCAGGCGGGCCGTCGCCAAGCGATCTTGTAAACACTCGACTGCTTTATGCTAATGACGCAGAACAACTGTCTGTCAATCACTCTACGTCATCGCGCAGCGCTATTTTTAGATCTCAAAAATCAATATTGTCGGCTGCCTGTGTATTCCTGCGCCGTGAATCATGTTTGGTGCTTATTCAAGAATAAATTGGTAAATATATGAATAAATATAAGAAAATAAGAATATTAATACTTACAGCTTCGAAGAATACCTGATTTCATTCAATAAATATATCATAAACACAATTAAACACTATTTTGTCACGATAGGCATATTTCTAGCTCGCAAATTCTCCTGTCTGCACAAATTATCGTTACTACAAAAATGAAACCCTAGTCTCGAGCCCGTGGATGAGTGGATTAGCTTGAACTTTTCGTTCAAGCTTCACTTCTTGACACCACAATTACCCTTTTACTGTGGGTATTAGCTTGGCGCTTTCGTCCAAGCACCACTTTCTGACACCACATTTACCCTGGCCTGTCAACAACTTAACTGACAGGCATCAACGGGTACTTCTCACACACCCATACAAGACAACTTGCAAGTCGTGTGGGAGGCAAAATGCATGGTCCATTTTATTGCCGTTGGCTCGCTTACAAGCGGTAAACAGTCGCTAATGCAATACACAATATACAGCCACAGAATTATCTAACACAAACTGCTAACCCTATGCTAGTTCTATCTATTAGTGAACACAAAACTCCTAACGCTATTCTAAACGATGTGAACGCCTCAAGTCCAGTCTCCCGTCTACCTAACCTCTCTCCCGTGGTTACACACCACGCGGGGTGACCTTCACCTTCGTGCGTGTTACCTCACATCGCACTCTGCTGGCAAACGTGGCCTGTTGAGTGTCTACTCAACTGTGCTATGGCTTCACGAGGTGTGGTACTATCGAGTCTTTGACACCCTCGTAATATGATCCTTTTTTGATTTGTTCGCTGCTTTTCTCAGGCATCTCTGAACAGAACAGATGCAACAAAAATACAGAGAAAGACAGAGAAAAAACACATAAAATGGTGTACACAAATATAATTAAATCACAGAATGGCAAACAGAAAAGATCAAACACAAATACAAAATAGATCAAACAGGAGCACGATATACAGAAGAAATACAAACAGACGAATATTAATATTTTTTGGAGAAACAAACCACAAATTTAAATATTTAAAAAGACATACAAAGACGGCGTTAAAATGTATACAAACGCCATTTACCTAATACGTGTGCATATTTTGTGAAGTTCCAATCCTGCATTTCTGTACATACATTCTAAATTACCCACAACAGATACAATGGTATAACCGCACGGCGTTCATAACGCTGTTATTGAAAGGCGCATCTCAACCGGCGACTTGCAGCCTGGCCGCAGGTAAAACATACGCGGACAAGTTTAATGCCAGACCGCTACTCTGTTGTGACTTGTAGAACCAACAGTTCACTGACAGCTCCAGCACTCCCCGCCTCTAGCTGAGATTTCAGTGATCGGCGACGGTCACACTCGAGGACTCGTAGATTGTGACTTTCTGCGTTTGTCCGCCTCGGTTGTGGTGATATTTCTGGACGTTCTTCCCTCGGTTGTGGTGATATTTCTGGACGTTGTCTCATCGGCTGTGGTGATATTTCTGGACGTTCTCTCCTTGGTTGTGGTGATATTTCTGGAAGTTCTCTCCTTGGCTGTGGTGATATTTCTGTACGTTCTCTCATTAGTTGTAGTGATATTTCTGGATGTTCTCTACGTATGAGTTTGTTTGATTCTCCGACGTTCACTCATTGGATGACACAGGGTGCCGACAGCAAACCACTGTTGTATCGGTAAGTGTTGTTTGTGGTGTGTGTTGTTATTTGTTGTATGTATTGTTGTTTGTTTCTGTTGTTGTTTGTTGTATGTATTGATTGTTTGTTGTAGGTGTTGTTGTATGTGTTGTTTTGTGTTTTATGTGTTGTTGTTTGTTTCCGCATGTTGTAGGTGTTGTTTTATGTGTTGTTGTTGTTTGTTTCCGTATGTTGATGTTTGTTGTATGATGTGTTGTATGTGGTGTTGTTTGTTGTATGTGATGGTGTATGTGTTGTTGTTTGTTGTATGTGATGTTGTATGTGTTGTTGTTTTTTGTATGTGTTGTTTTTGTTGTATGTGTTGTTTTTGTATGTGTTGTTGTTGTTCTTTGTATGCGTTGTTGTTGTTTGTTGTATGTATTGTTGTTTCTGTATGTGTTGTTGTATGTGTTGTTGTTGTTGTTGTTTGTTGTATGTGTTGTTGTTTGTTGTATGTGTTGTTGTTTGTTGTATGTGGTGTTGTTGTTTGTTGTATGTGTTGGTGTATGTGTTGTTGTATGTGTTGTTGTTGTTTGTTGTGTGTGTTGTTGTTGTTTGTTGTAAGTGTTGTTGTTTGTTGTGTGTGTTGTTGTTTGTTGTAAGTGTTGTTGTTTGTTGTATGTGTTGTTGTTTTGTTTGTTGTATGTGTTGTTGTATGTGGTGTTGTTTGTTGTGAGTGTTGTTGTTTCTTGTATGTGGTGTTGTTTGTTTAAGTGTTGCTGTTGTTTGTTGTATGTGTTGTTGTTGTTTGATGTAAGCGCGGTTGTTATTTGTAAATATTGTTGTTTGTTGTAAGTGTTGTTGTTGTTTGATGTTAGCGCTGTTGTTATTTGTAAGTATTGTTGTTTGTTGTAAGTGTTGTTGTTTGTTGTAAGCGTTGTATGTGATGTTATATGTATTGATTGTTTGTTGTAGGTGTTGTTGTATGTGTTGTTGTTTGTGGTATGTGTTGTTGTTTGTATTTGTTGTTGTTTGTTGTATGTGTTGTTGTTTGGTGTATGTGATGTTTTTGTTTGTTTCCGTATGTTGCTGTTTGTTGTAAGTGGTGTTGTTTGTTGTATGTGTCGTTGTTTTTTGTATGTGTTGTTTTTGTTGTATGTGTTGTTGTTTGATGTATGTGATGTTGTATATGTTTTGTTTGTTGTATGTGTTGTTGTTTATTGTATTGATGTTGTAGTTTGTTGTAATGTGTTGTTGTTTGTTGTATGTATTATTGTTTGTTGTATGTGTTATTGTTTGTTGTATGTGTTGTTTGTTAATGTGCTGTTGTTTGTTGTATGTGATGTTGTTTGTTGTATGAGTTGTTGTTTGTTGTATGTGTTGTTGTATGTGGTGTTGTTTGTTGTATGTAATGGTGTTTGTTGTATGTGGTGTTGTTTGTTGTATGTATTGTTGTATGTGTTGTTGTTTGATGTATGTGATGTTGTATGTGATGGTGTTTGTTGTATGAGGTGTTGTTTATTGTATGTGTTGTTGATTGCTGTATGTGGTGTTGTTTGTTGTATGTGTTGTTGATTGCTGTATGGGGTGTTGTTTGTTGTATGCATTGTTGTTGTATGTGTTGTTGTTGTTTATTGTATGTGTTGTTGTTGATTTTTTTCTGTGTGGGTGTTGTTGTTTCTATGTTTTGTTTTTATCTATTCATTGCTGTGTTGTTATGTGCTCGGAATGTACCGTGACACCATTCCCCCTCTTGCGTTCAAATCATGCCCAATCGCATCATTCAACGCCGAGTGTCAGCATCAGACACACAGGTCGCAGTGTAAGGCTTCACAATCATCGGCACTTGTTTAGGGGGAGGGGCGCTTTTACAATGTCTCATTGTCTTTATCATCTGTTCGTCCTGGTAATCATCATCTGTTCGTCCTGGTAATCATCATCTGTTCGTCCTGGTAATCATCATCTGTTCGTCCTGGTAATCATCATCTGTTCGTCCTGGTAATCATCATCTGTTCGTTCTGGCATACATTGGTGTATATGCAACACCTGGACACTTACTAAACAAGCCGAACAACGCAAAAATGCCATTGAATATAAATGTTAAAGACGAGTTCTAAGAATATCTTGGGTAAAGAAAAGAACAAATGCATCCATACTTCAAGAGCTGAATATTGAAGAATGTTGGCTATTAAACACGATAAAACAAAGAAAATTTAAATATTTTGGTCACTTGAAAGGTCACGAATGTTTGGAGAGAACAATAATGGAGGGGTATATGCCTGGGAAGAGAGGAAGAGGAAGGCCAAAGAGAAGATGGGTGCAGGATGTGGCGGATGATCTCCAGGTGGGTGTATCGGACGCGGGACATCTTGCTTATGATAGAGAGATTTTCCGGAAGGTTGTTATGGGAGCGATGTTCTGCAAAGGACATGCTACTGAATGAATGAATGAATGAATGAATGAATGAATATATATGTATATGTTGATATTTGGATGCTTTAGGTTAGGCGTTATTTTAGTGTTGATGTTGTTTGCTTTTTGTATTCTCGTGTCTATTTCTCTACCTAGCCTTCCATCTCCTGAGAACACATTGCCCAACTACTTGCACTCTCTAACTTCATCTCCGTGGATATTTACTTGATACTGCGATGATGCTGTTCGATTGGTCATACATTCTGTTTATATATATTTATCTTGAGCATATATATTTATCTTGAGCATAGCCTACGATGGGTAGCGTTGTGATATTCTGTTGTGATAATTTGGTGTGTCCAGTGTGTGCTGCGTGGTTACACACCCGCTTCACACGCGTGATCCGGGACTGTTTCCGGATCCGGTCAGGGATATGCACTACTGACGAGCTCAAATGAGGGCGAAACTCGAGTATAGTGCTTCCATATTGACGTGGATAGGCCTTAGGTTCATACCAGAATGCGATCAGCGTTGCCAGTAGTGGGTTGTGCTCAATATTTATATATTTATCTTCAAATCGAAATTCTGACAGCAATTTTCAAGGCAGTTTATATAAACAGCAATTGTTAAGGCAATTTATATAAACAGCAATTTACAAAGCAATTTATATAAACAGCAATTGTCAAGACATTTTATATTGTACTGTTCTCATACAAACAAGGTGATGCACTATCGGCGCTACTCTTCAATCTGTCTCTAGAGAAAGTTGTAAGGAAGATAAAGGAGGAATGTGATATTGGAGAAACGTCCAAGATGCTTGGTTATGCAGATGATATAGATATTATAGGGCAAAGTGAACAAAAGACATTGGAAATATTGACTCACTTAAAGGAAAAAGCCCAACAGATGGGGCTGGTTATCAACCAAGATAAGACAGAATATATGGTAATTTCAAGAGACGGAATGGCTAAAAACTCTGGCCACATACAAATAGATAATATGACCATTAAAAGAACGGAAACATACAAATACCTGGGTACAATCTTCAACTGCTCGAACATCATAAGGGAAGAAATACAAACTAGAATCAACTCTGGAAATAAGATATACTATGCACTACAACATCTACTAAAATCAAAGGCGCTATCTCGTAACACCAAGATCACAATATACAAAACACTGATCAGACCAGTTGTGCTGTATGGCTCTGAAACCTGGAGTACAACGAAAGGAGACGAAGCCTTGTTACAAACCTTTGAGAACAAAGTTTTAAGACGCATCTTTGGACCCATTAGGGATACACAAATTGGAGAGTGGAAAAGAAGAAGTAACAAAGACATTTATGATCTGTTTAAGTCCCCGCTAATCACTGGTATCATGAAGGCTAATAGACTAAAATGGCTGGGGCATATAGAAAGAATGGAAGATAATAGGGAAACAAAACTCGCTTACACTCAGGAAATAAATGACCGTAGACCCCGAGGTAGACCAAGAAGACGATGGAGAGATAATACATGTACAGACCTACAAGCACTTGGAATCAACGGCTGGCAAGAGAAGGTCAACCAGAGAAACGATTAGAGACGGATTGTATCTGCAGAAAAGAACCTCAATGGCTCGGAAAGCTGAAGAAGACTGTTCTCATACAGTATACACTGATCGTCTGCACAAATCCAGCTCATTTACACTCTCTGTTTGTGGATTTGTTTCTGTAGTAATCTTATCCATATAAGTGATAAACAAAAGTGGTGATAGACACATTCTTGTCTGACACCTGATGTCACCTGCAACCAGTTTGTCATGCCGATATTTGTTCTTACTGCACATTCAGTCACTGTTTTGATACATAGCCCTGCAGATTTCCAACAGCTGCCTTGTTACACCGTATTTCTTCGTGCACTTTCCACAGCTTATTCATATTTATTCGTTCAAAGCCTGCTTCTGGATCCATGAAAGCCACACTGACTTAGTTCGTCGTTGTTTTCTATAGCTTTTCACTCCTCTGTCTCAATGCAGAAATCTCATCAATGTCTCATCTTCCTTTTCAAACGCCAGATAGCGCACCAATTAGACGCGGTTCTGTCATGTCTCTTGTTCTTTGTTCTATACTGTTTGCTTAGAACACCCCTACATGGCTGAGTAGAGATATACCTCTATATGTTTTGCAGTCTTTCTTGCAATCTTTGCTCTCCCATAACGGCACAATCACCGCTCTATGAAAGTATTGTGGTACACTCTGGCCATGCCTGGGTATATATGTTTGACTCTATGAAAGTATTGTGGTACACTCTGGCCATACCTGGGTATATATGTTTGACTCTATGAAAGTATTGTGGTACACTCTGGCCATACCTGGTTATATGTTTGACTCTATGAGAGTATTGTGGTACACTCTGGCCATACCTGGTTATATATGTTTGACTCTATGAGAGTATTGTGGTACACTCTGGCCATACCTGGTTATATATGTTTGACTCTATGAAAGTATTGTGGTACACTCTGGCCATACCTGGTTATATGTTTGACTCTATGAGAGTATTGTGGTACACTCTGGCCATACCTGGGTATATATGTTTGACTCTATGAGAGTATTGTGGTACACTCTGGCCATACCTGGTTATATATGTTTGACTCTATGAAAGTGTTGTGGTACACTCTGGCCATACCTGGGTATATATGTTTGACTCTATGAAAGTGTTGTGGTACACTCTGGCCATACCTGGGTATATATGTTTGACTCTATGAGAGTGTTGTGGTACACTCTGGCCATACCTGGGTATATATGTTTGACTCTATGAGAGTGTTGTGGTACACTCTGGCCATACCTGGGTATATATGTTTGACTCTATGAGAGTATTGTGGTACACTCTGGCCATACCTGGGTATATATGTTTGACTCTATGAAAGTGTTGTGGTACACTCTGGCCATACCTGGGTATATATGTTTGACTCTATGAGAGTGTTGTGGTACACTCTGGCCATACCTGGGTATATATGTTTGACTCTATGAAAGTATTGTGGTACACTCTGGCCATACCTGGGTATATATGTTTGACTCTATGAAAGTGTTGTGGTACACTCTGGCCATACCTGGGTATATATGTTTGACTCTATGAAAGTGTTGTGGTACACTCTGGCCATACCTGGGTATATGTGTTTGACTCTATGAAAGTGTTGTGGTACACTCTGGCCATACCTGGGTATATATGTTTGACTCTATGAAAGTGTTGTGGTACACTCTGGCCATACCTGGGTATATGTGTTTGACTCTATGAAAGTGTTGTGGTACACTCTGGCCATACCTGGGTATATTTGTTTGACTCTATGATCCCTACCTGCTGGCATGCTTTGATGACTTCAACTGGAATATTATAAAAGCTTGTTGAAACCGCTACCCTGACGTCAGCGCACCGGACGTTTAAGAGTGATCGATCTTATTCTTTCGTCCACGCTGACCTCCAACTTATTACCCACGACCCAGTCTTACGTAGGACCCACGACCCAGTCTCACATAGGACTCACGACCCAGGCTTATATAGGACCCACGACCCAGTCTTACATAGGACCCATGACCCAGTCTTACATAGGACCCACGACCCAGTCTTTCATAGGACCCAGTCTTACATAGGACCATGTCTTACATATGACCCACGACACAGTCTTACAAAGGACCCACGACCCAGTCTTACATAGGACTCACGACCCAGTCTTACATATGACCCAGTCTTACATAGGACCCAATATTACATAGGACCCAGTCTTACATAGGACCAACGACCCAGTCTTACAAAGGACTCACGACCCAGTCTTACATAGTCTTCACGACCCAGTCTTACATAGGACTCAGGACCCAGTCTTACATAGTATTCACGACCCAGTCTTACATAGTCTTCACGACCCAGTCTTACATAGTCTTCACGACCCAGTCTTACACAGGACTCACGACCCAGTCCTACGTAGGACATACGACCCAGTCTTACATAGGATTCAGTCTTACATAGGACTCACGACCCAGTCTTACATAGGATCCACGACCCAGTCTTACATAGGACCCACGACCCAGTCTTACATAGGACCAACGACTCAGTCTTACATAGGACCCACGACCTAGTCTTACATAGGATTCACGACCCAGTCTTACATAGGACTCAGTCTTACATAGCACCCAGCACTACTTAGGACCAACGACCCAGTCTTACATAGGACCCAGTCTTACATAGGACCCACGACCCAGTCTTACACAGGACTCATGACCCAGTCTTACATAGTCTTCATGACCCAGTCTTACATAGTCTTCACGACCCAGTCTTACACAGGACTCACGACCCAGTCTTACATAGGACCCACGACCCAGTCTTACACAGGACTCACGACCCAGTCTTACATAGTCTTCACGACCCAGTCTTACATAGTCTTCACGACCCAGTCTTACACAGGACTCACGACCCAGTCTTACACAGGACTCACGACCCAGTCTTACACAGGACTCACGACCCAGTCTTACACAGGACTCACGACCCAGTCTTACATAGTTTTCACGACCCAGTCTTACATAGTCTTCACGACCCAGTCTTACATAGTCTTCACGACCCAGTCTTACACAGGACTCACGACCCAGTCTTACATAGTCTTCACGACCCAGTCTTACATATGACCCACGTCCCAGTCTTACATAGGACCAACGACCCAGTCTTACATAGGACTCATAACCCAATCTTACAAAGGACTCACGACCCAGTCTTATATATGACTCATGACCCACCAAAAGGAACTAGCATCGGGGAACTGGTCCAAGGACACACAAACAGCACTCGTAGAGCAGCTCTCGCGGCAAAGTCAACTGGCACACACCGACGCTCTTGTTCTGGTACCCCTGAGGTGTGCTGCCAGCCAGGTGACTCCGGGAATTACCCGGTACAAAGGCGGTCACGCATGACAGGTGATGAGTGAAAGTTATAGCAGTGCTAGATCAGAGGCAGCGGGCCGAGAAATCACCCGTGCACTTGTTTGTGATGCCGTGACCTGATTTTCTGTCAGTGCACTGTTAAATACCGGTAGCTGTTCAGGTAATGACAGTTGTGTTATCGTGTTCGTCTTTCTCTCTCCCCTCCACCTTTCCGGTCTCTCTTTCTCCCACGATCCTTCCCTCTCCTCTTCCATTTTCTGTGCCTCTCTGCCCTTTGCTTGTTTCTCTTTACCTCACGTGGGTTTCTCTCTACCCGTGTATGTGTTGGCTGTGATACATTTGTATGTTGTAAATTATGCTTCAGATTTGTTCTCCAACACAATCTGGGTTTAGAACATAGATTGCGTTCCTGTGATGTCTGTGATTCTTTTCCTAAGATATCCATGACGGTTTTCCTGTGATGTCCGTGATGATTTTCCCTTGCCTTCCACATAAACGTATTGGTTTAGAGAAAATGAAGACCGCACCTAGCCGACACAGACTTAGTCCCATCCACGGCGTGGGCTGTGTGGTGTTTGACAAAACTTGCCCTCAGGATTGGGTAGTGGTTTCTACTCTAGCCTGATCGGACAATAGCGAAACACTCAAAACCCTGTGTACGCGTTTTAAAAAAATACAACCGTCATTTGGACACCGAAAAGAGCAGATAGAAGGCGGCTTCTGGCTGGGCTAAATATCAAGATTGTAAAGCCTACTCACATAAGAATATTTATAGCATGTATGAATCTCGTATGCACACAGTCGGAGCCTCGCGGAGTTGGTGCATTGCGCTGAGATTATCCTTTTGTGATTCAGGGCAGCATTAATAGAGATTTGGCTTGGTTTGTAAAAGGTCACTTTAATTGCATACCGATATCTCCATCAGTGCTCCAGTCTCCTGCTATAGATTACACAGGCAGAGCCTCGGCGCAGTGCACCAACTCTCTAGCGCTAATAAGGATCCACATGTGTTCAGCACAATCACACAAGCTATAATTGTATGTGTGGGTAGGTTTCCCCTGAAGACACGTTACCAGGGCAGCGCAGTTTTAGGCCTACTCTTTACCAGCTATAATTGTCGAAGGATATTTAACGTGTACTGCGTGCATACATATTTTCAGAGTCCTTGGCCCTTGTCAGAAAGTCCTAGGCATCTGATCCAGTACCCTTGGATCAGGGAGGGAATATCGCCATTGTTCTTCTGTTGTCAAAATAAAAAAAAAAGTCTACAAACCGTGAGACAAACCTGGTGGAGGCAGAGCCGGACGCCGCAGCCTCTGAACTACTGCGACCCCTAGTGGAGACATCTGTGTCCATTAAAGAGTTCCTCAGCCAAAGACCAGGCTCTTGTCACACAATTTGTCTTGTACTTGCGGGAGTCTGATGTTTGTCACATTAAAGCCACATCTACGTATGTGACATGTTGACGGTAGAAAGACACATTTCTGTGACATCTTCATGATACTAAACGTTATGCTCATTAACGATACTAAATGTTATGCTCATTAACGGATGTAACTTCTATATCACTATATACAACATATCTCCCTCATAAGTATTCCTGGATATCCCTCACACAGATATCCCACGACAGCATATCTCCCTCACAAGTATCACCGGATATCCCTCACATAGATATCACAGCATATCTCCACCACAAGTGTCACCAGATATCCCTCACATAGATATCACAGCATAGCTCCATCACAAGTATCACTGGACATCCCTCACACAGATATCACAGCTGATCTCCCTCATAAGTATCACCAGATATCCCTCACACAGATATCACAGCATATCTCCATCACAAGTATCACTGGACATCCCTCACACAGATATCACAGCTGATCTCCCTCATAAGTATCACCAGATATCCCTCACAGAGATATCACAGCATATCTCCATCACAAGTATCACTGGCCATCCCTCACACAGATATCACAGCTGATCTCCCTCATAAGTATCACCAGATATCCCTCACACAGATATCACAGCATATCTCCATCACAAGTATCACTGGACATCCCACACACAGATATCACAGCTGATCTCCCTCATAAGTATCAACAGATATCCCTCACACAGATATCACAGCTGATCTCCCTCATAAGTATCACCAGATATCCCTCACACAGATATCACAGCATATCTCCATCACAAGTATCACTGGACATCCCACACACAGATATCACAGCTGATCTCCCTCATAAGTATCAACAGATATCCCTCACACAGATATCACAGCTTATCTCCTTCACAAATATCACGGACATCCCACACACAGATATCACAGCTTATCTCCCTCACAAATATCACGACATCCCATACACAGATATCACAGCTTATCTCCCTCACAAATATCACGGACATCCCACACACAGATATAACATCATATCTCCCTCACAAATATCACAGATTATCTCCCTCACAAATATCACGGACATCTCACACACAGATATCACAGCATATCTCTATCACAAATATCTCTACATCCCACACACAGATATCACAGCTTATCTCCCTCACAAATATCACGACATCCCATACACAGATATCACAGCTTATCTCCCTCACAAATATCACGGACATCCCACACACAGATATAACATCATATCTCCCTCACAAATATCACAGATTATCTCCCTCACAAATATCACGGACATCTCACACACAGATATCACAGCATATCTCTATCACAAATATCTCTACATCCCACACACAGATATCACAGCTTATCTCCCTCACAAATATCACGACATCCCACATACAGATATCACAGCTTATCTCCTTCACAAATATCACGGACATCTCACACACAAATATCACAGCTTATCTCCCTGACAAATATCACGGACATCCCACACACAAATATCACAGCTTATCTCCCTCACAAATATCACGACATCCCACACACAGATATCACAGTTTATCTTCCTCACAAATATCACGGACATCCCACACACATATATCACAGCTTATCTCCCTCACAAATATCACGACATCCCACACACAGATATCACAGCTTATCTCCCTCACAAATATCACGGACATCCCACACACAAATATCACAGCTTATCTACCTCACAAATATCACGGACATCCCACACACAGATATCACAGCATATCTCCATCACAAATATCACGACATCCCACACACATATATCACAGCTTATCTCACTCACAAATTTCGCGACATCCCACACACAGATATCACAGCTTATCTCCCTCACAAATATCACGGACATCCCACACACTAATATCACAGCTTATCTCCATCACAAATATCACAGACATCCCACACACCGATATCACAGCTTATCTCCCTCACAAATATCACGGACACCCCACACACAAATATCACAGCTTATCTCCCTCACAAATATCACAGACATCCCACACACATATATCACAGACATCCCACACACATATATCACAGCTTATCTCCCTCACAAATATCACGACATGTCACACACAGACATCAAAGCTTATCTCCCTCACAAATATCACGGACATCCCACACACAGATATCACAGCTTATCTCCCTCACAAATATCACGACATCCCACACACATATATCACAGCTTATCTCCCTCACAAATATCACGGACATCCCACACACAGATATCACAGCATATCTCCATCACAAATATCACGACATCCTACACACATATATCACAGCTTATCTCCCTCACAAATATCACGACATCCCACACACATATATCACAGCTGATCTCCCTCACAAATATCACGGACACCCCACACACAAATATCACAGCTTATCTCCCTCACAAATATCACGACATCCCACACACAGATATCACAGCTTATCTCCCTCACAAATATCACGGACATCCCACACACAAATATCACAGCTTATCTCCCTCACAAATATCACGACATCCCACACACAAATATCACAGCTTATCTCCCTCACAAATATCACGGACATCCCACACACAGATATCACAGCATATCTCCATCACAAGTATCACTGGATACCCCTCACACAGATATCACAGCATATCTCCATCACAAGTATCACGACATCCCACACACAGATATCACAGCTTACCTCCCCTCACAAATATCACGACATCCCACACACAGATATCACAGCTTATCTCCCTCACAAATATCACGGACATCCCACACACAAATATCACAGCTTATCTCCCTCACAAATATCACGACATCCCACACACAAATATCACAGCTTATCTCCCTCACAAATATCACGGACATCCCACACACAGATATCACAGCATATCTCCATCACAAGTATCACTGGACATCCCTCACACAGATATCACAGCATATCTCCATCACAAGTATCACGACATCCCACACACAGATATCACAGCTTACCTCCCCTCACAAATATCACGACATCCCACACACAGATATCAAAGCTTATCTCCCTCACAAATATCACGGACACCCCACACACATATATCACAGCTTATCTCCCTCAGCGTTGTCAACCCTCACAAATATCACAGACATCCCACACACATATATCACATCATATCTCCCTCACAAATATCATGGACATCCCACACACAGATATCACAGATGATCTCCCTCACAAATATCTAGGACATCCCACACACAGATATCGCATCATATCTCCCTCACAAATATCACGACATCCCACACACAGATATCACAGCTTATCTCCCTCACAAATATCACGGACATCCCACACACAAATATCACAGCTTATCTCCCTCACAAATATCACGACATCCCACACACAAATATCACAGCTTATCTCCCTCACAAATATCACGGACATCCCACACACAGATATCACAGCATATCTCCATCACAAGTATCACTGGATACCCCTCACACAGATATCACAGCATATCTCCATCACAAGTATCACGACATCCCACACACAGATATCACAGCTTACATCCCCTCACAAATATCACGACATCCCACACACAGATATCACAGCTTATCTCCCTCACAAATATCACGGACATCCCACACACAAATATCACAGCTTATCTCCCTCACAAATATCACGACATCCCACACACAAATATCACAGCTTATCTCCCTCACAAATATCACGGACATCCCACACACAGATATCACAGCATATCTCCATCACAAGTATCACTGGATACCCCTCACACAGATATCACAGCATATCTCCATCACAAGTATCACGACATCCCACACACAGATATCACAGCTTACCTCCCCTCACAAATATCACGACATCCCACACACAGATATCAAAGCTTATCTCCCTCACAAATATCACGGACACCCCATACACATATATCACAGCTTATCTCCCTCAGCGTTGTCAACCCTCACAAATATCACAGACATCCCACACACATATATCACATCATATCTCCCTCACAAATATCATGGACATCCCACACACAGATATCACAGATGATCTCCCTCACAAATATCTAGGACATCCCACACACAGATATCGCATCATATCTCCCTCACAAATATCACAGACATCCCACACACAAATATCACAGCTTATCTCCCTCACAAATATCACGGACATCCCACACACAGATATCACAACATATCTCCCTCACAAATATCACAGACATCCCTCACACAGATACAACATCATATCTCCCTCACAAATATCATTGGCATGGCCAGGTGATTCTAGGCTAGCGTGGACACCTGGCCCTAGTGGGGGCGCGTCGGTAGATGTCACACTTAGGTACCGCGTGTTCTAGAATTATCTGTGCATTGTGTCAATGTTTGCGCTGCCTCTCCGACTGCGGTCACCTGTGTAACTTTGCTGCCGATTGTGTCAATGTTTGAACTCTCTCTCTCTCTCTCTCTCTCTCTCTCTCTCTCTCTCTCTCTCTCTCTCTCTGAATAAGGTGTGAGTGTGTTTGTGTGTGCTTAGGACGTGTTGAGACAAGACCCGCCCTAATCAAGCTTGAGTGCTGGCCATCAGATGTAGCCATCTTGTTCTGTTGTCCCAAATCAGGTGTCTGTCAACACGACAGACGTGGCTCCTGTCAACGTCTTGTTTGACGCCCTTGTCGTGACACTGCCCACGCTATGATGCTGTCTATTTCTGCAGTGCCATAGCACGGACTTGACCTAGTTTGTGGTATGGGCTTGACCCAATATATGACATGGACTTGACCCAGTATGTGTCATGGACTTGACCCAGTATGTGACATGGACGTGACTCAGTATGTGACATGGACTTGACCCAATATGTGACACGGACTTGATCCTATATGATTCCATCAAAGTAAAACATGGAGAACATGGAGCTGGCTCATATACAAACATACGTCCTATGGCCGATAAAGGGATCTTCCATCATCATCATCATCATCATCATCATCATCATCATCATCATCATCATCATTATCATCATCATCATCATCATCATCATCATCATCATCATCATCATCATCATCATCATGTGCCATGCCGATAGACGTAGGCAGTCATGGTTGGCCATCTCACTCGATCACCAGAGTCGTGGAATAGCTCTGTGTTCCTATCTCGATGTGGCATAACGCAGCCAACATTATTCATTACCAACAACTGCCGCAAAAAGAGGAAACAACATTAAAAGAAATTGACTTCACAAACGCAATTGGAGATTGGGACTTAAAACTTAACATCAAAACTGGAACTGAACAAGTGACAAATGACGTGGATTCTTGGAAAGATTTCATCAGACCAAGCTCAGAAAACAATTGGATAGAAGAACCACATGACCGCCTTCGCGCCAGTGCATAAATTAACATATATTACTATTTCATCAGAAATGTTAATAAGCCCGCACTTTTGTCTGAACTCGCTCCATGGACGGATGTGAGAAGAGTGTGTGACCAAAAATTCAATGGGCAAGGCAAAAGTCTGGATCCGAGGTACGTTTGTTGGCCCTTGATTAGACTAAGAACCCGATGTATCAAGTAATGTAAACCCATGTTTGTGATGTCAATTGAAATGTATGATTATTAATTAAAACCTCTGAAATGTAAAAATGCTCGACTGTAGATTCTAACGACGCAAAGCCATTCCCGGGCAGAATATTCTCTTCGATGAAACTACAATCTCTGATATTCTTAGAGATAATTATTAACTTTAAGAAGTGCATTCCACTACTATATTCTATTCTAAACAACTGTGAGAAGTGATGATTCTAAAGCAATCTTGTGCATTTCACCAGAAACATTGTTAAAGATGCACCACTATCTACAGCTGAAAAGACAGTTCGTGTACTAGAACAAGTGCCTTGTTCTAAAACAGACTTATCTATGCCTATTTACAATCTAGAAAGCTGAAAGTGAAATCAATCTTTCCTTTCTCCTTTATCTATAGAATTAATAGGGTTTGGCGAAATAAATATTTATATTTATGTCAAATGTAATTAGATAAGGGCACACATGAATTGCATTACATGAGAAAGTTGTGCTTCGCGGAACACCATCACGCGAAGTGAGCTTAACTCATTACTCAACATAACTTAAAACACAACACCACTCCACACCACTCATCACCACACAACCCAACACTCAACCTCACAACAACAACAGGTAATGGAAGAGAGTTATTAGACACAAGAAGAAGAAGTAGTTAATTGGGAAAACACAGAGAATTATTTATACACATTGTAAACACCATTTAGTGGAAGAAATGTTCTAAATGTATGTCATTTATTTACATGCATCTTGACATATTCTCACTCTTGTCAATGTCTTACTGTACACGTTCACTGACCCCGGTCAAATGAGAATTTACATACAGCAGGAATAAGTTGATACAAGGCGTACACCGTGTGATAATCTCTGACCACCCCAACTTAACCCAACACTAGCTCAGAGAGAAAAGGAGGGGAGGGGAACTAGTTCCTACTTCAGGAATTTAGATTCTTCCGACCTACCTCTTATTATTGTATTGGTAGGAATGTATATATTTATGCGAATATTCATCAGTGATCTTGGTGGCTACATACCAACAACCACCCAACACATCAGCAAATTAACCACCTAAATCAGACCTGAGGGAGGGAAGCCGAGAGAAAGAGATGAACCACAAGTGAGAGGGAGGATGACTTCGCTATGAGCAGAGCATGGGGAGGCCTTCAGAGGAGCTATACGAGCAGACCTGAAGTGGATCCATCAGTCAATGGACCCTGGCTTACCTAATCCTCCAGTAACCAGGTTACTTTTCTCCTAGGTAGAACCCACACCCAAATTCAGGAAAACTACTGACATTTTATGGTTGAGACACCACTATCATACTTAATATGTACAACATCAAAATGTTTACTATGTTTTCACACTTGTTGACATCTCATATATTGATGCTTGTTATTGCTTGTCTGGGACAATGGTCCAATGTGCAACTGTTCTATTACTGTGTGTAAATCACAATAGAGATGTATGTACTGACCAGAAGGCTCAGGCCAGTCAATAAATGATTAACATGAATTGACCTTCTGTTAATTTGTCAAGTTCAAACCTATCTGTACCAACAACTTCTTTGCACATCATGTTGTCAAAATCTGATGTGATTGTTTATGTGTTTGATTGTTTAAAGATAAATTAACTCATAATGACTTACTAAATGGGGAAATAAAAAGACTCTAGATCTATGAACTGCTCAACATCCATGTTTTCTTCATCTAAATCAGGCTGAGAAAATTCTCCAGACTTTCCTCAGATTTGATAAACAATAAGGGGGCTCCAGAGCTATCAGAATCATTGGAGAAGGGGCAGATTCCCAGTTAGTAATTACCATTCTTACCAGGGCCATAATCTATATCTCCTAGACAATACTTAATAGAACGAGGCCTGCAGATAACTCAAGGTTCATATTCTGGGGTTATTGAAGATAGAAGAGGATGGGGCTCTACATCTTTTGTTAGAGATGGGGCATGCACTACAGTGATCTCCCACTCCCTTCAAAAATATATGACATATTGTGGGCTAAGTCCTGGATGGTTCCCATATGGTTAACCTTTAAACAATTATGTAAAAATACATGAACACAATTATCTTTGGATTTTGAACATTGTTATTTTCTAGAATGTTTAACAGATACCATGTGGGGTATTGATTGACAGCCACATGATATGAATGACATTTATAGATAAATAAGAGTAGGTGACTGATTTTACTCCTGGAGAAGGGGGCCATGTTCAAATAGGCTTATACTTCAGAGAGAGTTGCTCCAGGTGAAATATATAGTGTGTATCTACTCTACCAACACTACTTCTCTTTCAGAGAAGGTGTTCTATTCCTGTGGAGTCTGAACTTAACAGCATTTCATCAACCACCGGAAAATCTTATCCGTTGGGAAAACTCTGTCTAATTTCAGATTCTTTTCTTTACTAGGAATTAATTGTGGTTACTTCAGTGCCTGCTGCCTTTGGCTTTTCCAGCATTGACAGACAGTCATAACATAGGGTGTTTTTAATATTGCACATGCTCTGTTGTATCTTTGCAGATCAGGGACTGACAAACTTACGCGGATCAGACTAACTGCAATTATATTGATAGGCAGAGCAAAGCAATAAATTATAGACATGGCGGAAACTGCAAAGTTTAGAGCCCAAATAACAGAAACAGGTAGGGAATGCGGGTTAGATGGCCTTGAGCTAGCTAACTATGTTTCAGATGCATTCGACAAAAGAGAGAGACTGCAGGCTGAATTGGCTCTCAAAGAAAAACAACTTCAGGCTGACTTGGCTGAGAAAGAAAAACAGCTTCAGGCTGAATTGGCTGAGAGGGACAAACGATTTCAAGCAGAATTGGAGGAGAAAGAGAAACGATTTCAAGCAGAATTGGAGGAGAAAGAGAAACGACTACAGGCTGAAATGGAAGATAAGGAGAGAGAGCGTCAACACCAACTGGAGTTGAGGAGAATGGAGATTGAAGTGGAGATCCGGAGGATAGAGAAAGGGAGTGGTCCTACACCCTCAACCTCATCAGGATCGCCAGTGACAGAACCACCTCACGTCTCTCAACTTAATTCAGGAGCTATGTCATTTCCTCTGGAACCCTTTAATGAACAGACTGACCACATCGAAGGATTTTTATCACGCTTCGAGGCAATGGCTGTCAGCTGTGGGCTTGAAGAAAGTAGATGGGCGACGAAGTTGGCGCAGGCCTTAAGATCCACGGCGTATGAAGTGTTCTCAAGACTCACTAGAGAGGAACAACAGAACTACACAACACTCAAGACGGCACTCTTGAGCCGATTCGAAGTGGACGCCGAATCTTATAAACTCAGGTTCAAAGCCGCAAGGAAGGAACCGCGTGAGAGCTACGCACAACTAGTGGAAAGACTGAAGTCATACATACAAAGATGGACTTGCTTAGGAGGATTTGAGGAAAATTATGAAGGACTCCGTGAAATGATTATCATTGATCAGATCAAGGGGAAAATGCAGAACGAAATGAAGGCATTCCTAACCCAAAACGGGGCTGACCGCCTGGAAACTATAATCATCCTGGCAGAGAGATTTGAGAAATCTCAAAAGGAGATGGGAGGAAAGGGACGTTCGAACAACACCCCCTCTCAAAACAAAACTCCACAGCCAAAAGAGGGTGAAAACACTGTAGCCACCGGGAAAAAGGGGAAATCCCCGAAAAACACTCAACACTCAGTCCAAACAGCGCCGAGGGAGGACAAACCATTCTGTACCCATTGCAAAATTAGGGGTCACACATTTCAGAGTTGCAGAAAGAAGCCACCTCCACACACAGCGGCATGTTTGGCCAACCGAAAAGAGAGAAAAGTGAGCACTGGTGAAACGTCCAAACAGACACCTCATCAAGACACATCATCTCGTATTCCGGTTGTGGAATCCATCTTACTAAATGGATTCAAAACGACCTGTTTATATGATACTGGATTATCATATGACTGTGTTGTCTCATCATCCTTAGTTCACCCCGAACAGGTGACAGAGGAAATAGTGGAATTACAGGGACCACTGAAGAGTTCAACAAATATGTCTCTTCCAGTGGCAAAAGTGAACATAGCCTCGCGGTATGTCACTGGGACGATCAAGGCAGCAATCTTGGACGATCCGATATATCCTGTAATCCTCGGCCGTAGATTTATCGTTCTGGGAGAACCTGTTCAACCTGTGGCGATGGCGACCATGACCACTCGATCACAGGCAACAAAAACTCCAGAAACAACTACGCCAATCCCTCGAACGGAGGAACTGAAGAGGGCACAAGAAGCCGACAGCACCTTGGAACCCTGCTTCAGAAAACTGCCAAAATCACATTTACCTCTACGTAAAGGTGATCTGTTCATGAAGTCAGCACTTCTTTACAGAAAAGCAGGACGAGCTGGACAAGAGTTTAATCAACTTGTTGTACCAACTCAATACAGGACTCAGATCTTAGAGATGGGTCACAGTCTACCATTCAGTGGGCACATGGGTATCAACGCTACTACACAGCGGATTACCACTCACTACTTTTGGCCAGGGATGAATTCAGACATACAACGGTTTGTAAAATCATGCCCACAGTGTCAGAAAGTATCACCAAAACACCGGACACCACCGGCAATGTTGGGTGAATCGCCAATCACTGGAATTCCATTTGAGAAAGTGGCAGTAGACATAATCGGACCTCTCTCAGCAACGAAGAGGCGAAACCGATTCATATTAACGCTTGTGGACACAACAACCATGTGGGCCGAAGCAGTTCCTATGCCCAGCTGTGACTCCAAACACGTCGCTGATGCATTATTAGGAATATTCACACGTCTAGGATTCCCACAAAGGATCTTGACGGACAACGGTTCACAGTTTCGTGGTAAGCTCATGGAAGAGACCTTCCGGCTTTTTCATGCACGCCATATCTTCAGTTCACCATATCACCCTCAGTCAAATGGACTTGTGGAAAGGTGGAACGGGACATTGATTAGTATCCTGCGCAAAATTGCCCAGGAGAAGACAGAGGATTGGGACTTGTATTTACCCGCAGCTTTATTCGCTTACAGGGAAGTACCCCATCACTCAACAGGTTTTGCTCCAGCCACACTGTTGTTTGGACGACCGATCAAAGGACCACTTGAGGCGTTACTGCGAACATGGACTGATAATACTACAGATGATACAGTCGTGACTGCATCTACATATGTTGCCGAGTTGAAAAATCGTTTACAACACAGTTGGAAACAAGCGAATGTCAATCTACGTCAAGCCAGACGAAGAATTGCTCGTAACTTCAACCGCAAGGCAAAGGATAGAGAGTTAGAGGTAGGAGAGAAGGTGATGTTGCTGCTTCCAACCAGTCAGAATAAGCTGCAAATAGGATGGAGAGGACCTTATGTAGTGACGGAGAAGATCTCACGTACCAACTACAGAATTTCAGTCAAAGGCAAGATGAAAGTATTTCACATAAACCTCTTGAAGAAATATCATGAAAGACCCTCAACCACCGAACCTGCACATCTGATGGCCATGAGTGTGGCTACTGAAGTCGAAGAAGGATCAACAATGGGAGTCGAGTGCCAACTGCAAGCCAAAGAGACCTTTAAGGATGTGGAAATCAATCCCAACTTAACAAAGGATCAGCAAAAGCAGATTAGGGAACTTATGGCAAAATATGCAGAAGTACTTACTGATAAGCCAGGAAGAACTGATTTGGAGGAATTTGACATGAAGTTGAATGACACAGTGCCTGTGCGAGTCAAGACTTACCCAGTTCCTTATGCAAAGCAAAAGACTTTAGAGGAAGAAATACAACAGCTGCTCACCGCAGGAATAATCTCACCATCTGAATCACCTTACAGTGCTAGCGTCGTCTTATTGAGAAAGCCAAGTGGAGAACATAGATTGTGCATCGATTATCGACAGCTCAATGCTATAACTGAATTCCAAGCAGAACCTCTGCCTGATCAGAATAAACTCTTCACAGCACTCAACCGAGCTAAGTACTTTACTAGGATTGATCTCAGTAAGGGATATTACCAGATTCCTGTAAAACCGGAAGTTAGACCATGGTTAGCTTTCAGCACGCCTGGAGGACACTATGAGTTCAACGTTCTTCCATTCGGATTAAGTAATGCTCCCAGCGTCTTTACACGTATGATGAGAAAATTACTTGACCCACTACAGCATCCAGACATCAGTCACTTCATGGATGACATCCTGATCGCAACTGAAACATTTGAAGAGCATGTAGAAACCCTGCATCTTTTGTTCAGGCGCCTCAGAGAAACTGGATTGACGGCTAGACCAAAGAAGTGTCAGATAGGATTCCAAGAATTGGACTTTCTAGGTCATAAGATATCTCATGGACTGATAACTCCACAAGAGGGAAATGTGGACAAACTCCAGAGAGCACCTCGTCCAAAAACAAAGAAGGATGTAAGATCATTTGTATCCTTATGTGGATTCTATCAAAAATACATCAAGGACTTCAATACTCTGTCAGCACCTTTAACGGATCTTACCAAAAAGGGGAAACCAGAGAAAGTCACTTGGTCAGCTGACTGTGAGAGAGCTTTCACAGCATTAAAGCAGGCATTAACTGCTCATCCAGTCTTACATCTACCAGACCTCGACCAACCATTCGTGCTGCGCACCGATGCCAGTAACATAGGAATTGGGGCAACGCTGTTGCAGAGAAAGGGAGATGTACCATCAGAGCTATTCCCTGTAGCCTATGCTAGCAGGAAATTGAATGCAGCAGAGAGAAATTACAGTACTATCGAGAGAGAATGTCTTGCGCTCGTATGGAGTGTACAGAAATTTCAAGCATACCTATATGGCAGACACTTCACAGTGCAATGTGACCATCAACCACTCATGTTTCTCGCAGCATCTAAGACTCTGAATGCCCGACTTATGAGGTGGTCGCTGCTTCTTCAACCTTACTCGTTCCAGGTTGAGTATGTTCCTGGGAAAATGAATGTGGGAGCGGACTTCCTGAGTCGACACCCAGTGCCTGATGAACCAGGTCAATCAGATGCAGAAGAGAATACAAGGGAGGAAAAATGGGAACAACTTGATAACTGAAAATGTTGGAAACATAGTTCCATACCATAGAACAATCTGGAGTGGGGCCATGTGGCATAACGCAGCCAACATTATTCATTACCAACAACTGCCGCAAAAAGAGGAAACAACATTAAAAGAAATTGACTTCACAAACGCAATTGGAGATTGGGACTTAAAACTTAACATCAAAACTGGAACTGAACAAGTGACAAATGACGTGGATTCTTGGAAAGATTTCATCAGACCAAGCTCAGAAAACAATTGGATAGAAGAACCACATGACCGCCTTCGCGCCAGTGCATAAATTAACATATATTACTATTTCATCAGAAATGTTAATAAGCCCGCACTTTTGTCTGAACTCGCTCCATGGACGGATGTGAGAAGAGTGTGTGACCAAAAATTCAATGGGCAAGGCAAAAGTCTGGATCCGAGGTACGTTTGTTGGCCCTTGATTAGACTAAGAACCCGATGTATCAAGTAATGTAAACCCATGTTTGTGATGTCAATTGAAATGTATGATTATTAATTAAAACCTCTGAAATGTAAAAAATGCTCGACTGTAGATTCTAACGACGCAAAGCCATTCCCGGGCAGAATATTCTCTTCGATGAAACTACAATCTCTGATATTCTTAGAGATAATTATTAACTTTAAGAAGTGCATTCCACTACTATATTCTATTCTAAACAACTGTGAGAAGTGATGATTCTAAAGCAATCTTGTGCATTTCACCAGAAACATTGTTAAAGATGCACCACTATCTACAGCTGAAAAGACAGTTCGTGTACTAGAACAAGTGCCTTGTTCTAAAACAGACTTATCTATGCCTATTTACAATCTAGAAAGCTGAAAGTGAAATCAATCTTTCCTTTCTCCTTTATCTATAGAATTAATAGGGTTTGGCGAAATAAATATTTATATTTATGTCAAATGTAATTAGATAAGGGCACACATGAATTGCATTACATGAGAAAGTTGTGCTTCGCGGAACACCATCACGCGAAGTGAGCTTAACTCATTACTCAACATAACTTAAAACACAACACCACTCCACACCACTCATCACCACACAACCCAACACTCAACCTCACAACAACAACAGGTAATGGAAGAGAGTTATTAGACACAAGAAGAAGAAGTAGTTAATTGGGAAAACACAGAGAATTATTTATACACATTGTAAACACCATTTAGTGGAAGAAATGTTCTAAATGTATGTCATTTATTTACATGCATCTTGACATATTCTCACTCTTGTCAATGTCTTACTGTACACGTTCACTGACCCCGGTCAAATGAGAATTTACATACAGCAGGAACAAGTTGATACAAGGCGTACACCGTGTGATAATCTCTGACCACCCCAACTTAACCCAACACTAGCTCAGAGAGAAAAGGAGGGGAGGGGAACTAGTTCCTACTTCAGGAATTTAGATTCTTCCGACCTACCTCTTATTATTGTATTGGTAGGAATGTATATATTTATGCGAATATTCACCAGTGATCTTGGTGGCTACATACCAACAACCACCCAACACATCAGCAAATTAACCACCTAAATCAGACCTGAGGGAGGGAAGCCGAGAGAAAGAGATGAACCACAAGTGAGATGGAGGATGACTTCGCTATGAGCAGAGCATGGGGAGGCCTTCAGAGGAGCTATACGGGCAGACCTGAAGTGGATCCATCAGTCAATGGACCCTGGCTTACCTAATCCTCCAGTCACCAGGTTACTTTTCTCCTAGGTAGAACCCACACCCAAATTCAGGAAAACTACTGACATTTTATGGTTGAGACACCACTATCATACTTAATATGTACAACATCAAAATGTTTACTATGTTTTCACACTTGTTGACATCTCATATATTGATGCTTGTTATTGCTTGTCTGGGACAATGGTCCAATGTGCAACTGTTCTATTACTTTGTGTAAATCACAATAGAGATGTATGTACTGACCAGAAGGCTCAGGCCAGTCAATAAATGATTAACATGAATTGACCTTCTGTTAATTTGTCAAGTTCAAACCTATCTGTACCAACAACTTCTTTGCACATCATGTTGTCAAAATCTGATGTGATTGTTTATGTGTTTGATTGTTTAAAGATAAATTAACTCATAATGACTTACTAAATGGGGAAATAAAAAGACTCTAGATCTATCAACTGCTCAACATCCATGTTTTCTTCATCTAAATCAGGCTGAGAAAATTCTCCAGACTTTCCTCAGATTTGATAAACAATAAGGGGGCTCCAGAGCTATCAGAATCATTGGAGAAGGGGCAGATTCCCAGTTAGTAATTACCATTCTTACCAGGGCCATAATCTATATCTCCTAGACAATACTTAATAGAACGAGGCCTGCAGATAACTCAAGGTTCATATTCTGGGGTTATTGAAGATAGAAGAGGATGGGGCTCTACATCTTTTGTTAGAGATGGGGCATGCACTACAGTGATCTCCCACTCCCTTCAAAAATATATGACACTCGACCATGCCATTTATCAAGTTATCCAGATATTTATCTCTCTGCCTTCCTGTTGCTCTATTTTCATGAAGTTTACCAATTGTCACAGTTTTCCAGTTTGCTTCTGTTCATAACGTGCCCAGACAATCTTGACTGTCTCCATGCGATTCCTGTAAACAATTTACGGTTTTTATTTGTTTCTTGTAGGACTTGACCTTCCGCCCCCTCACCCTTTATTAAGCAGGTGATGTAGTAAATGAGTCCCATCGTTGTAATGACTTGGATTCTAGCTGACCAAATGCCTTATATTAGGGGCGTTCATTTAAAACCCGTTCCAATGGCTTTATTACAAAAGCATGAAAGAGACATTAACAGATGTAGAATTAAACAAAGCATTCATTTTGAATGAATTATGCACCATGGGTTGGTCAGAAGAAGTCGCCGTAGACATTCAGGCAAGCATCCCATTGCTTAGGTAGGCGGGTAGGCGGCGAATGCCGTCCGCAAAAAAGGATTGTGGTTGCTCACTGAACCAAGTGTTTACCGTGTTCATTACGTCTGCATCTGTGTGAAATCGTTGCCCCTTGAGAGCTTTTTTTAGAGGTCCGAACAAATTAAAATCACATGGTGACAAATCAGGACTATAGGCTGGATGCCGCAGAATTTCCCACTTCTTCCTTGCTAATGTTTCCTGCACAGTCTTTGTGACATGCGGACGAGCATTATCGTGCAACAAAATCACACCGCAAGAAAGCATGCCGGGTCGTTTATTCTTGATGACTTTTTGCCTCTGGTCTAGTGTTTCCAAGTAGTTGGTAGAGTTGATGTTGACACCAGGTTCTTTAAAGTAGACCAACAATAGCCCTTCATGGTTAAAAAATGCGCCCAGCATAACCTTACCAGTAAAAACCTGTAACTTGAATTTTTTGGCTTTTGGTGATCCAGCATGCTTCCATTGCATGTTCTCTCTTTTGCTGTTCGGCTCAAAGTGGTGACACCATGATTCATCGCCTGACACTATGCGGAAGGGTAATGCATCACCCTCCACTCTGTAACGCAGCAAGTGGTTCAAACACCATCCTATACGTTCCTCTTTTTGGTGGTCGGTCAACATCCGTGAACTGTGCGCACACCTTCCGATATTGCAGTTTCTTACGAACGACCTTTTGAATTGTCCCAGATGACTCATCAAATTCTTTCGCTAGCGAACGCATGCTCCGACAACGGTTCATCTATACTGCTGCATCAATTTTGGCGATGGTTTTTTCCCCCCTGTTGCAACAATAAGCGCTTGACCCGGCCGTCGAAGATCTGTCGTGAACTGACGTCCTTTCCGAAACATTCGTGCCCAGTCTGTCACTGTTGTCTTCGACACACATTTGGACACACACTTGTTACCCTACGCTGCCTGCATTCTTTGATGAATGTCCAATGGTCGACATCCTTCAAATGAAAGAAACTGAATCACCGCTCTTTGAGCTTCTTTGGACGGATTTTGGATCAACCCTGCCATTTTCTCAACGGTCAGAAACAGAACCTATGCATCATGGGACGATAAGCACGTGCTCTTTTATTCATTGGTCAGTACTTATCACATGTTGTTGTTGTTTGTCCATCAAGAATGATGATGACCATTTATTTCATCCAGTGGGGTTGAAGGTGTGGAGCCGTGGGTTCTAAGATGGCTGATAAGGCCTATTTTGGCTCGAAATGTTCTTTGACAATGTGGGCAAAGAATGCTTGACGTCTCTGGAGGAGAATTTCCTGCAGTGGTTTTTCTGTCCTGCCTTTTCTTCACAGCTCTTGCAGTCCTGGTTACAAATCTGTCTTCAGTTGATAATACCATTCTGTTTAGAGTGCAAAGAATTACTCAAGCAGATAACAGCCATTCGCTGTATGTTGCCTCACGATGAGTTATCACATGGCTACTTGTCACATGACTACGACTATGACATGATCATGTTCAACGTACGCAATTACGCGCGGTGCGGCACGAACAGATTTCAAATGAACGCCCCTTGTATTTGTCACACCATATCTATCTTGGCGTAAACGATCTGTAAGAGTAGCTTTCATTCAAACCCAGCAGTTAGAAGACTGGACTGTATTAATAGAGCTGGGTGATCTCAGCCCCACACTGTCTGCCTGGGCATAGGTACGGGGGGCAGGTGAATCCAGAGGGAGGGAGATGGGGAGAGGCATATAGAGAGACAGAGAAAGGTAAAGAAAGAGACAAAGAGAGATAGAGACAGAGAGATAGAGAGAGAGAGAGAAAGATAAGAGAGACATATAGAGAGACAGAGAAACACACACACACACACACACACACATATATATATATATATATATATATATATATATATATAGAGAGAGAGAGAGAGAGAGAGAGAGAGAGAGAGAGAGAGAGAGAGAGAGAGAGAGAGAGAGAACTGATCGGTGTGTTAAGCCTGGCTCAACAGGTGTTTCATAAACCACTCCTTCACACTTTCCCTTGTGTCGCCTACAGGACAACGGTGGCTTAGAGCGTCCCCATGTCACCCCGGGTTGTGTATTGACCCGCTTCAGCGCGATAAGCCGTGCCCGTCGATCTGTGGGGGTCCACACTGATACATGTGGCGGTCTCGATCTGCGGGCGAAGTGTTGAAACAAGGACAGTAGTACACAGACTGAGCTTGTCGGTATTTGATGATTGATCTTGATATTCTACCTATACCTGGCTGGACACCTGCATCCTTCAGCATCAGGTGTCATCTCCGCATTGAGGATGGGCTGCTATAATCCCCCAACACTATCTCTCTGTCTCGTGGATTTGTGTTCACGCACATAGAACGTTGTCTTCCCCATGCACACTTCCCTCCACTGTTCGCTCTAGCAAATAATTTAACAGACTGTATCTATTTATACGGCTGAAGTCAGGTCTCCGTGACCAGGTGGCTAATCCATCTGCCTCGCGCACTAAAGGTCCTATGTACCTACCCCGGACTGCGTTGTTCAGGCCACGACTGAAATGTTTCCGGAGACCCCAGGGTGGGGATCGCTGGATCCCCGGAGTTCGTGCTTCCTGCGATGCTCTCGACGAGCGGCTCGTTGTTCTGCGCAGAGACGACGCCCATGGGGTAACATCCGGTGCAACGAAGTCGACTCTCACGACCTTAGTATTATAGTATTGCCCAAGTAGTTTCATTGTC
The DNA here is from genome assembly GCA_963921405.1 of Cepaea hortensis. Classification (NCBI taxonomy): domain Eukaryota; kingdom Metazoa; phylum Mollusca; class Gastropoda; order Stylommatophora; family Helicidae; genus Cepaea; species Cepaea hortensis. The sequence goes on from OY992894.1 coordinate 96,846,140, forward strand.
TGTCCTTGATCTAAACCGGTGCATGATTTCTTTCAAGTCCAGTGTTTGTAATACTTTCTTGTTTATTTACACCCCACGTCCTGAAATACTTTCTTGTTTGTTTATCCCCCTGTCCTGACATTGTTCATATCAATCTATATAACAACATGTTAACACATCCAGTTGCATCCTCACATCGTGTATCCATTGTCCGTGTTGTTACACCATACAATCATATAGAATATGTTATTCTCTCTCTCCCTCTCTCGCTCCCTCCCACTTTATCTCTCTCTCTCTCTCTTACGCTTTCTCTCTTTCAACCTATCTGTCTGTATCTCATTCTTTCTGTTTGTCTTTCTGCCTTCCACGCTGTCTCTCTGTCTCTCTCTCTTCCATTATTTCTTTGTCTCTCTGTTTCTGTTTATGTTTGTCTCTGTCTCTCTTTCTATCTCTGTCAGTCTGTGTGTCTGTCTGTTCTCTCTCTCTATCTCTCTGCCTCTCTCGCCTTACCTTTCTCTCCCTCCTACTGGAGCCCCAGTCAAGTATTTCAAGTGAGGCTTATGTCACCACCACCCTACCCCAGATCTGACACTCCACCAGTCTGTCTATCTGTCTCTCTCTCCCTCCTCTCTCCCCCCTCTCTCCTCTCTCTCTCCCTCCCTCCCTCCCTCCTCTCTCTCTCCCTCCTCTCTCCCCCCTCTCTCCTCTCTCTCTCCCTCCTCTCTCTCCCTCCCTCCCTCTCTCCTCTCTCTCTCCCTCCTCTCTCCCCCCTCTCTCCTCTCTCTCTCCTCTCTCTCTCCTCTCTCTCTCCTCTCTCCCTCCTCTCTCCTCTCTCTCTCCTCTCTCTCTCCTCTCTCTCTCCTCTCTCTCTCATCTCTCTCTCCTCTCTCTCTCCCTCCTCTCTCTCTCCTCTCTCTCTCCTCTCTCTCTCCTCTCTCTCTCCTCTCTCTCTCCTCTCTCCCTCCTCTCTCCCTCCTCTCTCCCCCCTCTCTCCTCTCTCTCTCCCTCCTCTCTCTCCCTCCCTCCCTCTCTCCTCTCTCTCTCCCTCCTCTCTCCCCCCTCTCTCCTCTCTCTCTCCCTCCTCTCTCTCCCTCCTCTCTCCCTCCTCTCCCCCCCCTCTCTCTCTCACTCCCTCCCTCTGAAAAAATCCCCCGTCAAGTATTTCAAGTGAGGCTTATATCACCCCCACCCTACCCCAGATCTGACACTCCACCAGTCTGTCTATCTGTCTCTCTCTCCCTCCTCTCTCCCCCCTCTCTCCTCTCTCTCTCCCTCCTCTCTCTCCCTCCCTCCCTCCCTCCGAAAAAAGCCCCAGGCAAGTATTTCAAGTGAGGCTTAAATCGCCATCACCCTACCCCAGATCTGACACTCCACCAGTCTGTCTATCTGTCTCTCTCTCTCCCTCCTCTCTCCCCCCTCTCTCTCTCTCTCCCTCCTCTCTCCCCTCTCTCTCTCACTCTCTCCCTCCTCTCCCCCCCTCTCTCCCTCCTCTCTCCCCCTCTCTCTCCCTCACTCTCTCCCTCCTCTCTCCCCCCGCTCTCTCCCTCCTCTCTCCCCCCTCTCTCTCTCACTCTCTCCCTCCGAAAAAAGCCCCAGTCAAGTATTTCAAGTGAGGCTTATATCACCCCCACCCTACCCCAGATCTCTCACTCCACCAGTCTGTCTATCTGTCTCTCTCTCCCTCCTCTCTCCCCCCCCCCCTCTCTCTCTCTCTCTCCCTCCGAAAAAAGCCCCAGTCAAGTATTTCAAGTGAGGCTTATATCACCCCCACCCTACCCCAGATCTGACACTCCTCCAGTCTGCAGGCCACTCTGCCGGTGACTGCTTCATTTGACCCCCCTGCACGTAACATCCTGCAATGACGTCATGTTTGACCGGTGTCAACACCAGGTTCAGCCCTGCTAGGTGGGACATCCCACGTCAAATGTTCACCTTCTCTTCCCCCCCCCCCCCCCCTGCGTGGCCACAGAACATTGGCTGTGTTGCCTGTTGTACGTGACCGTTTCCTCTTTCTTTCTTAGCCTCTCTAAGATGTTACTTTTGATAAAGAGAAAGGTGTGTTGTATAGATGGGTGAAAGGTGTGTGCGTGTGTGTGTGTGCGTGTGCGTGTGCGTGTGTGTGTATAATTTTTTTTCGCATATCCTATTTCAGGACATCGCTGTCAACACCAGCATTTTACTGCTGTTGTTGATTTCTTGGCAAGATTACGCTCAGTAGTTTGCCATTGCTTTTTGAGAGGCCAACTTACATATCCAAAGTAACGGGCGCGGCGAGAACAGCTACCGATTCTCGCGCAGTTGCGTTTGCTCACATGGATTAACGGGATTACGGAGAAAGTCCCTAACTCTTAGGCCAGGGAGACCAGCATATATATATATATATATATATATATATATATATATATATATATATATATATATATATATATAGAGAGAGAGAGAGAGAGAGAGAGAGAGATGAGGGAATAATAGAGAGACAGATATATACATATTTATATATGAAAGAAATATACATTATATAAATGAGAGAAATATATATATATATATATTATATAGATGAGAGAAAGATATACGTATTATATATTTGAGAGAAAGGTATATTATATAAATGAGAGAAAGATAGAGTATACACATGAGAGTATATTATACAGATAAGAGAAGCCAGCTATACTGTATCGTGTTTATTGATCCGCCCCTTCCCGTTCCCAGGCTTGTAATGGAGACACGAAAGCACGAATTATACCGAAGTTAGAATGGGATAAAACCCGGTGCAATGAAGTCGATTCTCTCAACTTTTAAGTCTCGCTCTCTTTTAAGACATGCAGATTTGCAGCTGCGGAAGCTGGGCCATAAAGACATTGTTTGGGTTCTACTGCAACAGTCATTAGGGCGTCACTCCACCATTCATTAGGATTGTTATCGATTACAACCCCCCCCCCCCCCCAACCCAATCGAAACTGATAGGATCGATCAACACGAGACGGAATCGATACGTTCCGAAACCATGGGGGTATTCTCGAGGCCAGGTAATCTTCCGTGGCCCGACATTGGCTAATGTTGCCAAAGACAATTTTGCCGTTTACGTTGTGAGAGGGAATAAGTGTGGGTGAACCACTGGTTACATGGTCTTTACAGGACGCCGTGATCAACCCTAGTATGTATTGGCTGTGTGTGATTTATTAGATAATGCTGTGTGCAGTAGATCGTCATCTTCTCCCACTTTTGCCGTCACGCGTCGTCGGGAGGAATAGATGATGTTCCACAACCCGACAGGTGGCACAAGCTAGTGTAATTTCGTGTGATTGTACTATGTCTTTGATGTCGTCAATACACTGTCTTCTCAGGCACCCTCCTGTTCTGGTATCAGATCTTCTTTGATGTAGGGCCAGTGCTGATATTTGATGATGTTGCATTCTGACAAGATGACCAAGCCATTTGATCTTCTTCTTCTTCTTCTTCTTCTTCTTCTTCAGCGTTCCGAGCCATTGAGGTTCTTTGCTGCAAATACAATCCGTCTCCATTCGTCTCTCTGGTGGACCTTCTCTTGCCAGTCGTTGATTCCAAGTGCTTGTAGGTCTGTACATGTATTATCTCTCCACCGCCTTCTTGGTCTACCTCGGGGTCTACGGTCATTTATTTCCTGAGTGTAAGCGAGTTTTGTTTCCCTATTATCTTCCTATTTGATCTTCTGCCTTTCAATATATGTGGCATAAGGTGTTGATTCCACTGTCTGTTTCACGGATGCATCTATCTCCGATAGTTAAGTAGGCAGCTCTCCTCAAACATCTCATCTCACAGATGTTGATTTTGTGTAAGTGTGATTTCGATAATGCCCCAGTTTGACATTGGTAGTCTAGGGTTGGTGACAGCAAAAAGTAAACCTGTTTAGTCCATGCATTCCTGCGACTTTCACATGCCAGGGGTGCTTCAAATGAAAACCTTAAACATGTGATAGAAATTACAGGAGCCACGCCATTATCTTGTTACCTGTCAATATTGTTGTTAAGGTTGTTAAGAGTGTTAAGCAGGTAGCATCGCGGTGCAGACGAATACGGTGACGTCATAAAGACAGTTTAAAGATGTCCGCCGCACTTTTTACATGCACCAAAGAGGAGCAGCGTTCTACTATCCGTTGTGTAATCAGTGAAAGGGTCAAACCTGTCAAACCTGTCAAACCTGTCAAAACTCATCAGCGAATGAATGTCCAGTGTGGTGATGAGTGAGAAGGAATTTTCAAAACGGCGTGACTTCTGTGACGAAGTACAGCAGGTGGTGCATGAGTGGTTACACACGCGACCATGCTAATATTTTTCTACAGGAATCGAAGCACTTTATCGTCACTGGAGGACTTGCATTGAACGCCGTGGTGACTACATCGAGAAATGATACATGTGTTCTTTACTTTTGCAGAATATATTCACTAAAAAATAATATTAAAGGTTTTATTTTGAAACCCTCTTGTATTTCTGATTCTTACCAACACACGTGTCAGTGTTTGCTCTCCAGCAGCGACGGGGTCGCACCCCCCCCCCCTCCCCCCTCCAGAGTTGAGGGTGGACCCAGCCTCATAGAATGGGTAGCAGAATTCTGCTATCGGACTACATTAGTGTCTTTGTGTATCAGCTCATATCATCTCGGTCTCTCCCTTCCTATCTACCTCGGCTATACTTAGTGTCTTCTTATATCACCCCGTGTTGTTTTGATCTGCCACTTGGGCGGTGCTCACCAAACCCGACACCCCACATTGTGCATATCGACTTCGGGAGGAGGAGCGCTTTTGAGACGGTACACGCCTTATCCTAGTGCGAGGAAATGCAAACGTAAAGATTAAAGTCACGGCAGGGCCGATAGATCCTAAGCCTTGGTCGGAAACTGGTTTAGGATCGAAGCTTCGACAGATGGACAATTAGAGCACTGCTTTGCTGATCCGGCAGCTTCTGCAGCTGGTCTTGTTCGAGACGTATTGGTGTTACCTTTACTCTGGAGTAAACTAGGCAGACCGAGAGAGGGATCATGCTGCATGGACAACACATGGTCTCTACAATTTAGCCCAGACTTTGTTGTATGGCGAGGTATAACTTTATCCCTGGTCCCCGTCATGGGTTGTATTTAATGTGTCTGTTTCTTAAGCACAAAGTAACACACTATCGTCTGTCGTGGCGGCGGTACCAGTAGTATTTTACACGACTGTCACTATTTGTGAATATATTCATTTATTTTGTCGAACCAGGAACCATTGGCAGAGGGGGCGTGTTGAGGCACTCAACCAAACACAATAGATGCTCGTGAGACAGACAGGCCATGCCAGGCCGACTGATCACTAGCCCAGACAGCTATGTGGGCCTGGGACAGCAGTTTATGAATGCGGAAGGTAAGAGGCTGGCGCACACAGCTTGCAGGTTTAGCTGCCTGGTTCTTGTGCGTTTACGTTAAGAGTTGTCCGAGTCACAACTGGGTAAAATTTTCTTCGTCATTATAATCACTTTTTTCGTCTTCTTCTTCTTCTTCTTCTTCTTCTTCTTCTTCTTCTTCTTCTTCTTCTGCTGCTGCTGCTGCTGCTGCTGCTGCTGTTGCTGCTGCTGCTGCATTTGTACAACAAAACCACAGTACTAGAACATGCAGACAATCCAATGTCTGACTGGGCCCATAAGGCAGCAGCACTGTGACCTGTCATACATGTCGTAGGAGGCCACTAGCTAGGACTGGCGTGAGGCTGGCAGCTTCCTCCCGCAGTCTACTGTAGCTGTACACTCCAACATATCACTGACATGTTTACCGGGTGTTGACGGGAGTTGGGTGTGGGTCGGGGCTCCAGCAGACCATGAAAGACAGAAGGGGAGCATATCACCAGGATCACAACACTAGAACATATAGACAGACAACTAGATCACAACACTAGAACATATAGACAGACAACTAGATCACAACACTCCAACATATAGACAGACAACTAGATCACAACACTAGAACATATAGACAGACAACTAGATCACAACACTAGAACATATAGACAGACAACTAGATCACAACACTCCAACATATAGACAGACAACTAGATCACAACACTAGAACATATAGACAGACAACTAGATCACAACACTAGAACATATAGACAGACAACTAGATCACAACACTTGAACATATAGACAGACAACTAGATCACAACACTAGAACATATAGTTGTTACATATTCTTTACAGGATGTAGCAGTCAATCCCATCATTTGTTGGCTGTTCATGATTCCTGGGTAATTTTACGTTCAGTAGTTTGCCATTGATTTCTGAAAGACCGGCACTCATACCATTTCACACCCAAAAAAATAAAAAAAATAACGTAAGGTAGTCTGCTGCTAAATCGCCCACAGCTGTGTTTCGAACGCGGGTATGCAGGATTACGAACTACGTCTGAAACATCTTCATCACGGAGCCGGCAAGAAAACACACAGACAGACGACTAAATCATCATCTATATTCACAGATCGACCTGTCCCAGCCGTCAGAAAGAATGTCCGTCCGCTGCCAGACCCACTCAGTGGTAGAGGCACTTACGCCGGCTGGATGGAGAGACGGGACGGCGGCCGGCCGGTCAGGGACGGGGTAAGTCCCAACTATTTCTTCCATCGTTAACAACTTATCACACCACGTGACTAGAAAACTTCACATGTAAGATCACTTCTCTCTTTCTTATTATATTGTTACCTTGGACACGGCATTACGGTTGAATGTTTGTGTGTTTGTTATTTGACCTATCGTCTGTCCTTTGTCCTTCACTGCTCTATGCCTTTAGCTGTCACAGGCTTGTTCGATGATTGGTTTACGAACTAGGCCTCGCTCGGTCGCTTGGTATGTTGTATGACTCCATCGATCCATCTTTTTTGTGGTCGTCCTCTGCCTTTTGATGTTTCAATTTTTATGTTGTATGCTCTTGTTGCTGGCGACATTGGGATAATTCCTACTAGGGGGCCGAACCAGTTAAGTCCTTGTCTATAAATGAATTTAACAACTGGCGTTGCTCCAGTTGATTTATTGATCTCCTCGTTTCTAATATGATCCTTTCTTGATTTGTTCGCTGCTTTTCTCAGACATCTCATTTAACAAGCGGTGAGTTTTCTTTCTTGTTCTTTAGTCAGTGCTCATGTTTGACACTGATAGCACAATGTTGGTATACAACCTCGCATTTATAATGTTCTTCTTAATTTCCATGGGGGATAACTCGATGTTGCAGGATGGGTGTCATTTGCTATATTTAGCCTATGCTGGTTTAATATACAATTCTGACCCTATGGTGATATTTAAATGGTTAGATACGAATGGTTATCAACCAAGATAAGACAGAATATACGGTAATTTCAAGAGAAGGAACGGCTAAAAACTCTGGCCACATACAAATAGATAACATGACCATTAAAAGAAAGGAAACATACAAATACCTGGGTACAATCTTCAACTGCTCCAACATAATAAGGGAAGAGATACAAGCTAGAATCTATTCTGGAAATAAGATATACTATGCACTACAACATCTGCTAAAATCAAATGCGCTATCTCGCAACACCAAGATCACAATATACAAAACACTGATCAGACCAATTGTGCTGTATGGCTCTGAAACCTGGAGTATAACAAAAGGAGACGAAGCCTTGTTACAAACCTTTGAGAACAAAGTCTTAAGATGCATCTTTGGGCCCATTAGGGATACACAAAGTGGAGAGTGGAAAAGAAGAAGCAACAAAGACATTTATGATCTGTTTAAGTCCCCGCTAATCACTGGTATCATGAAGGCTAATAGACTACAATGGCTGGGGCATATAGAAAGAATGGAAGATAATAGGGAAACAAAACTCGCTTACACTCAGGAAATAAATGACCGTAGACCCCGAGGTAGACCAAGAAGGCGGTGGAGAGATAATACATATACAGACCTACAAGCACTTGGAATCAACGACTGGCAAGAGAAGGTCCACCAGAGAGACGAATGTAGATGACTTGTATCTGCAGCAAAGAACCTCAATGGCTCGGAATGCTGAAGAAGAAGAAGAAGAAGAAGAAGAAGAAGAAGAAGAAGAAGAAGAAGAAGAAGAAGAAGAAGAAGAAGAAGAAGAAGAAGAAGAAGAAGATACGAATTCTGTCCATATTCCATAGTTGTGTGTTCAAGTGGATGCTAGATCTAACTGATGAAGACACCTTTTCAAGGGTGTCTAGTTGATCTGTGTCGAAGTACACTTGTTCCTGCAGCGAGGTGCTGTGGTTGTGTGGAGGTGACAAGTTCGAATCCTGGTCATTAATATAGGTTTCAGTTGCTATGTTGTGCAGTGTGTCCTCTAATCTCTACTTCTTGCTCCTAGTTCTGTGAGCGCCAGGCAACACATGTGTCTTGTGTCTTGTGTGTTGTGTGTTGACTCACATTGAAGAGACACATGTTACTGAATGTTTCACACCAACGCCCTGGTCCAGGCGTCAAGTACCACAGTCAGATCACAACATACGCGGAGAAAGTATATGAGAAACATGGCATTACATTCTACACAACACAGCTAGTCCTACACAACACAGCTAGTCCTACGCAACACAGCTAGTCCTACACAACACAGATATTCCTACACAACACAGGCTATTCCTTGGACGGGAGTGTGAAAGTCAGCAGCCTAACCCGCTGACCGTGTAATTGTTTACAAATATGAGCAGAGAAGGTTTGGGGTTGAATATACAGAAGGCATAGGCCTGCCGAAGCGTCGCATGGAGCACGAAACTCCATAGCTCCAGCGATGACTCTCAAGGAATCTCAGAGAAAACTGCCATTGTAAACGGAAACATGTGACTCGGAATCGAATCTACAACCTTTAGAGCGCGAGACAGGCGGCGGAACTACTTGGCCACGGAGGCTCCCGAAACTAATGTGCTGTTCTGAGTTCTATTCAGGAGAGTTGAAAGGGGGGGGGGGGTGTGGAAATCAAATCAAATCAACTTTATTTTATGGAGGAAGTAGAAGGGGGATGTGGAGAACGAGAAGGGGATGGAAGAGGAGGATGTGGTGGAAAAGGAGACGTGAAGGAAGAAGTAGAAGGAAGAAGGAAGACACAGGAATAAGCAGAAACGTGAAAGAAGAAGAGGGAAGAAGAAGGAAGAAGTGGAACAAGAGGAGAAGGAATAAGAAGAAAGCGAAAAGAAAAACGAAGAAGAAGAATCCAGGCGACGGAAATAGTAAGCCTATCTGGTAGAATCACACAGAAAAGCCATTGAGCCACCTTGCTTCAAATAGCACATAAAACAGTGGGGAAATTATTTAATTTAAAATTATTTCTGCATTTTATAGGCTGTATGTTTATATTTTATATTCTGTATGTCTCAGTTTTTATTAATATTCTACCACTTATTATTATAAACTTTGTTACCACTTCACATATTTCTAGAAGACCCAGTTTGCCAATGGCGCGGGCACGACAGCGACCCGAAGGCTGGAGGGGAGACAGAATTACCAGTCGACAAACTCTCCCACGCCATTCCAGTTGCCAGGGCAACCACTGAAAGCGGCAGCCATGTTTCGACCCCAGAGTGCCATGGCATTCTCATCACCATCATCATCATCTTACAATCAGGCCAAGCCTATGTACCCAGCACGTCCCCCATCATCTCTGGGGGTGTCTTGGGGTCCCTCTCCCTCGATGCCTGGCATAAGTGACGACACGGTAAGTGGAGCCAGCCCTCCCAAGGAGGTTGTGGTGTGGCAGCACTGCATGAGAGACAACCACAGGTGTTGAATTGTACAGAACAAACCATAGGCGATCTATCCTGGAAATATTAATGGCTCACCTGAGGGTAATTGTAACATCGGATGGAAGATGCGTGGCTGAGGTGAACTGAGTTGAGTTGAGGTGAGTTGAGTTGAGTTAAGTTGAGAAGAGGTGAGTTGAGTGGAGGTGAGTTGAGTGGAGTGGAGGTGAGTTGAGTTGATTTGAGTGGAGTGGAGGTGAGTGGAGTGGAGTGGAGTTGAGTTAAGTTGAGTCAGGAACCGATACCATATTACTCGGGACATTTCCGTACGTTCTCTGTCATTATCTGCAACAACCAGCGAAGAGTTCCAAAACTAATATTATCAGCAGCAGTCTGGTTATGTGTCCGTCTCGTTTTACCTGGGAGTCCTGAGTGTGGGTCAGATCCTCTGGTCACTCCCTGCAGCACCATTATCTCCAGACCGTGCTGATCTTCCTGTTCTTCCGCACGACACACGCGATTCCAAAGAGACTCGATCACGTTTGCCTTATCATGTACCAATACCCCATCCTCCTCACACCTTCAGGCTGCAAGAATCCTTCACGAAAATAAATATATCTCGCACAATAAGGAAATCAAAACTCACTTCATCCACACGTGGAAGCCTCCATTTTGTTTCTGAACTCCCATTACTTCCGGTGTTATTATGCCTAGCCACTATCGCCGTGTTCCGGTGTCACTGATGATATTTCTCTGCGACCGCATGTCGTCTGTGATCTTGGCATGCCACACCCAGTGACCCCGCTCTTGACACAGTTACACTCTGACAGTTGTTTGTCTCTGTACCCACCATCCGTGTCTACACTCTGACAGTTGTTTGTCTCTGTACCCACCATCCGTGTCTACACTCTGACAGTTGTTTGTCTCTGTACCCACCATCCGTGTCTTCCCAAAGTGGGTTGCCTGACCTAGGGCACCAGCACACCACGTCCATCTAGTCTCTGGTTCCTAAAAGCGTCCTTATATTTTCCCCAATTTGCCACCTGTTTCACCACGTCCATCTAGTCTCTGGTTCCTAAAAGCGTCCTTATATTTTCCCCAATTTGCCACCTGTTTCACCACGTCCATCTAGTCTCTGGTTCCTAAAAGCGTCCTTATATTTTCCCCAATTTGCCACCTGTTTCACCACGTCCATCTAGTCTCTGGTTCCTAAAAGCGTCCTTATATTTTCCCCAATTTGCCACCTGTTTCACCACGTCCATCTAGTCTCTGGTTCCTAAAAGCGTCCTTATATTTTCCCCAATTTGCCACCTGTTTCACCACGTCCATCTAGTCTCTGGTTCCTAAAAGCGTCCTTATATTTTCCCCAATTTGCCACCTGTTTCACCACGTCCATCTAGTCTCTGGTTCCTAAAAGCGTCCTTATATTTTCCCCAATTTGCCACCTGTTTCACCACGTCCATCTAGTCTCTGGTTCCTAAAAGCGTCCTTATATTTTCCCCAATTTGCCACCTGTTTCACCACGTCCATCTAGTCTCTGGTTGCTAAAAGCGTCCTTATATTTTCCCCAATTTGCCACCTGTTTCACCACGTCCATCTAGTCTCTGGTTCCTAAAAGCGTCCTTATATTTTCCCCAATTTGCCACCTGTTTCACCACGTCCATCTAGTCTATGGTTCCTAAAAGCGTCCTTATATTTTCCCCAATTTGCCACCTGTTTCACCACGTCCATCTAGTCTATGGTTCCTAAAAGCGTCCTTATATTTTCCCCAATTTGCCACCTGTTTCACCACTGCCATCTAGTCTATGGTTCCTAAAAGCGTCCTTATATTTTCCCCAATTTGCCACCTGTTTCACCACGTCCATCTAGTCTATGGTTCCTAAAAGCGTCCTTATATTTTCCCCAATTTGCCACCTGTTTCACCACGTCCATCTAGTCTATGGTTCCTAAAAGCGTCCTTATATTTTCCCCAATTTGCCACCTGTTTCACCACGTCCATCTAGTCTATGGTTCCTAAAAGCGTCCTTATATTTTCCCCAATTTTCCACCTGTTTCACCACGTCCATCTAGTCTATGGTTCTTTAAAGCGTCCTTATATTTTCCCCAATTTGCCACCTGTTTCACCACGTCCATCTAGTCTCTGGTTCCTAAAAGCGTCCTTATATTTTCCCCAATTTGCCACCTGTTTCACCACGTCCATCTAGTCTATGGTTCCTAAAAGCGTCCTTATATTTTCCCCAATTTGCCACCTGTTTCACCACGTCCATCTAGTCTATGGTTCCTAAAAGCGTCCTTATATTTTCCCCAATTTGCCACCTGTTTCACCACTGCCATCTAGTCTATGGTTCCTAAAAGCGTCCTTATATTTTCCCCAATTTGCCACCTGTTTCACCACGTCCATCTAGTCTATGGTTCCTAAAAGCGTCCTTATATTTTCCCCAATTTGCCACCTGTTTCACCACGTCCATCTAGTCTATGGTTCCTAAAAGCGTCCTTATATTTTCCCCAATTTTCCACCTGTTTCACCACGTCCATCTAGTCTATGGTTCCTAAAAGCGTCCTTATATTTTCCCCAATTTGCCACCTGTTTCACCACTGCCATCTAGTCTATGGTTCCTAAAAGCGTCCTTATATTTTCCCCAATTTGCCACCTGTTTCACCACGTCCATCTAGTCTATGGTTCCTAAAAGCGTCCTTATATTTTCCCCAATTTGCCACCTGTTTCACCACTGCCATCTAGTCTATGGTTCCTAAAAGCGTCCTTATGTTTTCCCCAATTTGCCAGCGCCGACAAAGTGTTTTGATTCCTGTAGAAAAAAAATTCTCTGGGGTCACTACTCGGTGTGCATGACCCGGTCATGAACAGTCTGTCACAGAAGTTACGCCGTTTTGAAACTTCCTACTTCACTCATAAACTAGCTAGACTGACAGGCAATCATCAACATACTGGACCTTCATTCTCCAATGAATTTATATAGGTTTCAACCATTCACTGATTTAAAAAAAACAACAACTGATAATAGAAGGCTGCTTCTCTTTGGTGCATGTCAAAAGTGGGACGGCCATCTTTAATCTATCCTTATAACGGCACCGTGTTCGTCTGCACCGTGATGTCGCGTGCTTAACACTCTTGACATCCTTAACAACAATATTGACAGGTTACAAGGCAATGACATAGCCATAGTTATTGTAATTTGTATCACACTTTTAAGGTTTTCATCTGAAGCCACCTCCTAGTGTTTCTGTCACACTTCCACTGTAAGCTATGGTGACTGTGTGTATGTGTGTGTGTGTGTGTGTGTGTGTGTGTGCGTGCGTGTGTGTGTGTGTGTGTGACACGTCACACTTTATGAAGTCACACCACAGGACAGCATACCACTCTACAGCACATTACAGCATAGCACAGCTTACCACAGCACAGCACAGCACATCACACCACAGGACAGCATACCACTCTACAGCACATTACAGCATAGCACAGCTTACCACACCACAGCACAGATTACCACAGCACAGCACACAACAGCACAGCATAACATGACACAGACACGCGGTCTTCTACTCTCTACATAACCTGTCCATGACCTTCACTAATCACTGAGACCTTGTGTTCTGGCAGCGCTACAGTCAGAGTGACGTCATAGTCCGCACTCACCAGAGGGGGCCCAGCTATGGAGATGGCGCCATGCTGGGTGAGGGGTCCAGTGGCGGTCATTACACAAGCCAGAAGTCGGAGGATGTGTACACGTCAGTTGCCAGGCGACAAGATCGGGGGAACAATGCGGAGCCAGCTTTGGGATATGATGCACGTATACAGCACATATCACACCCACACACACACAGACACACACACACACGCACACACACACACACGCACGGACGCACGCGCATACACGCACACGTACACACACGCACGGACGCACACGCATACACGCACACGTACACACACATACACACACACACACACACACGCACGGACACACACACACACACACACACAAACACACGCACACGCACGGACGCACGCGCACACACGCACACACACGTACATAAACACTGTACACAAAGAGAGAGACAGAGACACAAATATATACACACACACACACATACAAACACGTACACATATAGATTGATTGACTGATTTAGGAATCGACATCACAGCATTCGGGGCATTCCCATAAGCGCTCCGTCCCCATCCTCAGCAGCCAGCGAAGAGTTCCAACCCCAATAGCACCAGTAGCAATCTGATTATATGTGGGGGGGGGGGGGCTGAGTGGTCTCGAGGTATGGTGTCCGCCTCGAGTGCAGGAGGTCCCGGGTTCGGGCTCCGGTGAGGACCGAGATTTATTTAAAAAATCCACCTGGACTTCCAGTAATAAAATTTCCCCTGGTCTCTGGGTAGTGAGATCGGACGCCCGTGTGTATTGTTGTCTCTGGGTAGTGAGATCGGACGCCCGTGTGTATTGTTGTCTCTGGGTAGTGAGATCGGACGCCCGTGTGTATTGTTGTCTCTGGGTAGTGAGATCGGACGCCCGTGTGTATTGTTGTCTCTGGGTAGTGAGATCGGACGCCCGTGTGTATTGTTGTCTCTGGGTAGTGAGATCGGACGCCCGTGTGTATTGTTGTCTCTGGGTAGTGAGATCGGACGCCCGTGTGTATTGTTGTCTCTGGGTAGTGAGATCGGACGCCCGTGTGTATTGTTGTCTCTGGGTAGTGAGATCGGACGCCCGTGTGTATTGTTGTCTCTGGGCAGTGAGATCGGACGCCCGTGTGTATTGTTGTCTCTGGGCAGTGAGATCGGACGCCCGTGTGTATTGTTGTCTCTGGGTAGTGAGATCGGACGCCCGTGTGTATTGTTGTCTCTGGGTAGTGAGATCGGACGCCCGTGTGTATTGTTGTCTCTGGGTAGTGAGATCGGACGCCCGTGTGTATTGTTGTCTCTGGGTAGTGAGATCGGACGCCCGTGTGTATTGTTGTCTCTGGGTAGTGAGATCGGACGCCCGTGTGTATTGTTGTCTCTGGGTAGTGAGATCGGACGCCCGTGTGTATTGTTGTCTCTGGGTAGTGAGATCGGACGCCCGTGTGTATTGTTGTCTCTGGGTAGTGAGATCGGACGCCCGTGTGTATTGTTGTCTCTGGGTAGTGAGATCGGACGCCCGTGTGTATTGTTGTCTCTGGGTAGTGAGATCGGACGCCCGTGTGTATTGTTGTCTCTGGGTAGTGAGATCGGACGCCCGTGTGTATTGTTGTCTCTGGGTAGTGAGATCGGACGCCCGTGTGTATTGTTGTCTCTGGGTAGTGAGATCGGACGCCCGTGTGTATTGTTGTCTCTGGGTAGTGAGATCGGACGCCCGTGTGTATTGTTGTCTCTGGGTAGTGAGATCGGACGCCCGTGTGTATTGTTGTCTCTGGGTAGTGAGATCGGACGCCCGTGTGTATTGTTGTCTCTGGGTAGTGAGATCGGACGCCCGTGTGTATTGTTGTCTCTGGGTAGTGAGATCGGACGCCCGTGTGTATTGTTGTCTCTGGGTAGTGAGATCGGACGCCCGTGTGTATTGTTGTCTCTGGGTAGTGAGATCGGACGCCCGTGTGTATTGTTGTCTCTGGGTAGTGAGATCGGACGCCCGTGTGTATTGTTGTCTCTGGGTAGTGAGATCGGACGCCCGTGTGTATTGTTGTCTCTGGGTAGTGAGATCGGACGCCCGTGTGTATTGTTGTCTCTGGGTAGTGAGATCGGACGCCCGTGTGTATTGTTGTCTCTGGGTAGTGAGATCGGACGCCCGTGTGTATTGTTGTCTCTGGGTAGTGAGATCGGATGCCCGTGTGTATTGTTGTCTCTGGGTAGTGAGATCGGATGCCCGTGTGTATTGTTGCGCACGTAAAAAATCCCTTGGCAGTTGGAAATCGAAAAAGAGTAGCCTAACGGCGCTGCCCGGGCAAAATTTCGAGTTAAAAATCTACCCAAAAGCATTTCAGGATCCTCGCCGATGCAACGGAGTTTGTGCACTGAGCTGAGTTTCTCAAAACTCAGGTTTGAGTTAGGAGCAAAACGGAGCACTTATGGGTTAAACCGTGTGCCGTGATGTTGATCCGACGACTAAAATGACTAAAACTAATGATTATATGTGCGTCTCGCCTTTCTAAGCGTCGAGCCTCGGCCAGATCCCCTCGTCGTATGTACACATACAGAGAGAGACAGAGAAAGTTTGACATGAACATAATCACAGACAGAAAGTTTGACATGAACATAATCACAGACAGTTTGACATGAACATAATCACAGACAGAAAGTTTGACATGAACATAATCACAGACAGAAAGTTTGACATGAACATAATCACAGACAGAAAGTTTGACATGAACATAATCACAGACAGTTTGACATGAACATAATCACAGACAGACAGTTTGACATGAACATAATCACAGACAGTTTGACATGAACATAATCACAGACAGAAAGTTTGACATGAACATAATCACAGACAGTTTGACATGAACATAATCACAGACAGAAAGTTTGACATGAACATAATCACAGACAGAAAGTTTGACATGAACATAATCACAGACAGTTTGACATGAACATAATCACAGACAGTTTGACATGAACATAATCACAGACAGTTTGACATGAACATAATCACAGACAGTTTGACATGAACATAATCACAGACCGTTTGACATGAACATAATCACAGACAGAAAGTTTGACATGAACATAATCACAGACAGTTTGACATGAACATAATCACAGACAGTTTGACATGAACATAATCACAGACAGTTTGACATGAACATAATCACAGACAGTTTGACATGAACTTAATCACAGACAGAAAGTTTGACATGAACATAATCACAGACAGAAAGTTTGACATGAACATAATCACAGACAGAAAGTTTGACATGAACATAATCACAGAAAGTTTGACATGAACATAATCACAGACAGTTTGACATGAACATAATCACAGACAGAAAGTTTGACATGAACATAATCACAGACAGAAAGTTTGACATGAACATAATCACAGACAGTTTGACATGAACATAATTACAGACAGTTTGACATGAACATAATCACAGACAGTTTGACATGAACATAATCACAGACAGAAAGTTTGACATGAACATAATCACAGAAAGTTTGACATGAACATAATCACAGACAGTTTGACATGAACATAATCACAGACAGTTTGACATGAACATAATCACAGACAGTTTGACATGAACATAATCACAGACAGAAAGTTTGACATGAACATATTCACAGACAGAAAGTTTGACATGAACATAATCACAGACAGTTTGACATGAACATAATCACAGACAGTTTGACATGAACATAATCACAGACAGTTTGACATGAACATAATCACAGACAGAAAGTTTGACATGAACATAATCACAGACAGAAAGTTTGACATTAACATAATCACAGACAGTTTGACATGAACATAATCACAGACAGTTTGACATGAACATAATCACAGACAGAAAGTTTGACATGAACATAATCACAGACAGAAAGTTTGACATGAACATAATCACAGACAGTTTGACATGAACATAATCACAGACAGTTTGACATGAACATAATCACAGACAGTTTGACATGAACATAATCACAGACAGTTTGACATGAACATAATCACAGACAGTTTGACATGAACATAATCACAGACAGTTTGACATGAACATAATCACAGACAGTTTGACATGAACATAATCACAGACAGTTTGACATGAACATAATCACAGACAGTTTGACATGAACATAATCACAGACAGAAAGTTTGACATGAACATAATCACAGACAGACAGTTTGACATGAACATAATCACAGACAGACAGTTTGACATGAACATAATCACAGACAGTTTGACATGAACATAATCACAGACAGAAAGTTTGACATGAACATAATCACAGAAAGTTTGACATGAACATAATCACAGACAGTTTGACATGACCATAATCACAGACAGTTTGACATGAACATAATCACAGACAGTTTGACATGAACATAATCACAGACAGAAAGTTTGACATGAACATAATCACAGACAGAAAGTTTGACATGAACATAATCACAGACAGTTTGACATGAACATAATCACAGACAGGTTGACATGAACATAATCACAGACAGTTTGACATGAACATAATCACAGACAGAAAGTTTGACATGAACATAATCACAGACAGAAAGTTTGACATGAACATAATCACAGACAGTTTGACATGAACATAATCACAGACAGTTTGACATGAACATAATCACAGACAGTTTGACATGAACATAATCACAGACAGAAAGTTTGACATGAACATAATCACAGACAGAAAGTTTGACATGAACATAATCACAGACAGTTTGACATGAACATAATCACAGACAGTTTGACATGAACATAATCACAGACAGTTTGACATGAACATAATCACAGACAGTTTGACATGAACATAATCACAGACAGTTTGACATGAACATAATCACAGACAGTTTGACATGAACATAATCACAGACAGAAAGTTTGACATGAACATAATCACAGACAGAAAGTTTGACATGAACATAATCACAGACAGTTTGACATGAACATAATCACAGACAGTTTGACATGAACATAATCACAGACAGTTTGACATGAACATAATCACAGACAGTTTGACATGAACATAATCACAGACAGTTTGACATGAACATAATCACAGACAGTTTGACATGAACATAATCACAGACAGTTTGACATGAACATAATCACAGACAGTTTGACATGAACATAATCACAGACAGTTTGACATGAACATAATCACAGACAGAAAGTTTGACATGAACATAATCACAGACAGACAGTTTGACATGAACATAATCACAGACAGACTGTTTGACATGAACATAATCACAGACAGTTTGACATGAACATAATCACAGACAGAAAGTTTGACATGAACATAATCACAGAAAGTTTGACATGAACATAATCACAGACAGTTTGACATGAACATAATCACAATCAGTTTGACATGAACATAATCACAGACAGTTTGACATGAACATAATCACAAACAGAAAGTTTGACATGAACATAATCACAGACAGAAAGTTTGACATGAACATAATCACAGACAGTTTGACATGAACATAATCACAGACAGTTTGACATGAACATAATCACAGACAGTTTGACATGAACATAATCACAGAAAGTTTGACATGAACATAATCACAGACAGAAAGTTTGACATGAACATAATCACAGACAGAAAGTTTGACATGAACATAATCACAGACAGTTTGACATGAACATAATCACAGACAGTTTGACATGAACATAATCACAGACAGTTTGACATGAACATAATCACAGACAGTTTGACATGAACATAATCACAGACAGTTTGACATAAACATAATCACAGACAGTTTGACATGAACATAATCACAGACAGTTTGACATGAACATAATCACAGACAGTTTGACATGAACATAATCACAGACAGTTTGACATGAACATAATCACAGACAGAAAGTTTGACATGAACATAATCACAGACAGACAGTTTGACATGAACATAATCACAGACAGACAGTTTGACATGAACATAATCACAGACAGAAAGTTTGACATGAACATAATCACAGAAAGTTTGACATGAACATAATCACAGACAGTTTGACATGAACATAATCACAGACAGTTTGACATGAACATAATCACAGACTGAAAGTTTGACATGAACATAATCTCCCGGGAAGGTTAACCCGGTCAACAAATGCCCGCAGAAGTCGGATGTGTCGGCCTAACGGCGCAAGAACGCAGCTCTGCTGTGGACAGGCACAACGCAATCACGTCCGAAAAAAAAACTCCGGATGAACGAAGAAGAAGAAGAAGAACATAATCACAGACAGTTTGACATGAACATAATCACAGACAGTTTGACATGAACATAATCACAGACAGTTTGACATGAACATAATCACAGACAGAAAGTTTGACATGAACATAATCACAGACAGAAAGTTTGACATGAACATAATCACAAACAATCTTACATGAACATAATCACAGACAGGCAATTTTACACGTACATAATCACAGCCAATTTTACATGTAGATAATCATAGACAGTTTTACATGTACATAATCACAGACAGACAATTTTACATGTACGTTATCACAAGCAGATAGTTTTACATGAACATAATCACAGACAGGCAATTTTACATGTACATGGTAACAGACAATTTTATATGAACATAATCACAGACAGACAATTTTACACGTACATAATCACAGACAATTTTACATGTAGATAATCATAGACAGTTTTACATGTACATAATCACAGACAGACAATTTTACATGTACGTTATCACAAGCAGATAGTTTTACATGAACATAATCACACACAATTTTACATGTACATAATAATAGACAGACTGATCTTCAGACACACAGTTACAGACAGTCTATGTTACATGTTGATCCTCAGACACACAGTTACAGACAGACTATGTTACATGTTGATCCTCAGACACACAGTTACAGACAGACTATGTTACATGTTGATCCTCAGACACACAATTACAGACAGACTATGTCACATGTTGATCCTCAGACACACAGTTACAGACAGACTATGTTACATGTTGATCCTCAGACACACAGTTACAGACAGACTATGTTACATGTTGATCCTCAGACACACAGTTACAGACAGACTATGTCACATGTTGATCCTCAGACACACGGTTACAGACAGACTGTTACATGTTGATCCTCAGACACACAGTTACAGACAGAATATGTCACATGTTGATCCTCAGACACACAGTTACAGACAGACTATGTTACATGTTGATCCTCAGACACACAGTTACAGACAGACTATGTCACATGTTGATCCTCAGACACACAGTTACAGACAGACTATGTCACATGTTGATCCTCAGACACACAGTTACAGACAGACTATGTTACATGTTGATCCTCAGACACACAATTACAGACAGACTATGTCACATGTTGATCCTCAGACACACAGTTACAGACAGACTATGTTACATGTTGATCCTCAGACACACAGTTACAGACAGACTATGTTACATGTTGATCCTCAGACACACAGTTACAGACAGACTATGTCACATGTTGATCCTCAGACACACGGTTACAGACAGACTGTTACATGTTGATCCTCAGACACACAGTTACAGACAGACTATGTCACATGTTGATCCTCAGACACACAGTTACAGACAGACTATGTTACATGTTGATCCTCAGACACACAGTTACAGACAGACTATGTTACATGTTGATCCTCAGACACACGGTTACAGACAGACTATGTCACATGTTGATCCTCAGACACACGGTTACAGACAGGAACAGACACAAGTCAGCGAGAAGCATCCCGGCACATCTGGATACCCCGGAACATGTGGATACCCCGGCACATCTGGATATCCCGGCACATCTGGATATCCCGGCACATCTGGATATCCTCGAGCAGACGGTAGTGCCGGTCGAAATCTTGGACAGGACAATCCAGCATTTGTGGCTGATGATCAGTCTCATAGACCAGGGGAAATGACTGCCAGGTAGGGAAGTCGCTCATTGACAAGCTGGACATATACCAACAGAAATAACAAGAATATACTACATGGGAATATACAGAAATAACAAGAATATATTACATGGGAATATACGAACAGAAATAACAAGAATATATTACATGGGAATATACAGAAATAACAAGACCATTTCATTAATTCATTCAGTAGCATGTCTTTTGCAGAACCTCGATACCATAACAACCTTCCGGAAAACCTCTCGAATCATAAGCAAGATGTCCCGCGTCCGACACAACCATCTGGAGATCATCCGCCACATCCAGCACCCATCTTCTCTTTGGCCTTCCTTTTCCTTTCTTCTTGGGCATATCCCTCCATTATTGTTCTCTCCAAACTTCCATGACTTTTAAAGTGACCAAAAAATGTTCTTAGTTTTATTGTCTTTAGTAGCCAATCTTCCTATAGTCCTCCATGCCGTGTGGCGTTGGTGATCATGTCTGTCCACAGCCTTCTGTCTCGTGTACTGCCAATCTTCCTATAGTCCATGCCGTGTACAGTTGGTGATCTTGTCGCATGGACGCAGTTTTTCGTTTCTGTATCCAAGATGCTCTTATAACCCGTCTATAACATTTATATTCAAAGGCATTTATGCTCTGTTCAGCTTGTTTAGTAAGTGTCCAGGTCTCAAGGCGTTTGTTGCAATGGGAAAGATGCTCGCTCTTAAAAAATGCGTGGTCTCGAGGTATGGTGTCCGCCTCGAGTGCTGGAGGTCCCGGGTTCAAGCCCCGGTGATGCCGGGATTTTTTTCACGTGGACTTCTAGTAATAAAATTTCCCCTGGTCTCTGGGTAGTGAGATCGGACGCCCGTGTGTATTGTTGCGCACGTAAAAAATCCCTTGGCAGTTGGAAATCGAAAAAGATTAGCCTAACGGCGCTGCCCGGGCAAAATTTCGAGTTAAAAATCTACCCAAAGTATTTCAGGATCCTAGCCGTGCTACGAAGTTCGTGCACTGAGCTGAGTTTCTCCAAACTCAGGTTTGAGTTAGGAGAAGAACGAAGCACTCGTGTGCCGTGATGTTGATCCATAGACTAAACTAAACGACTAAACTAATTTTTGGCGAACATGTTAAACAAAAAAGGGGACAGCACTCACAGAGAACTGGTTACCCACAGAAGAAAACAATCAATATTCTTTGGCACATTATGAAAAGGGAAAAGCTGGAGTATGTCGTGCAAAGGGGAAAGTTGAAGGGAGATGAGAGGCTATGGAAACCAAGAGAGAAGATGCTGGACAGTTTGATATCATGGCATGGAGGAACATCAGTATCAGAAGTGATTGGCAGCACACGAGACAGACGGCTCTGGACATTCATGATCACCAACACCATACGGCATGGACTATAAGAAGACTGGCAGTACACGAGACAGAAGACTGTGGACAGACATGATCACCAACGGTACACGGCATGGACTATAGGAAGATTGGGAGTACACGAGACAGAAGGCTGTGGACAGACATGATCACCAACGCCACACGGCATGGAGGACTATAAGAAGATTGGCAGTACACAAGACAGAAGGCTGTGGGAAGATTGGCAGTTGACGTGGCAGTCAACACCAGCATCTTTTGGCTGTTTCTGATTTCCTGGCAGGTTTACGTTCAGTAGTTCGCTATTGCTTTCTGAACGCTCATTCCATTGTATGAAAATCAACGCAAGGCGGCCTGCTTAAAAATCGCCCGTAACTGAGTTTCGAACGCGGTATGCGGGATAACGAACTGCTACAGTAACCCCATTCACCGCAGAACCGGTACATGTATGAGAACAGTATGAAGTGACTTGCATTGTTAGGAGATCTCACGTGACATAATATCTCTACAGACGGCCAACAACCAGCCTGGACATGCGCAGTGCCTGGCAGCGTCTCTATGGCAACAGTCCAGACGCAGGACTCTCTAGTCGACGGCCATCTGTAGATGACGTCATTTCTTCAGGCACGGCTCGGAGTTTCGACGATGCTCTCACAGCCCAGAGCAGCAGGCAGCAATTTGTGAGTTTGTCTTTGACTTGGTGGTGATGGTTGTAGATGTCATTGTCTTGGTGGTGATGGTTATAGATGTCATTAACTTGGTGGTGATGGTTGTAGATGTCATTAACTTGGTGGTGATGGTTGTAGATGTCATTAACTTGGTGGTGATGGTTGTAGATGTAATTGACTTGGTGGTGATGGTTGTAGATGTCATTAACTTGGTGGTGATGGTTGCAGATGTCATTGACTTGGTGGTGATGGTTGTAGATGTCATTGTCTTTATTGGTGATGGTTGTAGATGTCATTGACTTAGTGATGATGGTTGTAGATGTCATTGTCTTGGTGGTGATGGTTGTAGATGTCATTGATTTGGTGGTGATTGTTGTAGATGTCATTGTCTTGGTGGTGATGGTTGTAGATGTCATTGTCTTGGTGGTGATGGTTGTAGATGTCATTAACTTGGTGGTGATGGTTGTAGATGTCATTGTCTTGGTGGTGATGGTTGTAGATGTCATTGATTTGGTGGTGATGGTTGTAGATGTCATTGTCTTGGTGGTGATGGTTGTAAATGTCATTAACTTGGTGGTGATGGTTGTAGACGTCATTGATTTGGTGGTGATGGTTGTAGATGTCATTGTCTTGGTGGTGATGGTTGTAGATGTCATTGTCTTGGTGGTGATGGTTGTAGATGTCATTGTCTTGGTGGTGATGGTTGTAGATGTCATTGTCTTGGTGGTGATGGTTGTAGATGTCATTGACTTGGTAGTGATGGTTGTAGATGTAATTGAATTGGTGGTGATGGTTGTGGATGTCATTGACTTGGTGGTGATGGTTGTAGATGTCATTGACTTGGTGGTGAAGGTTGTAGATGTCGTTGACTTGGTGGTGATGGTTGTAGATGCCATTGACATGGTGGTGATGGTTGTAGATGTCATTAACTTGGTGGTGATGGTTATAGATGTCATTGACATGGTGATGATGGTTGTAGATGTCATTAACTTGGTGGTGATGGTTATAGATATCATTGACATGGTGGTGATGGTTGTAGATGTCATTAACTTGGTGGTGATGGTTATAGATGTCATTGACATGGTGGTGATGGTTGTAGATGTCATTAACTTGGTGGTGATGGTTGTAGATATCATTGTCTTGCAGACACACATACATGTACACGCACGAACGCACTCACATACACGCAAGCACACACACCCGCGCAAGAGAGGATAATACTGATTTTCATGTCTCCGCTTGACAACGACTGCGGAAGACGCTACAGTGAAGCTGATGATGATGATGATGATGATGATGATGATGATGATGATGATGATGATGATGATGATGATGATGATGATGGTAATCCTGATGACAGACACTACAGAAGATCATGGGTGCCGGCCGTTCAGAAAGACAACTGCAATCTTGCCCAGGAAGCACGTACGTCCACAGAATGCTGGTGCTGACTGCGATGTCCTGTAAATGCAATACATTAAAGCTTGACTGCAATATGTAAAAGATAGACATATAGCTTTAGTACGAAGCATACACACGTGCATCGGGCACACACACATACACACACACGCCCACACACACGTAAGAGCCACCATTGCAGTTGTAAAGAAAATATTTACATTTTTCTACGCGCACACGCTTGCCTCGCTGATGCAGTTTTTACCGCTTTTGTGCGATTACTTCAAACTAAACCATATTTGTCATCAGCCACGCATACCGACAGGTTTTGCCTTTCGAGATGTACAATTTTTGATAATATTTGATGATTTTTCTGTCCATATTTACGCAACTTTTCATGTGAATACTTCCTTGGCACCCAAGCAAAGTTAAGAGCCACCATTGCAGTTATAAACATATTTCAGGTGAAAGCCAATATTTACATTTTTCTACGCACACACGCGTGCTTCGCTGATGCAGTTTTTACCGCTTTTGTGCGATTACTACAAACTAAAGCATATTTGTCATTAACCATGCATACCGACAGGTTTTGCCCTTCGAGATGTACCATTTCTGATAATATTTGTTGATTTAACGTTCATATTTACGCAACTTGTCATGTGAATACTTCATTGGCACCCAAGCAAAGTACCTTACACTCTTTGTTTACAACTTCGGCGATGTGCCCAATCGATTTAGCGTCATTTATAACCGCTATATTCCAAAATTCATTATCGGGCGTCTAAAGTAAGTTATTTTCATTAGTCCTTCTCAGTTATGTACAATAATTCTGTTTACTGCACTGTTGTTTGTCCATCAAGAATGATGATGACCATTCATTTCATCATCATTTATAACCGCTATATTCCAAAATTCATTATCGGGCGTCTAAAGTAAGTTATTTTCATTAGTCCTTCTCAGGTATGTACAATAATGCTGTTTACTGCACTGTTGTTTGTCCATCAAGAATGATGATGACCATTCATTTCATCCAGTGGGGTTAATTTTGGCTCAACTGCCTTTCCCAAAGTGGGAGAAGGTGTGCAGTATGTTTCTGATGGATGTGTTACTTGTAAGGAAGAATGCAGTATCGTCTGCATAAGCAATGACCTTTTGCTCTCCTATTCCCTGTATGAAAGTGCTTTTAATGCTGGTATCTTGTCTGATCTTTTCTAATAATGGCTCTAGTGTCAGTATATACAGAAGTGGTGATAGTGGGCACCCTTGTCTTACAGATCTTGTCAGCCTGAAGCTAGCAGTCAGTGAATGGTTCACTAAGACTTTGCTTTCGGGGTTGTTATGCAAAATCTGTATCCACTTTCTGTAGTACTGTCCTATATTGCAGTGTTCTAGGGTTTTGTGCAAATAGGAGTGTGCGATGCTGTCAAAGGCCTTCTCTTGGTCCAAAGACAAGAGGGAGGATTGACAGTCTTTCTGGTGTGTGTACGTTATGATGTCTCTAGTCAGGTGTGTGTGGTTTTGTATATTCCTGTGCTGTACACTACATTGCTGGTTTGGGTGTACTAGTTTTAGTAGGAATTGTGTGATTTTGTGTGCTAGTTATTTGGCCAGAATTTTGTAATCTGTGTAAAGACGTGAAATTGGTCTGTAATTTTTCAGTTGTGTCTTGTCTTTCTTTGCTTTGTGTATAAAGTGTTATATAAGATATGTTGCAACTATCAGGGAGTTCTTGTTTGTCAAAGGCTTCTTGATAGACTTTTAGAAGAAGGTTACCTATAATAGGAAAGAATTGTTGATAGAATTCTACTGTTAATATGTCTGGTCCTGGTGTCTTGAATTTGTTCATTTTACTAAGTGCATGTGTTATGTTTTATAATGTCAGTTGTGTGTCCAATGTCTCTTTGTCTGTGTCTGATGTCTTTTTTGTAACATGTAAGAAGCTATCTTGTATTTGTGTGTTTACTGTCTCTGCTGTATATAAGTGTGTATAGTATTGCTGGAATGCTTCTGTTATACATGTGGTTTCTGTTTGTGTGATTCCTTGCATGTCTGTTATTGTGTTTATCTGATTGCTACGCTGTATGTTTTGTTTTATTGCCATGTATTGTTTGCCGGGTGTCTCTCGTGTGATGGTGTTGAGTTTTGTTCTAATTAGTGCACCCAGGTATCTGTGCTGTTGGTGTTGTTCCAGTTGCGTTTCTAATGCATGCAAGTATGGTGAGTTTCTGTCGGTTTGCTTTGTTAAATGTATTGCTGTTTGTATGATCTGTTCTTGTTGTAGTCTACACTTGTGTATGATGGATGCTAGTTGTTGTGTCCTGTTCCGTATTGTGTTTTTCAGTAAGTCCCAATATTGTCTAATGTTGTCAGTTGGTATACTATCAGTGTATGAATGTGTCAGGTCTGTCATATATTGTATATATTCTATGCTTTGGAGTAATGTGTTGTTAAATTTCCAGTGTGGTGATCGATTGAAAGGCTGTGTGGGTGTTTTATTTATAGTGATGTGTGCTAGTATTGCTTTGTGGTCTGTATACTGGAGAGTTTCTTGTAGGTGTTTATTTTGTGTTATGTGGTGTTTTGTTGGTACGTATATTCAATCTAACCTAGATGATCTGTTATGTGCATGGTTTCTGTGCGTTGTATCATGACTGTTGGGTGTTTGTGCCTGAATGCCTCTACTAGGTTATGTGTGTCAATTATGTATTGTAATGTATCAAATTGATTCATGGCGTCTCGGTCGGCTCTTCTTAACTGCGTTTTCACTTCCCCGCCTATTATGTCAGCCGAAGTTAAACAACAGTTAAAATCACCTGCTAAAACAACATGCCTCCCTCTGAATGTCTGTGCTAATAGGTTTTCTAAGTGTTCAAATAATTGTGGTTGGTAGCTGTAATTTGCTGGGGCATGTATGTTGACTAAAGCGTATGTGTGTGTGTGTTGTTTCTAACGTGTATGATGGTAATGTCTCTTTGGTCGTCCTTGTGTGTGTCAGTAATTTCCCATTTGTCTGAAGTCTGCAGTATGGTGGTTCCAGAACCCGTACGATGTGTCGACAGGCTGAAGCATGAGTGTCTGGGCCCTAATTGTGTAGTGATTTGCTTTGCGTGTGTGTATTCGCATATGTTTGTTTCTTGTAGAAGAATGAAGTCGGGTTTGTATTTGTATATGAATGTGACGATGTATTTTTGATTTGTGCGTAAACCTGAAATGTTCAGACTAATAATAATAATATTATTAGTCATCATAAATTAATCACAACAAGCAAATGATATTGTTGACTAACAGTAATACGAAATCAGAGGCGAACGAGGTTGTCTAGTTGAGACAGTTATTTTTTTCTTGTTGTCTTGGTGCAGACGTGGTCTGATTGTAGAAGTTAAAACAGTAGGCCATCTTCTTCGATGTCAGTGTCAGTGTCAGTGTCAGTAGTGTTCTTAGATGTCAATTCTGATTTAGTTTTATCATCAAAGGTGTCGTTGCTGGTGGTTTCGTCAGTATTTTCGGTTTGTCTGTCATTCTTTTTTGGCGTTGATTTGGTTGGTGCGTTTTCTTCTTCTTCTTCCTTAGTACTGCTTGTTGAGTTTGGACTTAATCCTCGTAGTTGTCTTTTTCTGGTTTTGGAGTGGAAAACAGTTGTAAAGGGTTCATCTGTTTGCCTTTCCAGAATGTAGTTTTCTTGATTGTCTGTTGGCGTATCCGTTTGTTGTTTTTCTTGTTGTGTGGGCTGTTGCTCAAATTGTTTTCCGCGTTGTTCGTTTTGTTGATGTTGTGCTGGTTATTGCCTTTTCAGAAGTGGACAATTTATTACATCTTCTTGTGCCACAACCGGCTTGTTTGTATGTTTGGCTGGACATTTGTTGGACCAGTGGTCTTCCATACCACACACACGACAAGCAGTTCTCCTGCTGGGCAATGTTATTAGAATTTGAGTGTTTTTGGTAACCCCTGCTATGTTTAGATTTATGTAATGGAGGATGTCCTGGACGGGATTACATAAGGCTCCTCATTTACCTCCTGAGTTTTTTAGTTGAAATACCTCCACATTCGGGTCCCCAGTGGCATGTACGGCGATTGCCTTAACACCCTCTATCTT
The DNA here is from genome assembly GCA_963921405.1 of Cepaea hortensis. Classification (NCBI taxonomy): domain Eukaryota; kingdom Metazoa; phylum Mollusca; class Gastropoda; order Stylommatophora; family Helicidae; genus Cepaea; species Cepaea hortensis. The sequence goes on from OY992894.1 coordinate 96,874,952, forward strand.
CATTGCCGCTGGGATCCAATGCAAAGTAAGTTTTTGCCTTTTTTTGTCTACATGCTCCAGACAAATATTGATGTCCGAATTCGGTACTTGTAACTGTACCCGGTGTAGCCTATCGTACACTTTGACATGCATGTCTTCTGTTAAAGTCATGAACCACCGTGTCGGTGACTCATACCTGTGTAGACTGGCTATCGCACCTAGCGGCACGCCGGCAAGTCCAGCGAGTGCGCTCGCTATGAACGCTGGCGTCGACTTGGCGGCGGCTCCAGGGCCGGAGAGAGACACAACAATTGTACCTGAGCGGTGGAGCAGGTTTCCGTAGACGGTGCAGAGAGCAGAACCCTGCCGCTGTCAATGCAGAGGTTAACGCGCTCATCTATGAACACTCAGATAGCCCCGAAGTGCTCATCTATACAGATGGATCTGTTGTAAAGCAGCAGAGAAGTGCGTGGGCTTTTACAGCCCGTTCAGCGGGCCGAACCGTTCAAGAATCCAGTGGTGCCCACTCTATGACCACGAGCAGCATGACGATGGAGGTGATGGCTTTCATATGGCTGGAATCACAGCATTATACCAACGTGTGTGTACTAAGTGATTCAATGAGCATGATTTAGAAGATCGAAGCTGGATCTGTACGTAGACAGTGGACTGAGTCGCTGCGAAAGTCTGTTGTCTGTAAAGTGACCTTCATCTTCGTCCCAGGACATGCGGGAGTCGAGGGAAATGAACGAGCTGATAAACTGGCTGACTCTGCACCCCATGTAGATGGCCAGCCCATGTATCGTGCCGATGTTATTAACGTCCTTAAAGATATGGCGAGAACAGAGGATTTTGACGTCAGTGAATCCACATCGCTGTCCAGGATGAAAGACTTGGGAGTAAGAATCGGCACGGCCAGACGCGAGAGGTACATCGGGAAAACGAGGTGTCTCGTCAACCAACACAGAACTGGCACTATTAGCCACCGGACGCTGATGCGTATGCTGGGGGGAGGATCTGAGCACCTATGGACCTGTCCGGAGTGCAATGAAGATAGTGGAAGATACCCCAACTGGTAACTGATAACTGAATAACTGATGTTTATTTCTGAATTTTTACATTTCTTTAAGGCAGACTCTATGTCATTATAAAATTCTTCTACACTATCTTCACTGGAATCTCCTGTTGGGGCATATTCATTCATTCATTCAGTAGCATGTCCTTTGCAGAACCTCGCTCCCGTAACAACCTTCCGGAAAACTTCTCGATCACAAGCAAGATGTCCCGCGTCTGATACACCCATCTGGAGATCATCCGCCACATCCTGCACCCATCTTCTCTTTGGCCTTCCTCTTCCTCTCTTCCCAGGCATATACCCTTCCATTATTGTTCTCTCCAAACATTCGTGACCTTTCAAGTGACCAAAATATTTAAATTTTCTTTGTTTTATCGTGTTTAATAGCCAACATTCTTCAATATTCAGCTCTTGAAGTATGGATGCATTTGTTCTTTTCTTTACCCAAGATATTCTTAGAACTCGTCTATAACATTTATATTCAAAGGCGTTTATGCGTTGGGGCATATACTTGAATAATATTTATGCTAAAAGGTCTGCCACTTAAATTAACTAGTAGAACTCTGTCCGACACGGCCCAATATCCTTGAACAGATTTTGATGTTTTCCGGTCCAAAATAATTGCCACTCCCCTATGACGATCTTCACCTCCAGAATAAATAATCTTGAAATCTTCATCTATCTTGATGCCTGATCCTGTCCATCTCTTTTCGCACATACCTAAAATATTAATTTTTTCCCTTTCAATTTCTTGTTTTTGATGGGTATCAACCCATCAAAGACAAACAATGCAATCAATTGTTATCCGATGACCATCAAAAGCAACGATGGGCAGAACATTTCAAAGAAATATTAAATAGATCGCAGCCTGACACTGTTCCAAATCTGGATGGAGAAATTACTATTCCCCCACTAGATGCCTCCTGCGAGTCATTCACCATGGAAGAGATTAAAGCAGCCATAAAAAAATTGAAGAACAACAAAGCTGTTGGTGAAGATGAAATCTCAGGAGAAATGCTCAAAGCAGCAGATGAGAACACCTTTCAACGTTTGTTACAGCTGATCAATGAAATCTGGCAAAGCGAATCCCCACCACAACAGTGGAAAGATGGTTTAATTTTCAAAGTGCCTAAAAAGGGTGAAATGTCTGATTGCAATAATTGGCGTGGTATCACTCTATTATCAGTACCAGGAAAACTTTTTTGTAGCATGTTACTTGAGAGATTGAAAAAGGCGACAGATGAAAGGCTCAGAGAAGAACAAGCAGACTTCAGACCAAAACGGTCATGCATAGACCACATTTTCACCCTCAGAATAATCATTGAAGACTCCGTAGAATTCCAGTCGAAATTAATCACCAACTTTGTCGACTTTCAAAAAGCCTTCGACAGACGACATAGTACTTTTGAGTTCAACACACCCGGATGCTCAAGAGAAAATAAACCACCTCCAAAATGTTCCAGGGCAAATTGGTCTCCAAATTAACACCACAAAAACAAAGACTATTGATCTTACCAACAGTTCAGATGACACCAAATTGAACAGCTACGTTCTTGAAAAAGTCAACAGCTTCACATACCTAGGAAGCAAAATGTCATCTACAGGGGACTCAACACCAGAAATATCATCTAGAATCGCACTGGCATCTGGTGCCTTCAATAAACTGTCAAACATCTGGAAGTCAAAGACACTCAGCAAACACACAAAACTTAAAATATTCAACTCTTGTGTGATTCCAGTGTTAACGTATGGATGTGAAAGTTGGAAATCAACGGTAGCTTTAGATAAAAAATTAGACAACTTTGAGAACAAATGTCTTAGAAGACTTCTAAACATCCACTGGACAGACTTCAGAACCAATTCGCAAATAAGACAAGAGACAAAGCAAGATACAGTATCAAATTTCATAAGAAGACGCCGTTGGAACTACATCGGCCATGTACTCAGAATGGACAAGACAAGACTCCCCTACCAAGCCCTCATATGGTCACCAGTAGGGAAAAGAAAACGGGGAAGACCAAGAGAGACCCTGCGTAGAACCATCATTAGAGAAGGATCATTCAATGGCCAAGTAAATATCCAAGATCTACAACAGGTAGCAGCGAACCGCCAAGCATGGAGAGACAGGACTTCTGCCCTATGCGCCGCCTTAGGCTCAAGAGGAAAGACTAACTAACTAAATTTCTTGTTTTATGTTCTCTAATTTTCCGTCGTTGTTTAACGTCCTAACGTTCCGGCAACACTGGCGATACAAATGTATGAAGAGTTCACGAGTTACGTACCTGTAAAATCATGGGAACATAATACCATTTTATTGTTAGCATGGGAAATAACTCATCCAGTTTTATCTAATAAAGCAATTAGATAACATATTTATTAAATGTCTAAGATAAAGAAGTTAATCTATCAAAATTTAAAAAAAAAAATTACCAATGTAAGGTTAAAAATGAGTTAATTACACAAAGATGTATAAAACATATTTTCTACCATGATATATACAATGAATCAACACTGCAAGCTATTTGCACAATGTTTACTCATACACCTCAACTCACGCCCAGACAACCATCCTCTTACTCATCGTACTTTGATCGTCTGTTCCTTGTTTCGAAGGGACGCCTTCCCGTCTTCTTGTGTTGGTTGGATTTCCTTACACGGAGATGCAGACTTTACACAATAGTTCTTGTCCCATATACTCAACTGATGTCGGAACTTTGGCTCTGCAGCATTTTTTGGCTGAAAGTAGGCAAAAAAAAAAAAGAAAACACACACACACACACACACACACACGCACGCACGCACGCACGCACGCACGCACGCACGCAACTAGAGATAAACAGTTGTAAACACAGATATTTCACCTGGATGTTCATATGGCATATAAATTTCATCATGCAACTTTTATTATACACACAACTTATTTATTAAATATTTACACAACTATTGTTAAATTATTTTAAACATACAACTATTAATTTATTAAATATATTTACAGACGCGAGAGGTACATCGGGAAAACAAGGTGCCTCGTCAACCAACACAGAACTGGCACTATTAGCCACCGGACGCTGATGCATATGCTGGGGGGGGGGGGAAGGATCTGAGCACCTATGGACATGTTCGGAGTGCAATGAAGATACCCCAACTGATAACTGATAACATCTGACGTCAGTGTTAGAGATGAACTTGTCATTTTCTATCAATATCCTTTAGAATAACACACTTGAAAGATAGCCACCACAAGCACACAAACACATCTTCTGACTCGATCGAGCTGGAAATAAAAAAGTTAATTTTATGTAAAACTAGCTGACCCGGCCCGGCTTCGCCCAGTTCCTGGTGAGGACCATCTCATTTCATTCATATAAGTAGTCATATAAGCTCCCGTTCCCGTTCCCGACTATCTGTCTGTCTGTCTGTCTATCTGTCTGTCTGACCCGGCCCGGCTTCGCCCAGCCCCTGATGGGGAGCATCTTATTTCATTCATATAAGTAGTCATATAAGTTCCCGTTCCCGACTATCTGTCTGTCTGTCTGTCTGTCTATCTGTCTGTCTGTCTGTCTGTCTGTCCGTGCCTCTCTGTCTGTCTGTCTGTCTGTCTGTCTGTCTGTCTGTCTGTCTGTCTGTCTGTCTAATCATTTATTGGTTGCAGTTAGAACAACCTTAGATAAACGAAGACCAACTTACAAAAAGCATTAGAAACAGCATTTGAAAGATCTTTACATCTTCCCCCAACAATTAACTTGGGTAAATGGAGCGGCGGCAGCAGCAGCAGCAGACGAAGAAAAAGGAGGAGTAGGAGGAGGGAGGGGAGGAGGGAGGTGGAGGAGGGAGGAGGAGGGAGGAAGAGATAGGCGGAGAGAGGAGGAGGAGGGAAGAGGAGGGAGGAGGAGTAGTAGGGAGGAATAGGAGGGAGGAGGAGGAGGGAGGAGGATGAGGGAGGAGAGAGGAGGAGGGAGAAGGAGGAGGAGGAGGGGAGGAGGACTGGGAAGAGGGAGGAGGAGGGAGGAGGAAGAGGAGGTGGAGGAGGGAGGAGGAGAGAGGAGGAGGAGAGAGGAGGTGGAGGGAGAAGGAGGAGGGAGGAGGAGGAGGGACAATGAGGAGGGAAGAGGGATGTGGAGGGAGGAGGAGGAGGGAGGAGGTAGAGAGAGGAGGAGGAGTGAGGAGGAGAGAGGAGGAGGAGTGAGGAGGAGAGAGGAGGAGGAGGAGGGATGAGGAGGAAGAGGGAGAGGAGGGAGGAAGAGGGAGGAGGAGGAGGGATGAGGGGAGGAGGGAGGAGGAGGGAGGAGGAGAAGGGAGGAGGGAGGAGGAGGAGAAGGGAGGAGGAAGGAAGAGGAGTGATTAGGAGGAGGGAGGAGGGCGAGGAGGTAGGAAGAGGAGGAAAAGGGAGGAGGAGGAAGGAGGAGGAGGAAGAGGGAGGAGGAGGATGGAGGAGGCAGAGGGAGGAGGGGAAGAGGAAGAGAGTATAAGGAGGAGGGGAGAGGAGGAGGAGGATTATAACGCATATGCCTGTAGATAACTGCAGCGAAAAGGTGGGTCTGTCTATCTATTTGACCCGGCGTGGCTTCGCCCAGCTCCTGGCGGGGAGCGTCTCATTAAATTCATACAAAAAAAAAAGTTTACTTAAAAGAATGTCCTTCCACACACCATCCATTATTTTTAATGAAAACTGTTTTTAATCACCGACATGACTGTAGATAACTTCTTTAAGCATAAAAAGATGAGTTACAATGTTATGCATTATGCATTATTTTTATGAAAACTTTGAAAAAGCCTTAAAGATTATATCATGATTTATTATAACTCATATGCCTGTAAATAACTATAGACAAAGAGTTTATAAATCTTTGAAAAACGATATATATATATATATATATATATATATATATATATATATATATATATATATATATATATATATATATATATATATATATATATATATCAATGTTATTAAAAGTTATGCCCCTTGAAATAACTTTTACAGAGTTAAGTCCCCTTGCTATATAGAAATTATAATGAAAAATTAAAAATTAAATAATATTAAGTAAGCAGCCGATTTCACACTAAAAAATATCACAGTTGGCAGCGCGGAAATGAGAAGAAGACGTGTAGAAAATTTCATCTCAATCGGATGGACAGTTCGCGAACGCATAAAGGACACACACACACACACGCGAGCGCGCGCACGCGCACGCACGCACGCACACGCACGCACGCACGCGCGCGCGCACACACACACATACAATTCTTTCGAAGTCCAGCTGTTCGAATGACTTTCTTTTTTTCAACGACTGAGTTTACTATGTCCACACTATTCATACATTATATAAATTTTGGCTGTAGAAAGCAACTGTTCTAAAGGCAACTCCTTAACTATGCTTTGACCCTGTGGCATATTTAAATATTCACCACTGCCACAATATTCAAGATGGACACTCTTGTCATGTTTTGTGTGTGTTGTGCATTGGTCTGTTGGTCGGATTCGTTCTTGCACTTGTGGTGCAAAACATGCCGAATTTGAGGAGAGTGTCCGTAAGACTCCCTTAAGGACCACAACACGGAAAGGGCAGGAGCAGGCAGAGTCCTAAAATAAGGGCCAAACATCGCAGTGAGCTGCTTGTGTTCGAATGACGTTGTGAAGAAGAGGAATTGTATGGGGTAATGGACACTACAAACTTTGTCAATATGTAACTCAGGTATCTTCAGCTTTAGGAAAAAAGACTGAAGCCAGATTACAGCTATTAATTCTATATATGGGTATATTACTATACGAATAAACATGTAATAACATATAGATAGTGATTTATTCTAGACTAGTAACACTACGGACAAGACGCAATAGTATACATTGATTGATTGATTGATTGATTGATTGATTTAGGAACCGACATCACAGCATTCGGGACATTCCCATAAGCGCTCCGTCCCCATAGTTCCAGTAGCAATCTGATTATATGTCCGTCTCGCCTTTCCTCTGGGCGTCGAGCGTCGGCCAGATCCCCTCGTCACACCTCGCTGTCTCATTCTTACCAGACTATGGTGATCCATCTGCTCCTCCGAGGTGTACACGTGCTCCCACAAGGCCGCAACCACGTCTGCCTTGTCATGCATCAATACTCCACCAAGTTTTGCCGAGCCAGCCAATCTGTCCGCCTGTTCATTCCCCAGCACACCGGCATGCCCAGGAGAAAAGATCCAGGTGATGCTTGCTACCCGTGACCTCCGAAGCGAAGCAAGCCACTCTGCACGAAGCTTGCCTGTTCTCACCCTTCTCAGCATGCTTTCTGAGTCAGTTACAATCACAATGTGTGTATGTATCGTGTTTTCTATCCAGCGGAAAGCTGCACTGACCGCCTCCACCTCCATTCTTAAGCTAGATGTAGTGTCATCATACGCCAGGCTCTCCTGCACCAAACGCCTACCATTAGTTTTTGCCAAGAACCCCCAGGCACTTCTCCTACCTCTCAACACTGACCCATCCGTGTAGATAATCACATCACCCGGGCAAGAATTTTCCTGAATTAGTTGCTGAATTTCCACTTCCGTGGCCCCTGCTGGCCACTCCCTGCACTCCCAGCTCAATGTTATTACAACTCTGCACAAGTCTGACTGCACGGCTGGCACTCTGACCCACTCCTCTCCTCGCCTGATGTTCTCCAAGGGGCACACCTGTCTGATCGTATCCTCCGCCTGAGCCATCCATGATTTCCCTTTTATCAGTCTCTGACCCTTAACTACGTCCAGCGCCTCATGCAACGGGTGATCTGTGTCTGCAGCTACTCTGAGGTATGCCTTCGCTTGCATCACCTTGTGCCTACCAGCAACAGTAGGCAGACCAAGGATGTAACGCATACACACTACTGGAGTGTCTCTGGTGCCTCCCAGAATGACCCGTATCGCTTCATTCTGTATGCGCTCTAATTTCACCAGCTGACTCTTTGAGACAGTGAGCAGTCCTAGTCCATAATCAATCACTGAGAGGATCAAGTGCTGGTATAGTGTGAAGAGCATTCTCTGCTCTGTGTCCATTGCAGCCATAGTTTTAAGTGCATTGAGTACCTTTTGAGATCTTGTCACAACCGTCTCCACATGGTCCTTGAAGGACAGACTCCTGTCAAATGTGATTCCCAGATACTTCAGTTTGTTCTCTCTGTTAACGCTTCTACCATCTATCGTGAGGCTTGGGTATACATTGAATTGAATTAACATAGCCGTGAAATTTGCAACTTAATCATTAAATAATATTTTTTGAATAATAACCACAGTTAGTCCCCTTGACTATTTTGGAAATAGTTATATCCCCTTGATGTCTGTAGTAAACACTCACTGAAAGTGGTCTATGGTCCTACATCACCAGGCATAGTTCCCCTACTCAGTGCAGATGGGGAAACATTAGTCACCGATATGAAAGAAATCCTTCAACGCTGGGCAGAGCATTTCAGCAACACCTTAAATGCAACTTCCTTCTTCGATGATGAAACCATCAACTGCCTTCCTCAAGTTCCCACCAATGAGACACTTGATGACCTGCCAACCATAGTGGAAGTAAACAAAGCCATCCAGCAACTCTCCAGCGGCAAGGCACCTGGTCCTGACTCCATCCCAGCAGAGATATACAAGGCAGGTGGGCCAGTCCTAACAGAGCAGCTTCACCAAGTCTTTACAAACATATGGGTGAACGAGACCATGCTACAAGATTTCAAGGACGCGTCAATAGTCCACCTTTACAAACGTAAAGGAAACCGCCAATCCCGTGACAATCACCGAGGCATCTCCTTGCTTTCAATTGCAGGGAAGATACTCGCCAGAATTCTTCTCAATCGCCTCACGGCCCATCTCGATCAAGGTCTTCTTCCTGAGAGTCAATGTGGCTTCAGAAAAGAACGTGGAACTGTTGACATGATTTTCGCTGCAAGGCAGCTGCAATAGAAATGTCAGGAACAGAACTGCGAAATGTTCTCCACTTTCATTGACCTTACCAAGGCTTTTGATACAGTCAGCAGAGAAGGACTGTGGAAGATCATGGCAAAATATGGCTGTCCACGAAAGTTGTCAAAATAGTGCGGCTATTTCATGATGGCATGCAGGCAAGAGTACAGGAAAATGGTGAACTGTCTGAACCCGTTCCTGTCACCAATGGAGTGAAGCAAGGATGTGTCCTGGCACCAACACTGTCCAGCCTCATGTTTTCAGCTATTGTTGATGAATGCCTTCGAGAACGACGACATTGGAATAGACATCAACTACCGTATGGATGGAAAGTTATTTAATCTCAGAAGTCTGAAAGCTAAAACCAAAATTGACAGCGACACCGTCAGAGAGCTCCTGTTTGCTGATGATTGCGCTCTATACGCCAACTCAGAGGCGGACATGCAACATAATGTTACAGCTTACTCACATGCCTGTGCCAACTTTGGGCTCAATGTCAACTTGGAGAAGACTGTAGTTATGTACCAGCCAGCTCCAGGGAATAATCACATTGTGCCGAATATCAAAGTGAATGATCATAGACTAAGTGTTGTGGACAAATTCATCTATCTTGGCAGCACAACAAGCTGTCACAATTGATGACGAAGTGAATGCAAGAATCTCCAAGGCCAGTGTGGCCTTTGGCAGACTGTACAAGAATATATGGGATAGAACTGGAATAAGCCTGCAGATAAAGCTAAAAGTCTACAAAGCAGTTGTATTATCCACACTGCTATATGCTTGTGAAACCTGGACTGTTTATCAGCGACACGCTAGGAAATTAAACCACTTCCACACAGTCTGCCTAAGGAAGCTACTGAAGATTAAATGGCAAGTCAAGATCCCAGACACTGAAGTCCTAGAAAGGGCGTCCATGCCCAGTATCCACACTATACTGATGAAGAATCAGATTCGCTGGGCTGGTCACTTTACTCGTATGCCAGATCACAGGCTCCCTAAACGAATTTTTTACAGCGAACTGCGTTGTGGTAAACGCTCCCAAGGCGGCCAGAGGAAACGCTTTAAAGACACTCTGAAAATCTCTCTGAATGCTTTTGGAATTCATCATGACACCTGGGAGACTGCAGCCAGAGACCGAAATTCGTGACGTGCATCATTACAAAAGGGTGCAGTCATGTGTGATTCAACCAGGACTGCAAGAGCTGTAAAAAAAGGCAGAACAGAAAAACCACTGCAGGAAATCCTACTCCAGAAAGGTCAAGCATTCTTTGTCCACATTGTTAAAGAACATTTCGAGCCAAAATAGGCCTCATCAGCCATCTTAGAACCCACTGCTGGCTGGCGTGCCGCTAGGTGCGATAGCCAGTCTACACAGGTATGAGTCACCGACACGGTGGTTCGTGACTTTAACAGAAGACATGTATGTCAAACCGTACGAAGGCTACGCCGGGTACAGTTACAAGTACCGAATTCGGACATCAATATTTGTCTGGAGCATGTAGACAAATAAAGGCAAAAACTTACTTTGCATTGGATCCCAGCGGCAATGAAGATAGAGGGTGTTAAGGCTATCGCCGTACATGCCACTGGGGACCCGAATGTGGAGGTATTTCAACTAAAAAAACTCTGGAGGTAAATGGGGAGCCTTATGTAACCCCGTCCAGGACATCCTCCATTACATAAATCTAAACATAACAGGGGTTACCAAAAACACTAAAAAAATTCTGATAACATTTCCCAGCAGGAGAACTGCTTGTCGTGTGTGTGTGGTATGGAAGACCACTGGTCCAACAAATGTCCAGCCAAACATACAAACAAGCCGGTTGTGGCACAAGAAGATGTAATAAATTGTCCACTTCTGAAAAGGCAATAACCAGCACAACATCAACAAAACGAACAACGTGGAAAACAATTTGAACAACAGCCCACACAACAAGAAAAACAACAAACGGATACGACAACAGACAATCAAGAAAACTACATTCTGGAAACGCAAACAGATGAACCCTTTACAACTGTTTTAAACTCCAAAACCAGAAAAAGACAACTACGAGGATTAAGTCCAAACTCAACAAGTAGTACTAAGGAAGAAGAAGAAGAAAACTCACCAACCAAATCAACGCCAAAAAAGTATGAAAGACAAACCGAAAATACTGACGAAACCACCAGCAACGACACCTTTGATGATAAAACTAAATCAGAATTGACATCTAAGAACACTACTGACACTGACACTGACACTGACACCGAAGAAGATGGCCTACTGTTTTAACTTCTACAATCAGACCACGTCTGCACCAAGACAACAAGAAAGAAATAACTGTCTCAACTAGACAACCTCGTTCGTCTCTGATTTCGTATTACTGTTAGTCAACAATATCATTTGCTTGTTGTGATTAATTTATGATGACTAATGATATTATTATTATTAGTCTGAACATTTCAGGTTTAACACAAAACAAAAACACATCGTCACACTCATACATAAATACAAACCCGACTTCATTCTCCTACAAGAAACAAACATATGCGAATACACACACGCAAAGCAAATCACTACACAATTAGGGCTCAGACACACATGCTTCAGCCTGTCGACACATCGTACAGGTTCTGGAACCACCATACTGCAGACTTCAGACAAATGGGAAATTATTGGCACACACAAGGACGACCAAAGAGACATTACCATCATACACGTTAGAAACAACCCACACGCATACACTTTAGTCAACATACATGCCCCAGCAAATTACAGCTACCAACCACAATTCTTCGAACACTTAGAAAATCTATTAGCACAGACATTCAGAGGGAGGCATGTTGTTTTAGCAGGTGATTTTAATTGTTGTTTAGCTTCGGCTGACATAATAGGCGGGGAAGTGAAAACGCAGTTAAGAAGAGCTGGCCGAGACGCCATGAATCAACTCGATACATTACAATTCATAATTGACACACATAACCTAGTAGAGGCATTCAGGCACAAACACCCAACAGTCATGATACAACGCACAGAAACCATGCACATAACAGATCATCTAGGTTAGATTGAATATACGTACCAACAACACACCACGTAACACAAAATAAACACCTATAAGAAACTCTCCAGTATACAGACCACAAAGCAATACTAGCACACATCACTATAAATAAAACACCCACACAGCCTTTCAATCGATCACCACACTGGAAATTTATCAACACATTACTCCAAAGCATAGAATATATACAATATATGACAGACCTGACACATTCATACACTGATAGTATACCAATTGACAACATTACACAATATTGGGACTTACTGAAAAACACAATACGGAACAGGACACAACAACTAGCATCCATCATACACAAGCGTAGACTACAACAAGAACAGATCATACAAACAGCAATACATTTAACAAAGCAAACCGACAGAAACTCACCATACTTGCATGCATTAGAAATGCAACTGGAATAACACCAACAGCACAATAACACAAACAGAAACCACACGTATAACAGAAGCATCCCAGCAATACTATACACACTTATTTACAGCAGAGACAGTAAACACATAAATACAAGATAGCTTCTTACAATATACAAAAAAGATATCAGACACAGACAAAGAGGCATTGGACACACAACTGACATTATAAAACATAACACATGCACTTAGTAAAATGAACAAATTCAAGACACCAGGACCAGACGGATTAACAGTAGAATTCTATCAACAATTCTTTCCTATTATAAGTAACCTTCTTCTAAAAGTCTATCAAGAAGCCTTTGACAAACAAGAACTCCCTGATAGTTGCAACATATCTTATATAACACTTATACACAAAGCAAAGACAGACAAGACACAACTGAAAAATTACAGACCAATTTCACTTCTTAACACAGATTACAAAATTCTGGCCAAATCACTAGCACACACAATCACACAATTCCTACCAAAACTAGTACACCCAAACCAGCAATGTAGTGTACAGCACAGGAATATACAAAACCACACACACCTGACTAGAGACATCATAACGTACACACACCAGAAAGACTGTCAATCCTCCCTCTTGTCTTTGGACCAAGAGAAGGCCTTTGACAGCATAGCACACTCCTATTTGCACAAAACCCTAGAACACTGCAATATAGGACAGTACTACAGAAAGTGGATACAGATTTTTCATAACAACCCCGAAAGCAAAGTCTTAGTGAACCATTCACTGACTGCTAGCTTCAGGCTGACAAGATCTGTAAGACAAGGGTGCCCACTATCACCACTTCTGTATATACTGACACTAGAGCCATTATTAGAAAAGATCAGACAAGATACCAGCATTAAAAGCACTTTCATACAGGGAATAGGAGAGCAAAAGGTCATTGCTTATGCAGACGATACTGCATTCTTCCCTACAAGCAACACATCCATCAGAAACATACTGCACACCTTCTCCCACTTTGGGAAAGACAGTTGAGCCAAAATTAATATACTAAAATCACAAATTATGGGCCTGGGAAAGTGGAAACAAAGTTTGTTTTCCCTCCAGACCTAACACATACAATATGAAACTGTATGTGATCACATTTCCATGTGACCCCAGAACAACACACAGAGAAACATGGCTACAGCTAACACACCAAATCACAGACATGCTACATAGGTATAAATACAAAACATCAACAATATTTGGTAGAAGCATAATAGTTAACACATACATCATACCAAACATAATATACTTAGTGACAGTGTTAAACCCTCCAAAACAGACAATAACAGACATAAATAAACAGATAAGACATTTCATATTTAGTAAGACAATACACAGCATACAACATAAAACTCTCATTCAGGATAAGAAACGAGGAGGAATAGCACTTCAGGACATACAAACAAAAATACAAACACTTAGAATCAGCCACATAGGTAATATTATCAGACATCCAGAGCAACATAGATTAGCATTATATTATATAGGACACACAATAAAACATCTCACAAAATTTAACAATGCAGCAGCACATTATCAGGGCATACTACCATCTTTCTATCACACATGTATACAGGCAATACAAGGACATGAACATTTAATAAATGAAGCAACACGAGAAATATACAAACAATTAGTTAGTAAACAAGCACCATCGCTTAAACTGAGAATCAAAAGAGGACAAAAATATTTCATGTCAGACTACACATCCACCTTTTCCAACTTACACAACAAACACATCACTTCTAAGGCGAGAGAAGTAACTTAAGACTGATTTTTAATATAACTCCCATAATACCCAAATTAGCATTCAGATCAAGACAAATAGGAAAATGCCAATTATGCAGGAACAACACAAAAGAGACAGAAGAACACATATTTTTCACGTGTCAAACAGTCACAGATGCAGTGGAAACTCTACAACAAATAATACAAACACAAACAGGCAAACAAACAGACATTTACAAGGCGATCTTTCTTAACACTCTTCCTAAAACATCCGAAGACACACACACACACACACACACACACACACACACACACACACACACACACACACACACACACACACACACACACACACAAAACTACTTCAAACACTAGCGGAATACATAAAATTAGTTTGGGCTTGCAGAATCAAGGCAAGGTTCAACTCTCTTACATACAACAGAAACTTATTTTTACTAATGTTCAAATACAAGCTAGCGACTATTTGTCCTGACTGAAATGTGTAAATCTACAGAAAGCAAGAGATAGATCAAGACAGAATGTGTGTGTGTATATGTGTGTGTGTGTGTGTGTGTGTGTGTGTGTGTGTGTGTGTGTGTGAGAGAGAGAGAGAGAGAGAGAGAGAGAGAGAGAGAGAGAGAGAGAGATGGACAGGTATAACATGCATTACACTTGTGGAGATGGAAATGAAACGAGGAATGTGTGTTTACATGCACTATGCCATAAATGTCATATTATCATAACTGTATATGCATGTATTTGTTTTATTAACGCATGTGACACATAACACTAACAAACGGCAACGCTCTGTAATATACACAAACAAAGAAACACGCATTACACCTTGTAAATATACATTGCTTTGTATGAAATAAACGTTGAAAAAAAAACATTCACATTCGGATTGATAAGACTGTGAGGGTAAAACCATATTCAGCTGCATCGACGGCTGTTTAGTCACAGAACTATCATTGTGAGTCGGTGATGGACCCTACTATACCTTCTAATTGAGGTTGACCGGGGTAGGGGTAATGGTGACGTTGTCTATAGTCCTTTTGGCTCAGATCAAAGTGTAGTTTATACTGCCTTTGATCAGGATCAGGACCTTGTGGCTCTTCATTCTTCATTCTCTCATCGGTTTGAGTTGGCGGCCCCTTTGTGGGGCAAAGGCTAATATCCGGGGTAGGGGCCCATTCCCTCGCGCCCCTCATAGCGCCTACCCCTACACCCACACACACACCCACACACTGGGACTCGAACCCAGGTGCCCGGCGACCAGTTGGTCTAGTTATCTATATAAGTAGTCCACATGCCCGGGGCTTGCCTCACTGTCTTCAAGCGGCCCCGGGACGACCCGGGGAAGTCGAGGTGGCCGGCGGATGGACATGTGGGCGGGTCGGTCGGTGATCGCGTACCCCGGGAGACACCGGAAGTGACACAGGAAGTGGCACAGGAAGTAGCCAAAATGTACCCGCCAATTTTTCAAAAATAAAAGTCACCGTAGGTGCAGTTTCGTGACGTCACGCGTTGGGGCTATACTCTTCATATAGTAAAATATGACGTCACTACAAAGGTGCTGCACCTAATTTGCGATGTAAACATCACATTGTATACTACTACTAGCATTCATGACATTCCCATACGTACCCCGTCCTTTTCTTCGACAGCCAGCGAAGAGTCCCAATACTAATGGTACCCGTAGCAGTCTGATCCTGTGTCCGTCTTACCTTTCCCCGGACTCATAAGATCAGCCAAATCATCTGACCACTCCCAGCTGCACCATTCTCTCCCAGCCGTCATGATCTGTTCTTTCGCACTATACACACGATCCCACGGGGACCCGACAATTAGATATTAACCTAACTCTATTATTAGATATTAATATTAATTAACCGATATTAACCTAACTCTATTATTAGATATTAATATTAATTAACCGATATTAACCTAACTCTATTATTAGATATTAATATTAATTAACCGATATTAACCTAACTCTATTATTAGATATTAATATTAATTAACCGATATGAACCTAACTCTATTATTGTCACATTTGTTATTCTCTATTCTATTATATGATTTGTTATCTTCTGATGTCTAATTTTGATGGAGCGGCTGGCCGAGTGGCTAGAACGCCGGGGTTCGAATCCTCGGTAAGGTGTGGAATTTTTTTCTGTCGGGGGCAAAAAGAAAATCCTAACCTACACAGTTCGCGGCGACTGCGCTAGCCAGGCGGCCTTAACTCCTCAGGCTCAAAGACCCCTCTGCCATACACCGCAAGGTATTATATTGGCGGTAAATGACAGTTTTTAATGACAGTCTAATTTTGTCAGATCTTTTACTCCCTGATTTTTTATTCTCTAATCTATTATTCGCCGGTCTCCGTGGCTAAGGTCTTGCGGATGCGATTCGTGAGGCCGCTTACCTGCGTTCGAAACACAGCTGCGACCAATTTGGCAGTAGACCGTGTCGTGCTAGGTTTAACGTGTTGGTATGGGAGCCGGTCGTTCAGAAAGCAAAGACAAACTACTGAACGTAAACTTGCCAAGACACCAACAACGGCAGTAAAATGCTGGTGTTGACAGCGATGTCTTGTACATAGGATATGCAAAAAAAAAACCATCTATTATTTTCCAATATGCTGTACTCTAATTTGTTATTGTCATATCTACTATTCTCTTATTTATTATTCTTTGATCTATTATTCTTTACAATCTGAATAAGTTAACATACTCTATTTTTCTGTCTCTCCCGCCCCATCTCCCTCCCCTTACAGGGCCATCTAGCATCTTCACAACTCTCCCAGGCACATCTACAGCACCCACACCTGGCCAGATCACACCCACATGAACCTGCTCAGAATACAGCCGGCAGCTCACTTCACAGTGGAAGATTGACTCCTCAAACTACTGGCAGCTCATCTCAGAATGGAAGATTTACGCCTCATACCACGCCTAACCCAGATTTTCCAGCTGGAAAGACATCTCAGAATGGAAGACTGCCCTTCCATGCCGCTGGCGACTCATCTCAGAATGGAAGATTGACTCCTCAAACCGCTGGCAGCTCATCTCAGAATGAGAGATTAACTCCTCAAACCGCTGGCAACTCATCTCAGAATGAGAGATTCACCCCTCACAGCCTGACAAGCACAGGCTGGCATGCTGGCAGCTCATCCCTCGACCACACAGGACCAACAGTCAGAGAAAGTCCTACAGGCCAGAGTTCAAGTAATCCAGACCCAACGTCGGGGTCCACCAACTCTAGCCAGTTGAGCGCTTACTCCGCCACCACTAAAACTTTCAGCACATTCCAAATACAAAAGAAGAAACCCGACGCTGGTGCGGACTCCATGATTGGCCCCTCTTCCAAATACCCAGAAACACAAATGGGCATGCGGATGTCCACCCAAGCAACTCACCAGACAGGTGTACATAAAAGAAATAGGACTCTATCAGGAGATAGAAGAGCCGAGTCTAGACACAGCTTATCGTCACCAAACTTCACAGCTAAACCCATGTCTCCGAGAAGACAAACTAGTTCCACTTCTGATGCTGCTGGTTTCCATGTCAAAGAGGATTTGACTCGCCCCCCTTCAAGATTCAGTTCCGCTTTTCTGGACAGTGATGACAGCTTTGGGGACGAGTACAGCCTGCAGCCTCTTGACAGTGTATTTAATTATAACGAGGGAGGAGGTGAGGACGGTAGAGTCACTCCACGAGCAGATTCACAATTCACCCCGTCCACATCCTCCCAAGCTGCAAGAGTGACATCCAAGGCACCAGAACATGCAATGCCAGGTAGTATAACTCCAGGACTCCCCCACAGAGCATCGCCAGCAGCAACTTCGCCAGATTTCGTGCCAAAGACGCCAGATTTACTGAGAAAATCGCCAGAAGCTAGGGCGCATCAGCAGATGCCAAACAACAACACGGGCAGGACCTCAACACAACAGACAGAGAACAAGCAGAAGACACATCTCGGCAGACCTTCCAAGGAAGTTTTGAGATCTAAAGATGGTCAACAGCACAATCCAGGTTCATGTTTTACATTATTGTACCACGCTGTTCACCTGTGTATCTTCCTTCACCTTTATTGATCCTCTTCTACCCTAGGATGTAGAGGGAAACAAGATCTTGTACTTCTACCCTGGGAAATCAAGATAAAATAGATCCATAGGTGCTGTGTATTTTGTGGCTCTGTCTAGAATCTGTCTTAGAATAGGTCTAGGATCTGTCTAGAATATGTCAAGGGTCTGTCTATAATTTGACTAGAATCTGTCTAGAATCTGCCTAGAATCTGTACAGGAGCTGTCTATAATCTGAGTATAGTCTGTCTAGAGTTTGTCTAGAATCTGTCTAGGGGCTATCTATAATCTGACAAGAGTATGTCTAGAATCTGTCTAGGATCTGTATAGGGTCTGTCTATAATCTGACTATAATCTGTCTATAATCTGCCTAGAATCTGTATAGGAGATGTCTATAATCTGACTAGAGTTTGTCTAGAATCTGTCTAGGATCTGACTAGAATCTGTCTAGGATCTGTCTATGGCAAGTAGACCCGACACTAGAGCATGCTGAGTCAGTCACGCGGATCTGTGTGGTGTGTAACCATGTGTGGCGGGCTGCCATCAAAAGACGAAGGCAGCAACGGTTCTTGCAGAAATCCCCAGCCTGATGCCGGGATAGAACCCAGTCACTTCAGAGCCCTAGGCAGGTATCACAACTACCCAGCCACGTATCCCATATTTGGTTATCTATATTACAGCTGAACCGTGCAGCGTCAATCATTGTTCTCCACTCATGTTGTCAGATGTAAGCAAGATTTTTGCATGATGACCGCGTCAGAATCCTGGCACACTATCTTGTCATACAGTATTTCCGGCACATAGATGCCATTTAAGAAATTCGGGGGCTGATCATGGTATAGATAATGTGGTAGTTTGCCACAGCTTTCCATCTCCGCGTACCTACCTTTAGACATGGTTTTCACACGCTGGTAATTATTTAGGTGCTATATAGAGCCCGTACTTTTGTATGGATGTGAAGCGTGGACAATGAGCAGACAAGCTGAAAAACATCTGATGGCTGTGGAAATGTGGTTTCTGAGGAGAATGCAAAGAATACCAGGGACAGACAGAAAAACCAATGACCAAGTACTACAATAAACAGATGAAAATCGTAAACTGATGAGAGAAATTAGATGTAGACAGATAAAAATGTTTGGACATGTTATGAGAAGAAATAAATTAGAGAACTTGGTGACAACCGAAAGATCGAGGGGAAGAGAACAAGGGGAGGGCAGAGAAGTAAATACCTGGATTGTTTGACCACGTGGCATGATCGAGACAATAACACTGAACTCATCCACGACTCTGGTGATGGAGTTAAATGGCGAATCATGAAACCCCCCCCCCCCCCCCCCCCCACGCTTACCGGCATCGCATATGATGGATGGATGGAATTATTTAGATTACTAGTGGAAGTGAGTACCCTAAACTGTGGCACTCTCGCTAAGAGATTGTCATTGATTTAGAGTGAGTGAGTGAGTGAGTGAGTGAGTGAGTGGGTGGGTGGGTGGGTGGGTGAGTGAGTGAGTGAGTGAGTGAGTGGGTGGGTGGGTGGGTGAGTGAGTGAGTGAGTGAGTGAGTGAGTGAGTGTCTGAGTGAGTGTCTGAGTGAGTACTATTTCCTGCGACAGTCTAGCCAAGATACTGACAATGATTTAGGCTGCTAGAGTGAGTACCCTGCTCTGTGGCAACATCCAATATTTCCATACTTACCCCCAAGTTACCCACCTAATGCCATGGACACCCAGTTCAGTTCTTGTATATTGTGTTGATGTGTGTAACAATCATTGTATTTGTAATTCCAGTTTGAAATATTTCCTGTTCAAAGCATGAAGCCTTCTGGAAATTCCAACAACAATATTTTAAACTCCACTTTCTGAGTGTCTGTTGATGTGTGTCATGTCAGCTCGATTGTGACCTTTGTTGTATTTTGATCCGACTCTAGCACGCAGCAGAAGTCTGGATGACTTGCGGGAGTCGGAGGACGACAGCCTCCTGTCCTTTGATGTAGAGAACACAGTCCTGACAGTAGAGCCCTCCGACCAGTCAGACAGGGGCACAGTTCGCTCTCACAAGGGCAGCAACTCTGTCCGAGCACAGCTCAACAGGTAGTTAGATAGAAATTATACAGTTATCTTCCGTGTATGTCTTGTTACATAATTGCCTTTGTTATAGAAGTGGCGTGAACTGTGTGTAACGCTTGCAGCTGGGATAGAGACTGTCCCTTGGGGTTTACTACCCTAGTGCTAGCTTATGTGTGTGGGTTTTTGTGTGTGTGGGTTTGTGTGTGTGTGGGTTTTTGTGTGTCTGGGTTTGTGTGTGTGTGTGGGTTTTTGTGTGTGTGGGTTTGTGTGTGTGTATATATACGCGTGTGTGGGTGGGTGGCTGTGGCTGTTTACCTGCCTGCTTGTCTCATAACATGGTAATATGCATTAGTCGACAAGGTCGACTTCATTGCACCAAGGTTTATCCCATATGGCTGAGTCTCTTTCCACAGCGAACTGCCGAAAGCGTTGCACAAAGCACGAACTTCGTAGCTCCAGCGACGACCCTAAGGAGTCTCCGAATAATATGCACTCGTGAGCCGAAGGACGCGGCCCGGAATCGAACCCACAAGCTTCGGATCCCGAATCAGACGGCTTGACCACTTCGCCACGGAGACTCCAGGTAATTTGCAATGTTTATGTTCATAACATTCATTTTACAGTGTGTGATGTGTGTGTGTGTGTGTGTGTGTGTGTGTGTGTGTGTGAGTGAATGAGTGAGTGAGCGAGTGAGTGAGTGAGTGAGTGAGTGAGAGTGAGTGAGTGAGTGAGAGTGAGTGAATGAGAGAGAGAGCGAGAGAGAGAGAGAATGAGAGTGAGTGAGTGAGTGAGTGAGTGACTGAGTGAATGAGAGAGAGAGAGAGAGAGAGAGAGAGAGAGAGAGAGAGAATGTAACATACACAACAGATAATTGATATACGACATGAGTGATAGGAAGGGCCGAACGTAGGGCAGTCCTGCGTGCCCAATTTATAACCGTTTGAAAATAAAGTTCGTTCGCTCGTTTGTTCGTTCTCTCAAGATACTGAGCTGGGTCAAGTTGTAAACCAGCAAGAATATCAAAATGAAGCTGCAGACGTTTGATAAGATATCTTATTCCTTGTGAAGGCTAAAGGAAATACACTCTCATGTTATGTTATTCCTTGTGGAGGTTGGGGAATGTACTCTCATGTTATGTTATTCCTTGTCCAGGTTGGGGAATATACTCTCATGTTGTATTATTTCTTGTACAGGCTGGAGGGAATGTACTCTCATGTTATGTTATTCCTTGTCCAGGTTGGGGAATGTACACTCATGTTATGTTATTCCTTGAGCAGGTTAGAGGGAATGTACTCCCATGTTGCATTTATTTTTGTACAGGCTGGAGGGAATGTACTCTCATGTTTTAAAGACTTTAGGAGAGGCCAGTCATGGGACTCGAACCCGGAGACGATGGAGTATCGGCAGCTCGGACACCAGCTCAATGAGGCATCACTCTCACCAAAGCTGGCATAGTAAGGCTTCTGCCCACAGGCTGGCGGGCAGAGACGTCAAGTAAGGGCTGGTGTTGTTGTTGTTGTTGTTGTTGTTGTTGTTGTTGTTGTTGTTGTTGTTGTTGTTGTTGTTGTTGTTGTTGTTGTTGCTGCTGCTGGTGTATTTTGTCTTGCTTCTATTCTCTAGATAGTGAATTGTCCACACTTCCTTGTCTGTTATTTCAGAGATTGTTACATAAATAAGATACTTAACTGTACAAATACCGTATCTGTGTTGATACAATTAATTTTCTGTCATGTCAGAGATATTTAACAGTACAAATATCGCATCTATGTTGATATACGTGCTTGTCTGCCATGTCAGAGATATTTAACAGTACAAATATCGTATCTGTGTTGATGCACTTGTCTGCCATGTCAGAGATATTTAACAGTACAAATATCGTATCTATGTTGGTACACTTTCTTGTCTGTCATGTCAGAGATATTTAACAGTACAAATATCGTATCTATGTTGTTACACTTTCTTGTCTGTCATGTCAGAGATATTTAACAGTACAAATATCGTATCTGTGTTTTTACATTTCCTTGTCTGCCATGTCAGAGATATTTAACAGTACAAATATCGTATCTATGTTGTTACACTTTCTTGTCTGTCATGTCAGAGATATTTAACAGTACAAATATCGTATCTATGTTGTTACACTTTCTTGTCTGTCATGTCAGAGATATTTAACAGTACAAATATCGTATCTATGTTGTTACACTTTCTTGTCTGTCATGTCAGAGATATTTAACAGTACAAATATCGTATCTGTGTTTTTACATTTCCTTGTCTGCCATGTCAGAGATATTTAACAGTACAAATATCGTATCTGTGTTGATGCACTTGCCTGCCATGTCAGAGATATTTAACAGTACAAATATCGTATCTATGTTGTTACACTTTCTTGTCTGTCATGTCAGAGATATTTAACAGTACAAATATCGTATCTATGTTGTTACACTTTCTTGTCTGTCATGTCAGAGATATTTAACAGTACAAATATCGTATCTATGTTGTTACACTTTCTTGTCTGTCATGTCAGAGATATTTAACAGTACAAATATCGTATCTGTGTTTTTACATTTCCTTGTCTGCCATGTCAGAGATATTTAACAGTACAAATATCGTATCTGTGTTGATGCACTTGCCTGCCATGTCAGAGATATTTAACAGTACAAATATCGTATCTATGTTGTTACACTTTCTTGTCTGTCATGTCAGAGATATTTAACAGTACAAATATCGTATCTATGTTGAGACACTTTCTTGTCTGTCATGTCAGAGATATTTAACAGTACAAATATCGTATCTATGTTGTTACACTTTCTTGTCTGCCATGTCAGAGATATTTAACAGTACAAATATCGTATCTATGTTGTTACACTTTCTTGTCTGCCATGTCAGAGATATTTAACAGTACAAATATCGTATCTGTGTTGTTACACTTTCTTGTCTGTCATGTCAGAGATATTTAACAGTACAAATATCGTATCTATGTTGTTACACTTTCTTGTCTGCCATGTCAGAGATATTTAACAGTACAAATATCGTATCTATGTTGTTACACTTTCTTGTCTGTCATGTCAGAGATATTTAACAGTACAAATATCGTATCTATGTTGAGACACTTTCTTGTCTGTCATGTCAGAGATATTTAACAGTACAAATATCGTATCTGTGTTGATGCACTTGTCTGCCATGTCAGATATATTTAACAGTACAAATATCGTATCTATGTTGTTACACTTTCTTGTCTGTCATGTCAGAGATATTTAACAGTACAAATATCGTATCTGTGTTGATGCACTTGTCTGCCATGTCAGAGATATTTAATAGTACAAATATCGTATCTATGTTGTTACATTTTCTTGTCTGTCATGTCAGAGATATTTAACAGTACAAATATCGTATCTGTGTTGTTACACTTTCTTGTCTGCCATGTCAGAGATATTTAACAGTACAAATATCGTATCTATGTTGTTACACTTTCTTGTCTGTCATGTCAGAGATATTTAACAGTACAAATATCGTATCTATGTTGTTACACTTTCTTGTCTGTCATGTCAGAGATATTTAACAGTACAAATATCGTATCTATGTTGAGACACTTTCTTGTCTGTCATGTCAGAGATATTTAACAGTACAAATATCGTATCTATGTTGTTACACTTTCTTGTCTGTCATGTCAGAGATATTTAACAGTACAAATATCATATCTATGTTGTTACACTTTCTTGTCTGTCATGTCAGAGATATTTAACAGTACAAATATCATATCTATGTTGTTACACTTTCTTGTCTGTCATGTCAGAGATATTTAACAGTACAAATATCGTATCTATGTTGTTACACTTTCTTGTCTGTCATGTCAGAGATATTTAACAGTACAAATATCATATCTATGTTGTTACACTTTCTTGTCTGTCATGTCAGAGATATTTAACAGTACAAATATCATATCTATGTTGTTACACTTTCTTGTCTGTCATGTCAGAGATATTTAACAGTACAAATATCGTATCTATGTTGTTACACTTTCTTGTCTGTCATGTCAGAGATATTTAACAGTACAAATATCATATCTATGTTGTTACACTTTCTTGTCTGTCATGTCAGAGATATTTAACAGTACAAATATCATATCTATGTTGTTACACTTTCTTGTCTGTCATGTCAGAGATATTTAACAGTACAAATATCGTATCTATGTTGTTACACTTTCTTGTCTGTCATGTCAGAGATATTTAACAGTACAAATATCGTATCTGTGTTGATGCACTTGTCTGCCATGTCAGAGATATTTAACAGTACAAATATCGTATCTATGTTGAGACACTTTCTTGTCTGTCATGTCAGAGATATTTAACAGTACAAATATCGTATCTATGTTGTTACACTTTCTTGTCTGTCATGTCAGAGATATTTAACAGTACAAATATCGTATCTGTGTTGTTACACTTTCTTGTCTGTCATGTCAGAGATATTTAACAGTACAAATATCGTATCTATGTTGTTACACTTTCTTGTCTGTCATGTCAGAGATATTTAACAGTACAAATATCGTATCTATGTTGTTACACTTTCTTGTCTGTCATGTCAGAGATATTTAACAGTACAAATATCGTATCTATGTTGTTACACTTTCTTGTCTGTCATGTCAGAGATATTTAACAGTACAAATATCGTATCTGTGTTGATGCACTTGTCTGCCATGTCAGAGATATTTAACAGTACAAATATCGTATCTATGTTGAGACACTTTCTTGTCTGTCATGTCAGAGATATTTAACAGTACAAATATCGTATCTATGTTGTTACACTTTCTTGTCTGTCATGTCAGAGATATTTAACAGTACAAATATCGTATCTGTGTTGTAACACTTTCTTGTCTGTCATGTCAAAGATATTTAACAGTACAAATATCGTATCTATGTTGTAACACTTTCTTGTCTGTCATGTCAGAGATATTTAACAGTACAAATATCGTATCTATGTTGTAACACTTTCTTGTCTGTCATGTCAGAGATATTTAACAGTACAAATATCGTATCTATGTTGTAACACTTTCTTGTCTGTCATGTCAGAGATATTTAACAGTACAAATATCGTATCTGTGTTGTAACACTTTCTTGTCTGTCATGTCAGAGATATTTAACAGTACAAATATCGTATCTATGTTGTAACACTTTCTTGTCTGTCATGTCAGAGATATTTAACAGTACAAATATCGTATCTGTGTTGTTACACTTTCTTGTCTGCCATGTCAGAGATATTTAACAGTACAAATATCGTATCTATGTTGTTACACTTTCTTGTCTGTCATGTCAGAGATATTTAACAGTACAAATATCATATCTATGTTGTTACACTTTCTTGTCTGCCATGTCAGAGATATTTAACAGTACAAATATCGTATCTATGTTGTTACACTTTCTTGTCTGTCATGTCAGAGATATTTAACAGTACAAATATCGTATCTATGTTGAGACACTTTCTTGTCTGTCATGTCAGAGATATTTAACAGTACAAATATCGTATCTGTGTTGATGCACTTGTCTGCCATGTCAGATATATTTAACAGTACAAATATCGTATCTATGTTGTTACACTTTCTTGTCTGTCATGTCAGAGATATTTAACAGTACAAATATCGTATCTGTGTTGATGCACTTGTCTGCCATGTCAGAGATATTTAATAGTACAAATATCGTATCTATGTTGTTACATTTTCTTGTCTGTCATGTCAGAGATATTTAACAGTACAAATATCGTATCTGTGTTGTTACACTTTCTTGTCTGCCATGTCAGAGATATTTAACAGTACAAATATCGTATCTATGTTGTTACACTTTCTTGTCTGTCATGTCAGAGATATTTAACAGTACAAATATCGTATCTATGTTGTTACACTTTCTTGTCTGTCATGTCAGAGATATTTAACAGTACAAATATCGTATCTATGTTGAGACACTTTCTTGTCTGTCATGTCAGAGATATTTAACAGTACAAATATCGTATCTATGTTGTTACACTTTCTTGTCTGTCATGTCAGAGATATTTAACAGTACAAATATCATATCTATGTTGTTACACTTTCTTGTCTGTCATGTCAGAGATATTTAACAGTACAAATATCATATCTATGTTGTTACACTTTCTTGTCTGTCATGTCAGAGATATTTAACAGTACAAATATCGTATCTATGTTGTTACACTTTCTTGTCTGTCATGTCAGAGATATTTAACAGTACAAATATCATATCTATGTTGTTACACTTTCTTGTCTGTCATGTCAGAGATATTTAACAGTACAAATATCATATCTATGTTGTTACACTTTCTTGTCTGTCATGTCAGAGATATTTAACAGTACAAATATCGTATCTATGTTGTTACACTTTCTTGTCTGTCATGTCAGAGATATTTAACAGTACAAATATCATATCTATGTTGTTACACTTTCTTGTCTGTCATGTCAGAGATATTTAACAGTACAAATATCATATCTATGTTGTTACACTTTCTTGTCTGTCATGTCAGAGATATTTAACAGTACAAATATCGTATCTATGTTGTTACACTTTCTTGTCTGTCATGTCAGAGATATTTAACAGTACAAATATCGTATCTGTGTTGATGCACTTGTCTGCCATGTCAGAGATATTTAACAGTACAAATATCGTATCTATGTTGAGACACTTTCTTGTCTGTCATGTCAGAGATATTTAACAGTACAAATATCGTATCTATGTTGTTACACTTTCTTGTCTGTCATGTCAGAGATATTTAACAGTACAAATATCGTATCTGTGTTGTTACACTTTCTTGTCTGTCATGTCAGAGATATTTAACAGTACAAATATCGTATCTATGTTGTTACACTTTCTTGTCTGTCATGTCAGAGATATTTAACAGTACAAATATCGTATCTATGTTGTTACACTTTCTTGTCTGTCATGTCAGAGATATTTAACAGTACAAATATCGTATCTATGTTGTTACACTTTCTTGTCTGTCATGTCAGAGATATTTAACAGTACAAATATCGTATCTGTGTTGATGCACTTGTCTGCCATGTCAGAGATATTTAACAGTACAAATATCGTATCTATGTTGAGACACTTTCTTGTCTGTCATGTCAGAGATATTTAACAGTACAAATATCGTATCTATGTTGTTACACTTTCTTGTCTGTCATGTCAGAGATATTTAACAGTACAAATATCGTATCTGTGTTGTAACACTTTCTTGTCTGTCATGTCAAAGATATTTAACAGTACAAATATCGTATCTATGTTGTAACACTTTCTTGTCTGTCATGTCAGAGATATTTAACAGTACAAATATCGTATCTATGTTGTAACACTTTCTTGTCTGTCATGTCAGAGATATTTAACAGTACAAATATCGTATCTATGTTGTAACACTTTCTTGTCTGTCATGTCAGAGATATTTAACAGTACAAATATCGTATCTGTGTTGTAACACTTTCTTGTCTGTCATGTCAAAGATATTTAACAGTACAAATATCGTATCTATGTTGTAACACTTTCTTGTCTGTCATGTCAGAGATATTTAACAGTACAAATATCGTATCTATGTTGTAACACTTTCTTGTCTGTCATGTCAGAGATATTTAACAGTACAAATATCGTATCTGTGTTGTTACACTTTCTTGTCTGCCATGTCAGAGATATTTAACAGTACAAATATCGTATCTGTGTTGTTACACTTCTATTGTTGGAGCAGACGTTTCTGGTTGGCTGGATGATTTGGTTATTTCGTTGGTATGTTATTTGGTTTATTGGTTGATTGGTTGGCTGGTTGGATGGTTGATTGCTTGGTTGATTGGTTGGCTGGTTGATTGGTTGGTTGATTGGTTGGCTAGTTGGTTGATAGGTAGATTAGCTGACTAAATTATTTGATTGGTTGGTTGGCTCGATGGTTTGTTTTACTGGATGGTGTGTTTAGTTAGTTGATTTGATTTGTTAGTTGGTTGCTTGCTGGACTGGATGGTGTGATTGACTGGCTGGTGTGTTTGGCTTGCTGGTGTGATTGGCTGGATGGTGTAGTTGGCTGGATGGTGTGATTGGCTGGATGGTGTGATTGGCTGGCTGGCTGGTGTGTTTGGCTTGCTGGTGTGTTTGGCTGGCTGGTGTGTTTGGCTGGATGGTGTGGTTGGCTGGATGAGGTGGTTGGCTGGATGAGGTGGTTGGCTGGATGAGGTGGTTGGCTGGATGGTGTGGTTGGCTGGATGGTGTAGTTGGCTTGCTGGTGTGGTTGGCTGGATGGTGTGGATGGTGTGGATGGTGTGGTTGGCTGGATGGTGTTGATGGTGTGGTTGGCTGGATGGTGTGGTTGGCTGGATGGTGTGGTTGGCTGGATGGTGTGGTTGGCTGGATGGTGTGGTTGGCTGGATGGTGTGGTTGGCTGGATGGTGTAGTTGGCTTGCTGGTGTGGTTGGCTGGATGGTGTGGTTGGCTGGATGAGGTGGTTGGCTGCGTGCTTTTTTGGTTAGTTGTCATAAGATGATAATGCACAAAAATATTTACATGATCACATGATATCACGATATCACATACATACAAGATGTTCACATGATCACATGATATCACGATATCACATACATACAAGATGTTCACATGATCATATGTTTTCACATACACATAAAATGTTCTCATGAACACCACATAAAAATACGATGTTGACATGATTATCACATACATACAAGATGATCACGCAGATTCCTGACATCAAGAACACTATCAAACACTCAGCCTAACTGCGATGGTAGAGAAAGAGACTGGGGGTGACAGGCAATCTGGAGAATAGACATGTAGACTAGTTCCTTCAGATAGGATATTAGCTGGGTTAATGTTACGACACTCTACCCGCAACGGGTAGCATGTAAATATATTTAGAAGTACTCATTGGCGCTTATAGAAGGGGAAAAGAAGTAGAGATTTGTGGATACACCTGGCTGTTGATGACACCAGCATTGTACAAAATATGTTTGCGGTCGATTGGCTTTAACTCGAGTGGAGTCTATACTCGCGCTAGATTGGCTTTAACTCGAGTGGATTCTATACTCGCGCTTGATTGACTTTAACTCGAGTGGAGTCTATACTCGCGCTAGATTGACTTTAACTCGAGTGGAGTCTATACTCGCGCTAGATTGACTTTAACTCGAGTGGAGTCTATACTCGCGCAACTATTTCTAGAGCACTGGACTGATTTTTGTGTGCGGATTATCTTTCACTGGCTTTCGATAGAGTACACAGATACATATTATGGACCCTCCTTGAAGACTATGGGATACAAGGGCAACTGCTAGAAAACATCATAGCCATGTACCACTCGAGCCGAAGTGCAATAAGAACACAAGAAGGTATATCAGATATGCACAGTCAATACATGAATGAGGCAAGGATATGTGCTCTCTCCCCTGCTATTTAATATCTACATGGACTGAATATCCAAAGAAGCAAGTCTTGACAGAACAGATTCAGAAAATTTAGAACTCTTTACTCCAG
Organism: Cepaea hortensis; assembly: GCA_963921405.1. NCBI lineage: Eukaryota > Metazoa > Mollusca > Gastropoda > Stylommatophora > Helicidae > Cepaea > Cepaea hortensis. The sequence goes on from OY992894.1 coordinate 96,904,809, forward strand.
ATGAAACAACTGATCCACAGGAAATAAATGAACTTCTATTTGCAGACGATCAGTGCCTGTTTTATAGCGACGAGGGCAGACTTCAAAATCATATTACTAATCTGAGTTCAACATGCAGGAGATACAATATGAGTATAAACACAGCCAAAACCGAAGTAATGCAAGTTAGCAGATCGCCAGGCCCACTAAGTATACAGATAAATAACACACCTCTGAAACAAGTTAAAGAATTCAAATACCTTGGAAGTATGATCACAGAAGATGGCAGATTGGACAGAGAAATCGAAGTCAGATGTCTAAAAGCTAGTGCACTTACATATCAACCATCACCCTTACTGAAACATCCAAATATACCCATGTCCGCAAAAGGACAGATAATAAGCAGCATATTCACACCAACCCTATGCTACCAATCTCAAATCTGGACTTTATCCAAATTACACCTTCGCAAAATCAACACCTGCGAAATGAGATGCTTGAGGAGAGCTGCCAACTTAACAATCCGAGACCGAGTAAGAAATGGTGTTATCAGACAGACATTGTGCCACATTTATTGAAAGACAAAAGATCAAGTGGTTTGGCCATGTCGTTAGAATGCAACACCAGTAACTACCATCACTGGCCTTACATCAAAGATCATCTGCGACGAGACCACGAGGACGTCCAAGAAGAAAATGGATTGACGACATCAAAGACATTGTACAACCACACGGAATGTCACTATCCAGTGCCGCCCACCTGGCGCTGGAACGCAAATTATTCCTCCCCACGACGCTTGACGTCAGAAGTGGAAGATGATGATGATGATAATGATGATGATGATGATGATGATGATGATGATGATGATTATCTTTCCCTATTACCAGTGTCCCTCACCATCAGGTGAACCCATTCCGACTTCTGAGGTACTTGTAATGTGTGTCCCCAAGCCAGGGACGAGAAGTCAACATTTTAGTCCAACTGATCGGTGTAGGGGTTGAACCCGCTCCCTCGACATAAACACACCGGAAGTTTAAGAGCTAGAGATCTTATCCATTCGGCCCCGCTGACCTGCAGTGGGATCTCAACTGGGATAATGTTACAACACTCTACCCGCTAGAGGTAAACACATTGACAAGTGCTTATTGGCGCCCATAGAAGGGGAATTAAAGAGATTTGTGAATACAACTGGCTATTGATGACACCTTGTCAGTAAGAGGTGTGGAGATGGCCAAGTCTTGAAGTACACTCTGGTTCCTGTGCGGAGGGTCTGCCGTCATGTGGAGGGGACAGGTTTGAGCCCCGGTGTGGAAACTATAGCTGTCAATGTTTATACTCTCTAGCCGACCATGTGTCATGGAGGATAGTGACACGCGCAGTTTCATGATTCCCCGACACAGCGAGTCCAAGGTTCCACATGGAGGATAGTGACACGCGCAGTTTCATGATTCCCCGACACAGCGAGTCCAAGGTTCCACATAGACGATAGTGACACGCGCTGTTTCATGATTCCCTGACACAGCGAGTCCAAGGTTCCACATGGAGGATAGTGACACGCGCAGTTTCATGATTCCCCGACACACCGAGTCCAGGGTTCCACATGGAGGATAGTGACACGCGCTGTTTCATGATTCCCTGACACAGCGAGTCCAAGGTTCCACATAGAGGATAGTGACACGCGCTGTTTCATGATTCCCTGACACACCAAGTCCAAGGTTCCACATCTGCAGACATCGGCAGTTCAGAAAGCAGTGGCAAACTACTGAATTAAATGTGCCTACTAAATCACGAACAGCCACTAAATGCTGGGGTTGACTACCATGTCATGTAAAGAACATGCAACTAACTTAGAGTGACCTCCAATCTCTGCGTCTTTCTTCTACCTTGTGTGATCGCCAATCAACACTTGCTGATATGCTTTGTGCTGTCTTAAAGATCTCAAGGGATCTGCAACTATTGGTTATTTCAGTGTTCTTGTAAGAGACACTCCGGGTGGCAGGCAACCATGAGAACTATCAACACATGCGCGCACGCACACACACACACACCTACTCACACACGCTCACACGCGCACGCGCACATGGGTTGATGCTAGTTCATAAATACGCGTGTATTGTTTGACGCAAAATGAGCAATCTAGACATTGTGAGGGAGGCTATGTCGCAAAGACAACTTATCACAAACATCAGAAGGAAGCAGCCTTCATTTTTTGGCCACATTATGAGAAAACACAAACTAGAAGATGTGACAAGCGGAAAGATTTGTGGAAAGAGAGATACATGAAGATATAAAATTATGGTCAGTCTTGTGTCATGGCACGGAAGGGAGTCACCACAATAATTCATACATGCCCTTGGAGGTCACAAGATGTGGTCAAGCATAATCATCCATGCCCGTTGGCACTGCACTTGATGATGATGATGAGTTCTAGAACTAAACATGCCAGATTGTCTGCAGCGTATGGGAAGATACTTGCTTGCTTGTGTTCGTTGGCTTGAGCTCCAGCGTGAAGTCCTGTATGTCGGATGAAGGCATCCTGTTCAACATCAGTGTGGTGTCATACAGGACCTGAGGTTTGCGTGAGTATCCGTTGTCCCATGTCTGGCTTATTGGTGTGCAGACTGGTGGTTCCTCGCCGTACATGCAGACACTCTCCGACTTCGGAGGAATCGGCGATCCTACTGACTTTAGCCAGGACCCCGAGGGGACCTGTTGCCCAGGACGCTCCACGAGGATGCGTCAATAGGTCTTGGCCAGTATATAACCCGGCCCTGGTGCCTTGGAAACACCCCTGCGCCCTGTGTGGACAGATGATTTTGCCCATGTTGTCTGGTTGTAGGGCTGTTGGCAAACATTCCCAGAGATTGGAATCTCATATGGACTGATGATTGTTTTCTTGTTCTCTGAGCTGAGGTCAGTCACGAAGTGACATAACAGCACTCGGCTCATTCCATTTCGTGCGCCGTCCTCATCTTCAGCAGTCAGCGAAGAGCCCCTGTACAAATGGCACCAGTTGCAGTCTAATTGCCTGATTCCTGTTTTCTGATTGTAGGGCAATTGGCAAGCGGTTCCAGAGGCTGGAATCCCACGTGATCACCCTGGCCAGGAGTGTGGCTCACCTGAGTTCCGAGTTACGTGTGCAGAACTCCTTGTCTCGAGAGATGGAGAATGTCAAACGAGAGATTCAAGAGCTGAAAACTCAGAGTTCGGCAAGCCCTGTGCTACCTGGGAACTTGGTCAGGTCCAAACGTCTGCTGACCGACTTCGAGCGGTCTCAGGGCTGGGTTCCCTCGCTGACCAACCCACGGCGGGTGAACAAGTTGACAAAGTCAGTAATGTTTCCCCTGTAATCTGTATATGATGTTTCCCCTGTAATCTGTATATAATGTTTCACCATTCATCTGTATGTGATGTTTCACCATTCATCTGTATGTGATGTTTCACCAGTCATCTGTATGTGATGTTTCACAGTCATCTGTATGTGATGTTTCAACAGTCATCTGTATGTGATTTTTCACTAGTAAATTTCCTCATTTATGAATATTATTATATTTTATACTGATGAGAACAATGTGCACGGATAGATCGATCAGTGAAGATACCTTGAAAGAAGTTCACTCACAAAGAGAGCTGGTTACTCGCATCAGAAGAAGACAGTCCACATTTTTTGGGCATGTCTTGAGAAGGGGGAAGCTGGAGCATGTCATCACAACGGGAAAGTTAGAGGGAATGGGAGGCAGGGGGAGACCAGGAGAGAAGATGCTGGACTCTTTAACATCATGGTATGGAGGAACATTAGTATTAGATATGATTAGCAGTGCACGAAACAGAATGTTGTGGACAGACATGATTATGAACGTCACACAGCATGGACTATAGAATGTCTACTCTAATCCATTATTTAGTGTTTTAGAATATCTTCTTTAATCCATTATTTAATGACTTTATAATGTGTCCTCAATCTTAGATTTTTTGGCCAAGAGCCGCCATTGCTGGAGATTTTTCTAAAACAGTTGGGATATGAGGTAAGACATTTTATTTCAGTACAACTTGCTTCAGTGTGATATTTTGTTTGTGCTTAAGGCAGTTGTTTTGTTTTCTTCGTGTGTAATGGAATTGTAAAGCGGTGAATGTGTTCAGTGTCTCAAGGCTTGACTGCTTGCATTCAACTGCCAGGAGCAAGAGCTAACTCGAGACTGCAGCTCTAGCAGGGGACATCACTGCAGTCTAGTTGAGAGTTGTGTGATCTTTAATGCTATTAAACTAATGGGACTGTGAGACATGACAAAAGCGCTGATTGCATGCAGTCTATGACTCAAGGCTTGACTACTTGCATCAGGTACAGTCAACCAGACCTGACCAAAACTGTACTCCAGCTCCAAATGTTGGTCCTGGAAAAGGGACATCGCTGCAGTCTAGTTAAGAGAGAGAGAGAGAGAGAGAGAGAGAGAGAGAGAGAGAGAGAGAGAGAGAGAGAGAGAGAGAGAGAGAGAATGACCCGTGTGCGGTGATGTTGATTTGTCGACTAAACTAAACTAAATTAAACTAAGAGAGTAGGGGTTAAAGCGTGGACGTTTCCCCACCCCCACCCCAATAGAATTGGCATGCTGATATAAGATGTGTTGATGGTAGAGGACAAATATGGCGGCTTCACAGTAAATATGCGTGATCAAATGGACTATTGGAATCAACAGTCAGCTGAGGATGTATATTTGACTGTATAAAGTTCGAAGTTTAAACCCTGCCTTATGAACTAGACAAATAGATGTTAGGTTTCTCTGTGGTTGGCTGGTTCTCGTGTAATTAAAGTCTTTCCTCTTGAGCCTAAGGCGGCGCATAGGTCAGAAGTCCTGTCTCTCCATGCTTGGCGGTTCGCTGCTACCTGTTGTAGATCTTGGATATTTACTTGGCCATTGAATTAGCCTTCTCTAATGATGGTTCTACGCAGGGTCTCTCTTGGTCTTCCCCGTTTTCTTTTCCCTACCGGTGACCATATGAGGGCTTGGTAGGGGAATCTTGTCTTGTCCATTCTGAGTACATGGCCGATGTAGTTCCAACGGCGTCGTCTTATGAAATTGGATACTGTATCTTGCTTAGTCTCTTGTCTTATTTGCGAATTGGTTCTGAAGTCTGTCCAGTGGATGTTTAGAAGTGGATGTTTAGAAGTCTTCTAAGACATTTGTTCTCAAAATTGTCTAATTTTTTATCTAAAGCTACCGTTGATTTCCAACTTTCACATCCATACGTTAACACTGGAATCACACAAGAGTTGAAGATTTTAAGTTTTGTGTGTTTGCTGAGTGTCTTTGACTTCCAGATGTTTGACAGTTTATTGAAGGCACTAGATGCCAGTGCGATTCTAGATGATATTTCTGGTGTTGAGTCCCCTGTAGATGTCATTTTGCTTCCTAGGTATGTGAAGCTGTTGACTTTTTCAAGAACGTAGCTGTTCAATTTGGTGTCATCTGAACTGTTGGTAAGATCAATAGTCTTTGTTTTGTTTTTTTTTCTCGTGTAATTGTGTCTGTCTAAAAGTTGGTCATATGATTGTGTTTGTCTAGAAGTTCGTCACCAGATTGTGTCTGTCTAGGCGTTTCTCTGTTGTTTTCGCATTCTGGAGACGGCATTATGTACAGTGAAATGTTTTTTTACATCTGTCTGGGGTGTTGTGGTGTGATCTGCATGCTCAAAATGGCATATCTGGCTAGATAACATCTAGAAACGGATCAACAACATCCAGAAATATCTGCATGTATGGCGGCTGGTGTGTCGCGTAAGCGACCGGTTTTCTTGCCTTCAGAAATGTGTGGCTGCTGGTTTTCCTAGTGACTGCCGTTTCCATCTATGGTGAATTGTGTTTTCGAGGAGGACCTTTGTGTTGGCATTCTAGCGACGGCATTATGTACAGTGAAATGTTTCTTTACATCTTTCGATGTTGTTTTGTTGCGTGATCTACATTTCGGAGAAAAAATGGCGTGGCTGGCTAGAAAACATCAAGAAACGGAACAACAATATCTAGAAACATCGAGACTTTGTAGGTGAACATCTGGTTAGGAAAGTGATTGCCAATTCCATCAGGGGTGAACTGTATTGTTCGTAGAGGACTTTTGTGGTGACATTCTGCCGGTGGCATTTTGCACAGAGTGCCTGAGCGGGCCGTTGTTTGTCGAGACTCATGTCCTTTCCACTTTTCACATGAGGCAGTGGGGAACGGAGCATAATGGGGACGACCCTTTGCTGTGATGTTGGAACCACGACCAACGACTAAGGCGTTTCTCACGATAACAAAATGATTTAATGAACTGAGCCTTATTTGATTGTGTTTTCTCTAGAAGTTCCTCAAGAACTTCGAGCAGGAGCACGTCGGGATGATCGAGCTGCCCTACATGACCGAGGACAAGCTGCAGGGTCTGGGGATCCCCATGGGACCCCGGCTGAGGATCCTCCAGGAGGCCCAGGTCTACTTCCAGCAGGCAAATGTGGACCTTTATTTTGTGTGACCATTTCTGGCGAGTCCTGTCTCTGTCCCTCCATTGTCCTATTTCTGTCCCCTCACTGTCCTATATATGTCACCTCACTGTCCTATATGTCCCCTCACAGTCCTGTCTGCCCCTCACTGTCCTACCTATATCCCCTCACTTTCCTATCTCTGTCTCTTCACTGTCCTGTGTCAAAGATTACCTTCACTGCCTCATAGTTTACATACGCTGTCTCCCAGATTAGATTACCTACACTGTCTCAATGTATTACCCAGATTAGATTACCTACACTGTCTCAATGTATTACCTACACTGTCTCAATGTGTTACCCAGATCGTGTAGTTTTGTATCTCTGACCAGTAGTTGGCCAGGTTTCGTTGTCGTAAGATTCCAAAAGGCGATATATGTTGTCACTCCATGAATTCGGTGCATGATGTTATATCTTACATGTACCCAGCAGCTTTGAGTATTACTACAAACCAGCATGTAACCAACATTATTAGATATTTTTTTTAAATCTCGCTGAGGCATAGAAAGTCAACAGGTTAGGGTTACTTGGCCCACATGCCACGATACCTGGGGTCGAATCCCCGTTAATGCAATAGAAGTTTCTCTGTGGGAGGTGGAGTAAACATTCTGGACTGCACACTGCAGGGCGACCGCTCTGGCAAGCAGTCTGTGTGTCTCACTTCTCTCAGCACGAACCAGCAATAATACAGTATAATGCCATGAGCAAATCAATGGAAACTAGAAAGTGAATTCCTCAGATTTACAGGAGCACATGTACAAGTCATAATATGGCCGTTTACAAGTGACAGTGTGCACGTTTTGTCTAGAAGCTTCTTCAGCACACACACACACAACACACAGACAATGATAGAACTACATTATTAAAATAATATGAAACACTAAAAGGGAGAAAACAGCAGAGACGAGACGGAGAACAAAATATCGCAGTTCTAAGTGAGGGTTATGATGATTGTAATGTAGTAATGGTGCTTTCCCAATTTTGTGTCTCATTATCTTAATAGGAGTACCCTTAGACAGCCAGCTCCGTGGCGAAGGATGTTCCGGACGCAGTTAGTGATCCTGCATACCCGTGTTCAAAACATCCGCGCCCGATTTTGCAGCAGACCACGTTGCACTGGTTTTTACGAAATTGTATAGGTGCCGGTCGTTAAGAAAGTGATGGAAAACTACTGAACGTAAACTTGCCAAAGATAACAGCAGCAAAAAACTGTTGGTGGTGACTGCAACGTCCTGTAAAGGATATGTGTCATAAAGTGAATGGTGACAGAGTGACAGATGGAGTGGCTATGGTTGTGTCTAGGTGTCCTGTTATTTTCCCGAGAGGAGATTGGAATCAACAAGCACATCTTTAAACTTATTATCTGTTGGGATTATTGACTGACTTTGGTCTATACTCCTCTCTTCTCTCTTCCCTTCCATATATCTATTTCTTTCACTCCCTCTATTAGTCCCTCAACACATACTCCGACAACAGTTCCTTTCAACATTAAATAAAAGATTTATTAATAAAAAAAACTATGTCTGGTGTATGTATGGATATTGTCTATGTAGTTGGTATGTTCTTCTAGTGTGGCTGCCAGATAAGATGTTGATAGATAGTCTCCGTGTCTTTCTCTCGTCTCTTCTCTCGGCTAAAGTACAGGACGGTACATAGACACAACAGAACGGTCTCACCCTGAATGCTCCGTCTGCTTGAGTCTGTAGATATATCCGTTTTTTGTAATGAAAAATTGTTCACCACTGTATCAATGTACTTAACCCGATCACTATATGCTGTCCGCTTAAAATGACTGTTCGTTGCTTTCTTATAGCGTTCTTAATTCCATTCTGGAAAACACATCGAGTTTCTAGTATTCTCTATTTTTGTCCTGTAAAAATTCTACACTGGATAGTTCGTATTGGTATAGGCACTTGGTAAGCACCTTGCAACTCTTTGATACTGAGTCATTTGAGTCTTACGATTAGCTCATCTGATCTCTATTTTCCTTTCTCTGTCCTTCTTAATTCTTACGATGAGACTTCTTTTCTTTCCTTTCTTATGCACAAGTGTCGTGCTGTATTACTTTAAAGTGCTTTCTTGTGGATTATCAACACTGAGTGATCTGGACCACAGCCATCTGTGTTATCTCTTAGTTGATACGTCTCGCACTGGTATGGAAACCTGGGTGAGATACATTTAATAGTGAGATCTGTGTCTGCTTCCTCTTCTCTCCTATGTGAGTGTCTTTTCCTCCAGCCGAAATGAAAAGGCTTCCGAAAAAACCCACTCTGACATAGGATAGAAGATTCACCTAACATCTATACTATTCCTACTAATAGAAAGCAATGTTAAATGCACTTCACGCACATCTATATTCCTATGCTAAAACTATACTCTAATATACCTTATAAACATCCTAGTCTGAATTGGGAGTACTAATGCACAATCGATACACCAACGTTCTTCTGAACGCCGCACAACCCTTCTCATAATCCTTTGTCTTCCGACAACCCCAGGAATCACACTAAACTCCCACAAAGGATTTGTCACTCTTTATAGGTCATTTTTGCCGCATAGTCCTTGACCTTGCTTGACAACTCAAATTCAGACTTAATTATCGCCGTTAGTGGAAAATTACAGATCTGGAACTTTTCCGTATATTCATACATCCAGACCGCAATATGCTGTCCAATGATACTGTCTGTCTTTGTCGCAAACCTATTTTTCCACGCGACAGGTTACCTGTGTTGTAGTCGGCCCTTCAGTGTCTTGACCTATAAACACATGCACTGATCACTCCGTTGTTTTTATCCTTCTGTTTCGTTAACCCTTCTCCTACCTGGGTAGTCGGTGTATACAGTCGTCTATCTGGGAATCATTAACTCTCAGCATTTCACGACACTAGGGTATGTCAGTGTGAATGTTGTGTTGAACAACTGATCAACCACGATGCATCAATACCAAACACCAGACTGCGCACATAATACTTTAATTTGAACCACTGGATACAACATTAATCCTCAGGAACGTTCATCATTATATATATATATATATATATATATATATATATATATATATATATATATATATATATATATATATATATATATATACATTGCATAGGCACAGGTATATTACACGTAGTCCCAAACACTATCACTGCTGACAACCGGGCTCAGTCTTTAATACTTAGCCTCCGAATTACTATCACTCAAAAACACAGGGCAAAGTCTCTCGCTAACTCCGATATCATTCAATTTTCCAGACCCCCGACGTCACTGTCGGGTCCCAAATCTCAACTGTCCCCCGTCAATGTTTTCCACTCTCTTTTAACCCTTCTTTGCAGCCATCCCCGGGGAATGCCCTTTAACCCCGTGAACTTATTTATGTTGTAGCATTGCTACCAAGGTCAATCACCTCAATGTTAGTGAACCCAGGCATGTTTCATTACTCCCTCCTCAAAAGAAAACATCGTTTTCAAATGATGGGAGAGTAATGCTTATCAAATATGTGACCCAGAAACATTGCTTGGGTAGCCATAAGTATGTCTCCCTCTTACTCCAGCTACCACACTAAATAATACATCAGGTAATCACGAGGACCCTAATAGATTTTCTCTGCATCTAGAACCAAAAACTCACCATGTTTCTACTCATCATATCATGGAAAAAACATTACATACAACTTTCACATTACATAATATAGCAGGTAATGATAGGTAACCTAACCCATTCCACTTTCAGAAACACACACATATATTTCCACCTTGTGTACCCCTACGTAAGCTGATATATCATAGAAAACATTATATTTATGTACCTGCAGGTCGATTAATATCTTCAAGAACACACAAACTATGTAACTTCGCTAATAATTGTCCATGATTACATGTTGAGGCGCTGCATTGCCTTTGTCTTCCATCGCCCAATACAAAGCTTAATAACACACGCCAGATAGGATATAAACCCACAAGGTAATTGTTTATGTGGCCTCATGCCCTTGGTAATTCCTTGACATCAGGTCTGCCATGGTGTTATCTTCGCAACAAATACCTGGAGAGTCAGTGTACCGACCATATATCAGGTGGTTCTTTCTTTTTTTTTTTGCATCAAACATCCGCCGATTCCTGTCGATGATGCGTCTCGTGTACCCATAACTCATGGTCCCTATATATGTAAAACACCTGTAGACTATCCATAAACCTGGGTCAGTGATGTCGTTAGCACCCTTTTGAACTGACTTAACTTTCCTATCTGTCTCTTGCACCCTTACACAGGATTCTCTGTTTAGCTTGACCTCTTTACTAAATCCTGGCAAATAAAACTGATACACAGCTCTCTGCTGCTTACGCATTATTCCTATATGCCCTGCACTTGAAATATCCTGAGCTGTTCTTATATACCGGTCTCTATGCTCTAAAGGTATCCCACTGTGGTTGCTTATAGCCTTGTCATCTGACCCATCGTTAGTGAAACTATTATTCATCCCTTCAAAGCCACCCCTCTCGTTCGTTAATCGCTTATGTTCTAGATTACCATACATCTGACAATCATTTTCAAGAGTGTTGTCTCGTCTTTGACAGTCACTAGGGTTTTGCTTGGGATCAGTCTTATCTTTTTCAGCGGTGCTATCATTCGTCCCTGTTTGGTTGTCAACTTCAAGTGCCTCTTCTTCTTCAGCTATAGTATCTAATCTAGATTTTCTTCTGATAACTACCTCGTTACTGCTTACACCATATTTGTGGTATCAATGAACTACTTCCTCTTCTGTACACTCTAACTCGTGGCACATTTCCAATGATCAGATCTGCCACTGGTGAGTGTAGAACAAGCGCAGTCACTCTTCCTGTGATATATGATGTTGTCACTGTGATCTCAGCCAATGGGTAAACTTCTACTGTCCCATTAAAAGTAATCCGTTAAACCTTTTTCCCTGTGTAAGCTGAGGGATCTACCAAACTTTTTCTGACCCCGATCGTCGTACAACCAGAATCCCTAAGTGTCACTGCTTCACTACCATTAACAAACCCACGATGCAGCTTCAAACTTCCTCCTGCATGCACTGCTGATCATGCTTGAAATGGGTTACCACACATTAAGACAGGCACACTGTCTTTATCAAAAAGAGGTTTGCATCCACTACAACTCTCATTTTTAAGTGTCTCAATTAGTTGCGCTGCATTAAAGAGCTCAGTTTATCCCATCGTACATTGATAGCTGAAATGGTTCTTTTTTCCGCATTTAAAACAAATGATCTCCTTTTTCCTGTTATTTGTTGGCCCACTGGATGGTTGTACATCACACTGTGCTGCCTTATGTCTCCAGCTACCACAATTCCAACATTCGGCACAAACGTTCGGACGTCTCTTAAAATTCCCCCTTTTGTATGGGTAAATCCTGATCTGCCAAAATAGTTGCCACGGAAACCATTGTCTTGAGGTCATTGTTGCTCATACCTATGTGTTAAGTCTACACTTTTCGATCTTGGTCTGATCCCAGGATTCTGATCCTGTTTAGTATACGCTGCACAGACTATTTCCTCATCAATCTGTCTGCCAATAGAGCTGGTCGGATGTGCAGTCATGTAGTTTTGCCCCAACTGGGACATTGTGTCTATGTCCTTTGGTTTGCGTTCTTGAAAGAAAGCCACTAAATCTGCATTACATGACGATAATATCTTATCCCTTAGCATCAAATCGACTAAGCGATTGAAATTTTGTCCAACTTCTGCAAGCTCCATCCATTTATTAAATGTGTTCTTCGCTGTATTGACAAAATCTGTAAAATCCTGATTTGTCTATGGCACTAATTGTCTGAACTTTGTTCTGTATCCATGCTCAGTTGAACTTTGTAAGCAAGCGTTGACGCAGAATAGTATAATTGTTTCTTTCTGACACAGATAAATTGAACATGGTATCTAGGGCCTTTCCCGTCAAATACTCACTCAGCCTCATAGCATACTCTCCTTCTGGAATGCCTAAAACCTTAACAGAAGCCTCAAATCTGTGAAGATAAGCTTCAAGGTTGTCTCGATCCGTAAAATATGGCAGTTTTAGTCGCTTTGACGAGTGCAAATGTCTTCTGCTTTCCTCACTCTGACCATTCGACGCTAGTTCTAATTTCCTGAGTGCACCCGCCTCCTCAATCTCAAACTGATACTTTTGTTTTTCCATTTCTAGTTTCATTTGTGTCTCTTTCTCTTACTGTAGACGCTTGTTTTCAAATAAAACCTGTCTTTGTTCTCTCTCAGCCTGTCTTTGATCTCTTTCCAATTGATTGTATTCTTTCACTTTTGCTTCTGCAAACTCCTGCAAATCTTTGCCCTTAAGGCCTAACCGTTCCCCTGCTTCAATATATTCTATTAAAGTAGGCATCTTGTAATTGTGGACACTTAGTTGTCCGCCAGTCAACTATAATATAAAGACCTGTTGCTTGTCTTAGTGTACCTTTCCTAAGTACACCACCACTCCCTCTATAAGTAAATTCGTAGTACTGATAATATCACTCTGTACTCACACAGTTCCTCTGTAAACACTAGATAGTGAGGGGGTATTACCTATACTCCCTCGAATATATAACAAATAGTTGTAAAAAGTTTCTGCGAATAGTGTTAGGCATATATATATATATATATATATATATATATATATATATATATATACACACGAATGAATGATACACAATAAGTGATGTCTATAAAACGCTACACGCATAGGCTAGGGACACACACACACACACACACACACACACAATTGACATTGACAAGCCCATGTAAGAGAAAATTTAGTGCGCATAAACATGAACTGACAGAAACCACTATGCAGTAGATATCACGAAGGATCACAATAGTAACATATATCCAAAGAAACCAAATATTCTATGTAAATATAAAGAAAGAAGAACAAGTAATCTCCAGTAACTAATATACACAGATTTGACGTAATACACCACGGCTCTAGATATTGTTCAGGACACCCAATGCGAACGCACGACCACGCTAACTTTTTTAGCGTATTTCTTAAAAAATATCTTAAGCACCAGGAAGAGAAACGTGTTTGCTAAGCCTACCCTGACTGAGATAGAAATTGCAAAAATCCATATTAACAACATACATGAGACCACATACGAATAAGCAGAGTACGCACAATAACGACACTGAAAAAGGAATGAAGGGCACAGCCAACAACAGCAGTCGGCAGAAAACAGTGTGGCAACTCTCAACAGTATTTAAGTGTGTTTAGTAGTTTCCGTAAAGAAATCCCCGAACTGATCCGATAGGGCTGCCTCGGGTGATGGTAGGGACTTCTGTTGTCAAAAAGAAACATCCACGTCCATCCTGGTTAATGTTTTTAAAGTGGCCTCGACGCTCGATCCCAAAGACAAATTATTGTTTTGATGCGTTGTTACTTTTTCCTTGACGTGGTGATAACGAGTCCCGACTGTCGGAAAAGTTGAAGATGATGGTTATTATCCGAACGCCTTGTCTCTACACAGTCGGTAACTTTTTTGTAACCCTCCCTGCGGAGCTGGCACCTTGAAGTGATGTTACGAATTCACGTTTGCCGAGAAAGTTAAAAATGGCAATGAATGACCAGCGCTTTAAATCCGTTTAGCAAGTCGTTTTTGGCAGAGAAATACGACCACACCCGCGGTGACGGCACCTGATTGTCTGTTGTGGACTGTTTCCCGTTGACACGATGATGACACGAACACAACGACATTAACACCGATGAACATAAATCCTGGCTTCAGTGCAAAACTAGTATTGTTTATCTAGTTCTCCTTTCCCTGTCACCTAAGTCATCCAGTGGAAATTTTCTCCATACACAGCCTTGACCCCCAAGGTCCCCCTCAGTCAGTACCTCAGTGTACGACAATCTTATTTGTCCCAACACGCACCGAATGTGGCTGTGATCTTAAGTAATGTTCCCTTTTTTCCACTGACTGGTGGACAATGTTCTTGCTGGAAAACTGTCTTTATAGACAAATACTCGCTGTCCTACCACCGTCTTTCACCCCTCATTTTCGGTGGACCAACAATTGTCACTTCTCGATGTTCCCCACTTTCTCATTTACCTCCCCTCCCCGGCCGAGTTTTCATAAAAGTATTTCCCCAGTACCTGGCCGCCGGCGCCCCATCCTCTCTGTTTACCTGCGCTGAATTGACTTCTCGACCTGCGAACACACCGCGCGTTGTCCTCGCCACACACACACTGGCTTCAGCAATACTGTGCTGCTACTGTCGTAAACAGCGCCGACTTTCTGTCAACCCGACCTTGACTCTGCCGCTGTTTTATCTGCTAGCCAGTTCTCGCACAGGAGTAACCCCTGTCTTTATACCGTGGGCACCCCCCACTGTCCACCCTCCCTCTCCGGGTGTGCAGTGTTATTTTTTTTATACCTGGCCTCCAGTGAACTTTGCGTTAATTCTCCGACACCTCTGAAACTTGCCGTCTACTGGAAACGGTGACTATTCGTTGTGATCCCATTCTAGTTGTGATTGCGCCCCGACTAATGTCTCTGAACTCAGTATCCTCTCTATATTGCACCGGGTTCCTTGACCAGACGAGCCCGCATAAAATCTCTCTGACACAAGCTCTTTTGCACCAGAATGAGATTGGTCGTTGTCTAGATTTTAATGCTCCTTCTGTAGCACTGCAGAGGATAAGCTGGGTTAGACACATGTCTCACAACACAAGTCATTACTGTAGTACACATGTATCAGTCACTGAACACGATACCGTTTCCGTTTGCGCACATAATATCCATTTAATAATGAATGAACACGGAAACAAACAACACATATAACTTCGATAACAGAACTTCCAAAATATATCCTCGTCACAACTTCACACTTCGAATAACACTGCCTTCTCAAGGCCTACTTCATCTCATCCATCACGACAGTTAACCAGCCTCTCTCCCGGCCCGAACTCACATCCACCCCACTCTGGGTCTAAACTTCAAGTAACTCTCACTGAAAAAAAACACAGGGCGCGCTATTCTTTCATTTCCCAGACCGCCGACCTCATTGTCCGGTCCCAAAACTCAACTGTCCCCCTCAACATTTTCCACTGTCTTTTTAACCTTCTTTTCAGCCCTCCCCGGGGACTGCTCTTTAACCCCGTGAACCTGTTTATGTAGTAGCATTGCTACCAAGGCCAATCACCTTAATGTTAGTGAACCCAGGCATGTTTCAATTATTATCATTGCTGTTATTATCATTGCTGTTATTACCCTTAGTATGTTTCTTCTTGTCATTATCATTATTGTTATCATTATTAATATAAAACTCCATGTCCCATGTCCCCCCCCCCCTCGCTCGTGGTTGTTGTTGCCTTTGCTGATACTCTCACCAGTTTGGTTCTTCTTCTTCTTCTTCTTCTTCTTCTTCTTCTTCTTCTTCTTCTTCTTCTTCTTCTTCTTCTTCTTCTTCTTCTTCTTCTTCTTCTTCTTCTTCTTCTTCTTCTTCTTCTGCGTTCATCCGAAGTTTTTTTCCGGATGTGATTGCGTTGTGCCTGTTTACAGCAGAGCTGCGTTCTTGCGCCGTTAGGCCGACACATCCGACTTCTGCGGGCATTTGTTGACCGGGTTAACCTTCCCGGGGACCAGTTTGGTTCAAATAGTTATCCTGCCTTTACCATCATTACCAGAGAGTGGTCATGAGGGCATTGGTGTGGTGGGTCAAATAGGTGAGAGTGTGGCAAGGGAAACAAAAATTGAAAGTTTTTCTTTCTCTTTGTTAACCCCCTTCACGTGTAAATATGTCCAATTAATAAAATATGCACATGTCACATACAAGCCCACATGCAACGCTCTGTCAATACACGCACACAAATACGGAACACACAGGACGCATGTAAAAAACACTAACAACACAAATGTATTTGTACTACTATTACCATGCTTTCTTACTGAGATTAAGTATGCAACTCTGTGTTACTATTTTATTATTTTGAATAACGAAGACACAAACAAAAGATTGCACGATTTATTGCCTGGCATATTTCGCTGCATCTCGTCAGGTACATACTGCAGAAATCATTTTTTAATCAATTATTTTATTATTATGGATCGATTGCTATTATTTTTTAATCATATGATCACTGTTTATCATTATCATAATCACTCATCTCACCGCTTGTTACTATTGATGCGGATGCTGCTGCCGCCCTCGCTGGTTGGTTCTAACAATTTTACTGCCATTATCATCATTACCAAAGTGGTGGTGATGTACTGGCGGGCGATTTGGAGCCAATTGGTGAGTATGGTGACAGGGGAAACAAACACAGGAAAACAAAACTATGGGCACCCCCCCCCCCATCCCCATTTTTTCATATGTAAATATGTCAATGACTAGACTGTTGAAGTATTACACATATGTCACCTACACGCCCACATGCAACGCTCGGTAAATACACGTACACAAATACTGAACACATAGAACGCATGTAACAACACTAACATTATCAATGCAATCACTACCTTTTCTGCATTGTAAGCTAGTAAACTGGCACATCCCCTTCTCCCACCATTTTGATACTGCTGTTGTTGATTCTGCTGCCGCCCTCAATGGTTGGTTCTATCAAGTTATACTGCCATGTTCATCATTACCGAGTGGTGGTGATGGTATTGGTGGAGCTGGAGCTGACAGGTGAGGGATGTGGCAGGGGAAATAATAGCGGTGTACTATCATCTTACTGTTGTTTAAAATGTTTCCTTTCAACAATTTCAATGAAGAAATGTTCCAATGTATAAAAAGATTTGTAAATTTGCGCATATGTCACCTACACGTCCACATGCAACGCTCTGTAAAAACACGAACAATACACTTTGCAACGATTTTAACACTCAATAAAAGATATTTTTAAAAAATACACAGCCTTCTTAGTTTGTGTGCAGAATTCTTTGGGTGACTCAGCCATGTGCACATGTGGTTTGGCATCGCAGACAGCAGAGCACATACTCCAGGACTGCCCAAACTACAACATGTCCAGGCGAACCTTCTGGCCTAGAGAGACAACAGTGGAAGATAAACTCTATAGACCACTGAGTGAACTAAAAAAGACTGTTAGATTCATTCAAGAGACAACATTACAGTTATAAACACATTTCATGTGAACGAAAGAAGAAGAGGAAGTCTGCAATCAATACTGTATAATCTGCATATCTAATGTTATTGATGTTTCGTCCTTCAATGATTCAACCGATGAATGTCTTAAATCAAGAAAACCACCCACAACATTACAGATTTGACATGAACAAGCCAACCTGGGAAATGTAGGCTGGTCAGGGAATGGTATGGTGCGTGTGTGTGTGGTTTTTTAAAGTGATTTCACAGTTAAGTGTGCAAATTTACATACAGTTCTTAGAACTACACGGAACAAAAGCACCATTATCATATATTTATGAACCCTGTGTAGAACAGAGTTGTAACAGTGGCTGTGGAAAGATTTCAGTTCTGGGCTGTCTTGGATTTCCAAGCCATTTCTATCTCCTTGGTTTGTTCTTCTAGCAGTGTTACTGTCGCCATCACTGTTTATTTTTCTATGAAACCAGTGCTGCTGTCACCCCATGTCTTACCTGGACCCATAGTGAAGCAAAGAACAGTAACACTGTAACCTACCATGCATGACATAAGAGGAGGCTCAGGAGGGTTGGCACAGACTACCTTATCCCCTAAAATGGAGGCCAGCATGGCCGAATAGATACGCATTTGCTCTTAAGCTTTTAGTATGCTGATGACTAGTGGGTTTAACAGCTATACTGGTCAGCTGGTCTAATATCTTGACTATCTCATCCTTGATTTGGGGACGTAAATTACGAGTACTCCTGATATCGGAGTGGGTTGGCGTGATGGCGAGGGACACTGGTAATAGAGAAAGCTAATCCATGTGCAAGCATCACTCCAGTGCTCTTCCCTGTAGTGGCAACTACTAGAGCTAGCAGCATGTCTGTGGACTATGCTTGATGACGAGGGACACTGGTGTCAAGAACCTGGATTCACACAGGCATGCTGGCCACTTCATTCGTACCTTACGATCACAAACACGGGTGTACAAATGGTATCCATAATAATATTTACTTTTAGTAATTCTTTCATACAGTTTTCTATCCGGCGCTAATGCCTTCACAGATACCTATATCTCTCGCATCAATCGCTCTCACAACTCAAATACATTCGCTCGCTATGTCTAACTATGTTCTTCCTAATCTACACAGTCGCTAGGGAAAATCTCTCTCTCTCTCTCTCTCTCTCTCTCTCTCTCTCTCTCTCTCTCTCTCTCTCTCTCTCTCTCTCTCTCTCTCTCTCTCTCTCTCCCAATGCTGGTGCAATTACGTTTGCTTAGAGGAGTGCAACATAATGTGGTCGTGACAATCGGACTCTTCCAACACTACAACCGCCATTTAAATATTACATCATGCCTCCTAAATTCGATCCAAATCAAGTATTCACAGTTTACTGCAGAGCAGTTGGAGTAACCTCATCCCTGGCCCCAAAGATTAGTCCACTGGGATTGTCTCCAAAAAAGGTTGGTGATGACATCCAGAAAGGGACAGCTGACTGGAAGGGACTGAAGATTACAGTAAAATTGGTGGTACAGAACAGACAGGCTAAAGTTGAAGTAGTCCCCAGCGCAGCTGCAATGATCACCCGAGCATTGAAAGAGCCACCACGTGACCACAAGAAGGTCAAACATGTAAAACACAATGGTAACATCACCATTGATGACATTATCAAGATCGCACGACAGATGCGTGCTCGCAGTATGGCAAAAGCTCTCGTTGGAACTGTGAAAAAAGTCTTGGGCACAGCACAGTCCATTGGCTGCACAATTGACAAGATGACACCTCATACTGTGATTTAGAAAATCAATGAAAGGGAAATTGAAATTCCAGAAGAATAAAGCAATGTTTTGACTAATGGAAAACAAAATATTTGCTTTGCCTAGCAAGGCAACAGGGACTCGCCCTCATTTTTTTTTTTTTTTGTACATCTTCCCAGACATAGATTCAGTTTTAGAAGGATTACCAAACCAATGATATATTACAAATTTGTGTTAATACAATGCTTGTTTATTTTTTTTCTTTTACCAAAATAAAAAACATTAAAAAATGGAGAGCAAAGGGGGGAAAATGAATGAACCCTTACAGTTAAGACAAAAAAGGAGAAAACAAAATAACCAACTCCTTTTACTCCAACTATTATTAAAAACTGCAGTTTGCATTTGTGTGTACCTGCCATGCTATGTTAACACCATTCCTAAGATAATCATCTTAGCAAATGCAATCACATATTTAAAAAATGTTATCATTTTCATAACTATTATTGACACAAGCACTTTTGCACCAGAATGAGATTGGTCGTTGTCTAGATTATAATGCTCCTTCTGTAGCACTACAGAGGGTAAGCTGTGTTAGCCACATGTCCCACAACACAAGTCATTACTGTAGTACACATGACTCTCACTGGAAAAAAAAATACAGGGCGCGCTATCCTTCCATTTCCCAGACTGCCGACCTCACTGTCCAGTCCCAAAACTCAACTGTCCCCCTCAATATTTTCCACTGTCATTTGAACCTTCTTTTCAGCCCTCCCCGGGGGTTGCTCTTTAACCCCGTGAACCTGTTTATGTAGTAGCATTGCTACCAAGGTCAATCACCTTAATATTAGTGAACCCAGGCATGTTTCATTACCCCCTCCTCCAAAAAAAAAAAAAACATAGTTTTCAAATAATAGGAGAGTAATACTTATAAAATATGTGACCCAGAAACATTGTCTGGGTAGCCATAAGTATGTCTCCCTCCTACTCCAGCTACCCCTTCTGAGTAATACATTAGGTAATCACGAAGCCCCTAAAAGATTTCCCCTGCATCTAGAACCAAAAATTCACTATGTTTCTACTCATCATATCATGGGAAAAACATTATATACCACATTACATAATATAGCAGGTAATGATACGTAACCTAACCCATTCCTCTTTCATAAACACACACTTATATTTCCGCCTTGTGTACTTCTACGTAAGCTGATATATCATATCATCAGCAACACATCATAAAGAACTTCGATTTGTATTACCTGACAGTCAAGTAATATCAAGAACACACGAACTATGCCCCATTGTGAATAAGTTATAAGCTATGTACTGTGTTTTAAAGGTACTGTTTCTGTCTGTCTCGTGTGGCCCTCACTCATGGTTACGTTACGCCTAAAACATTTGTTGGCCATCCCTAACCCTGGGTCAGTGATGTCGCTAACACTCTTTTGAACCGACTTAACTTTCCTATCTGCATCCTGCACTGTTACACCCGATTCTCTGTTTAGTGTGACCTTTTTATTAAATCCTGGTCAATCTAACTGGCCCGCTGCTCTCTGCTGCGTACGCATTATTCCTATGTGCTCTGCACATGAAATATCCTGCGCTGTTCTTATATATCCGTCTCTATGCGCTAAGGGTACTACTACTTGCCTACGTGTAGTTTTGTCATCTGAAAAATGGCGAGTGAGAATATCGTTCTTCATTCCGAAGCACCATCTACCCTTCTTTGATTGCCTATAGAAACACCAGAAGTTGGTCTGCAAGTTGCTATTGTTTCACAAGTGGCGATGAATTCATTTTGTTGTAGAGATCTACCCAGTCTTGCAAGTTGGTCTGCTTCCTCATGTGTTGCAGACCAACTTGCAAGATTGGGTAGATCTCTACAACAAAATGAATTCATCGCCACTTGTGAAACAATAGCAACTTGCAGACCAACTTCTGGTGTTTCTGAGTGCATAAGACAGCACCCCGACCACACGAACATCAACTGTCAAGGCAAAGCCAGTCATCATTTTTAGATTCCAAACAGGTCAGAATAGATTGAGCTATCATCAATACCACGTTTAAGACAGGCTCGTTGGCTCATTGTGTGAGTGGCAATGGCTCCGTGCCGACAAATCAATTTTTACAGTAGCGCTCAACTTCCAGCAATGGACGTTAACAGATGTGATACCAATGTAAAAGAGTCAACTTTAGCAAATGTGGCATCAACTGACAGCAATGGACGTTAACAAATATGTCATAAAATGACAGCAATGGGCGTTACAAAATATGGCATCAATTTTCAGCAATGAACGTTACAACATATGAATTGGAAACAAATAGGTAAATTAAACTCTTGCGAGAAAAAAAGTACTAAACATCAGCGTTGCACATACCTTACAAGGAGATCCACGTATCGCGAAATACAGATGAAAATCCGAAATCAGAAGCACTCAATAAATATATAAAATGAATAATAAAATAAAATAAAATACACACGAACGCGTACAATACGACACACAGACGTTTCGATTCTCACAATCTTTGTCAATGACAACACAGATAGCTAACAACGAAATATAGCAAACAACGAAAAAAAACACACACACGACCTATCACTGTGTGTCAAAGATCTACACAGGAGCTTAGAGAGTTAAGACGGAGCTATACAGAGAACACCAGACAGGAGAGACACAGGCACTATATTTAGCTTGACAACATGACACACTCGTGTCAACTAAGAGGTCATTGAGTGCGTATGAGCGAGGGTTTCCCAAGAGTATAGGGAACTCGTCTCTCGACGAGTAACTGGAGAATCCCAGTTACTTTAGTTAACTGACCAAGCGTGCTGGGACTCTACGCACGCAAACTCGCCAGCGCACGGAGGACTGAATGTCCGTGGTTCAACGCGGAACTAGAAGCGTGCCTCAGACTGGGACAAGGACAGATAGAGAGCAGACGTGTTCGCTAGGAACCTTATATAGTTTATCGCCAATAGTGTAAGCTAGGCTTTAGATTCCAATTAGTTAATAGTATCATTATTTTCACCTCTTCAATGCATCTGTGAAACATACCATGTTGTCGATTATCAATGAAGTATTCCGCTCGCAGAGCTTGTGTGTAATCAGCTCTAAATAAAAATGTATCCTTTTGCAAACCACACGAGTTATTGATTCGTGTCGTGCAAAAGTAGGGAGTCCTGAATTACCTGTCGCAAGTAGGTTGCTGACAGGCAGGACCCATTTGGTGTCAGAAGTTTCTGAACCAACGTCTAAAGACTCTAAATTGAATTTGTGGTGTTAAAATTACCCAAACGTGAATTATTTATTACATAATGTTCGAAATTAATTGTTTTCCGAAAGTGAACACCAAAATACTTTAAAAAGTAACATTTGTGGAGCTTGAGCCACAATTAAAAGAAAATAATTTAGAAATTGTGTAATTCTGTGAAAAGTGATAGCAAATGTGGATGAATTTGATTAAATGAATATATGTACAGATATGTTGCAAAGTTACCAAGCACACCATCGTGTACATTTCATTTTGTGTGATACAGCCATCAATGTCAACATTCATCACATTTAAGAGTATATTAGCTACTAAACGGAATTAATAGAGCGTAGTTATACCAACCAGAAGGAAAATGAAGACAAGACGACAGTGACACACATGCGACGAATCATCTTACTAATCATGACAATCATTGATACTATCATATCGTTCATTCATTAACATCATTTTTCATTATCCAAATCACATTTGTTATTGATCAGCCGCATGAATGATGAACATGTATTTGTAGTATAGACATGTTTTCTAAAGTATTGATGCTCTACTAAACAGAAGCGTCAGTTCTCCAATCAAGTCGATTATTTTGTGTGAGGAAGTCAACGGTGGAACATCCCAAGTGCCAAGTTTTTCCAACCGATTAGATGAGTATATTTTCGAATAATTTTGATACTGACCATTTTAACGATGCATCTTTATTTTCAGTTACAATGTAAATAACTAAAACATAACTGTACAACTATTGTGTGAAATTGAAATATTATTGTTGTAAAATAACATAAAATAATAAAATGGCATCGTTAAATGACTGCATCCAGGCAGGCAAAGCACTAGGCCATACTGGACAGGAATTAGAGAAATGGGTTGATCAAAGATACAAAGAAGAAATAGCTCGACAGAAGGAAGAAGCAGAAAGAAAAGCTGCTCTAGATAGAGATGAAAGAGCACTAGAAAGACAGCATCAAAAAGATTTGAAAGAATCGGAGGAAACCACCAAGCGAAAACAGTTGGAGTAAGATCATGCCAACAAAGAAGCAGAAGAAGTCACGAAACAAAAACAGTTAGAATTAGATCATGCCATGAAACAGAAGCAGATTGAGGTAGAGTCACAGACAAAGTTAAAGATGAAAGAGTTAGAGATAGAGTCAAACATTCAAATAGCCCCGAGTAAACAAAAGAGCCAGGAGGAGCAAAATAAATTTTCCAAATATAAAGGCCTTATCAAGCCATACAGCGTAGGCGATTCCATATCTGCATGGACTGAGAATATAGAATTTCAACTTAAGACTCAGAAAATACCTTTGGCAGATTGGGCACTGATCTACATGAGAAATCTCAGTGGTGAGCCATTAAAAGTGGTAGAATCAATACCTACAGAACTAAGGAGTGACTATCAATACATCCACGATAGAATCATGCAACACTTCTTACTTGACGCTCCGGGGTATCAGATTCAATACTCACAATTAAAACCCAAACCTACTGAAACCTTCCTAGATTACGTATCTAACGTGCAAAGTACATTTAATAAATGGCTTAAGGCGGCAAAAGTGGGGGGAAACTTCGATAAACTGCAAGATCTAATGGTAATGGACAAGGTAATATCCACGGTCCCTACCCCGTTTGCAAAGTTTCTCCAACAGGCAGACATAGAATCCATTCAAGAGCTAGAAAAACGTGGGTCTGCTTACTTTTCTGCAAATCGTGATATCTTTAAAACCACCATCCATGATACTGAGATCACTGCCTTTGTGAAAAACGAACCTAATAGACCGTATAGGCAAAAAGAGTATCGTAAGAAAGACCAGCCCTATCAAAAACCTCCACGATGTGGATATTGCAATTTACATCATCCCAGTTATTCTATGTGCGATAAGAACCCAGCATATCCATCTCATTTAGAAACAGTCATAAAGAAGCAAGAGAATAGAAGAAACTCGTTCAAACGAGCTATTAAATGTTATTTTTGTTCGAGTTATGGACACTATTCTGCAAAGTGTCTGGGCAGGCAAAGGATGAAGGCAAACAATGCTATGCTCATCGATACGTCATCTGGCGATGATAGTGTGATAGACTCTGAACTTGAGAATGTGCTACCAGAGAATGTGTGTGAAAGTGTGGCAGTAGTTACTGATATACTTGATTTCAATAAAGGTGATACATGTAACAGGTTTCATGCGGATGGTAAATTAAAATGTGGTCACGTTATTCCATATTCCATCGAAGATACTAGTGCAGCTAATGCCTCCAGAGGCACAACGCACCGATCAAACTATCGCACCTTATTTTAAATTGTTAGGTGAGCGAGCGAAAGTGACCAAAAATGCATCTTGGTATTTTAGAATACACAACGGAATTCGCATGCGTTTTTACACGAATAATAACCATGAAATTCAGCAAACGGTGTTACCTGTAACATACCGACAAACTTCTTCTTCTTCTTCGTTCATCCGGAGTTTTTTTTTTCGGACGTGATTGCGTTGTGCCTGTTTACAGCAGAGCTGCGTTCTTGCGCCGTTAGGCCGACACATCCGACTTCTGCGGGCATTTGTTGACCGGGTTAACCTTCCCGGGGGTTTCTTAGGACGTTAGACTCTCACTGTTGTGGTGTTATCTCCCATCCCAGCTGGCCCATATAGAACAGCCAAAGGCATCCTGGTCGGCCCTCAAGGGAAGGCAGGGGCAGACCATGGGCATTCCCCGCCATCCAAGGAGGCTTCCATAATTGCAGAGCCATCACACACCGCTCTGGTACTGGGCTCACCCAAGGAATCGTCACGTCGTGCACATGGCTGCTTAGCCTCACTTCCGTATATTGGGCCTTCCGTTCACCATAGGCTGTTCTTCCAGAAGCCAGAAGAATGCAGTTTGCAGATGACATCCACACAGTGAGCTTTCGATTCGGACTTTCCACGTAATGGATTTGCTATCCAAGCAATATTCCATTTTGTGCCACTAGGACACTTTTTCCACCTTTTTTGAAGCCCACACAGTGAGCTTTTGATTCGGACTTTCCACGTAATGGATTTGCTATCCAAGCAATATTTCATTTCATGCCTCTGGGAAGCTTGTGTAACCAACATGCCTGTGGTATGAAGTGTGGCAGTCTAAATACTTCTTCATGTACATTTAAATGTCAACCTGAATACAGTTAAAGTAAGCTGCAGTCGACTTGAGCTTGTTGATATTTCCATAGAGCTAGTCCTCGAATGAAGCAGGTGTGGGCCAAAATATCTTTCTCTGTTCTGCATATATTGGGCACTCTTGCAGCAAATGTTTAGCTGTCATTTTACCAGTTCCACAATTACATTCATCTGTATCTCCTATCTTTAGTTTGTTGAACAAGTGGTATTTCAACCTGTTGTGTCCTGTGCGGAGTCTGAAGATTGCTACTTGTTCTCTTCGGTCGAGTTTGTAATATGCATCATCCTTCTGTTGGCCTGGATGCTCTGATTCCCATTTGGTTCTATAAGTGCTTTTTATCAACCTCTTTGCCTCATTATAGGTTATGTCTATGTCAGACTGTGGTAGTCGTCCGCCCTCTTTTGCCAGTCTGTCAGCCTCTTCATTTCCAGGTATACTGCAATGTGATGGGATCCACTGTATTACAACTTTTTGTGATTTCTGGCATAGACCATGGAGTGCTGCTCTTAGGTCAGCTATTTCTGTGCTGTTATTGCTCTTCAGTATTGAGACAGCTGACTTTGCATCTGTAAAGATAGCTATTTGCGTCTCTTTATTTTCCTCCATCAAGAGAATTTCTGCTGCAGTTTTCAGAGCCTCTACCTCCGCTTTGAAGTTACTTGAAAACTTTCCAGTTGCCACTGAATGTGTTTTTTTGACTCCATTTTTTAAATTTAGGAGAATTCCTCCTCCTCCATTCTCTATTGAATTTTTGGCTGATCCATCTGTATATGCATGGGTCCAATTGCTGCTTGGGTAATGTTCTTTTATGTAGTTTAGGGTTATTTCTCTTCTTTCGGTTTCATGCTGAGTGTTCTTTTTCTCAATACCAGGAATGTTTTCTATCATCTCAGGCAGTTGCTGCTGTCTCCAAGCTGGGAACTTGTCTGCATTGTAAATGGCTTTGACTGTTGATATGTTAAGTATGGGATCTGCCCTAATCTTTCGTTTTGCAGTTTCTACAAAGTTGCTACGCTTCAGTCTTCCCTTTCCAAAACCACTATACCTTTTATACATAGGGTGGTCTGTCAATCTTCTAAATTTTTCAGCTTGTTGCTGGGCTCTGCTATCTCTTCTATCCTGCATTGGTTGTAAACAAGTGATCTTTTCTAATTCATTAATAGGCGTTGTCTTCAGGCTTCCAGTTATGATTCGCATTCCTTGATTTTGGACTCTACTTATTTTGTTAAAGTTTGACTTAGCTGCTGTTGCCCAAGCTGCAATGCCATATTCCAGTACTGGCCTCACCCGTCCAGTATATAACTTCTTGAGAACTTTCTCATCTGCTCCCCACGTTGTACCAGCAAGCTTTTTCATGATTGCCATTCTTTGCCTTGCTCTTGTTCGATTTTTCTCAACCTGTGTCTTCCATGTCAGGCGACGATCAAAGGTGACTCCTAGATAGTTTGGATTTTCTTCATGGCGCAATATTTTTCCATTCAATACCAGCTTAGGTTGCTGAGTTTTATTTGAGAGGGAGAACACTGTGCTCCTCACTTATCTTCACTAGCCATGATTTTGACCAGTCCTCTAGCGCTAATAGGGCTTGCTGTATTCTGCTGTTAGCTGTACTAATATATTCTTCAGATGTCCATATGGCTAGGTCATCTGCAAAGGATGATGTGTGTACTCTGGCTGGAAAATTTTCGGTGATGTCGTTTATATATGCTAGGAATAACATAATATGTCGTTATAATATGCTAGGAATGGTGAAAGAACTCCTCCTTGGGGGACACCTTGCTCCAACAGCATCATTTTGCTGGTTTGTCCTTGTACTTTTGTCCTGGCAGTTCTGTTCTCAAGGTAGTGGCTGATCCATTTGTACATTTTCCCACAAACATGCATGTTTTGCAGTTTTACTTTCAGTCCTTCCTTCCATACTTTATCAAATGCTTTTTCTAAATCTATCCAGACCGCTAGTGTATGCTTTTTCTCTTGGAAGGCATCCTCTATTTCCTGAGCTATATAGGTTATTTGATCTTCAGTGGATCTGTACTTTCTGAATCCTGCTTGGTGAGGTGTTAAGAGTTGGTTTTCTTCCAGATGCCATGTTAGCCTGCCATTGATAATGCGTTCCATTAATTTTCCTACACAGCTAAGAAGACTGATAGGTCGATAGCCATTTGGTTCTTCCAGGTCTTTTCCTTTCTTTGGGACTGGTATTAGTATAGCTTCCTTCCATGCCTGTGGGACTATTCCCCTCTTCCAGCTGTAATTTAGGACTGCTAGTAGTTTCTTTTTTGCCTTAGTGCCTAGTCCTATTAGCATTTCATTTGTGATTCCATCCTTTCCTGGTGATGATTTCTTTTTTAGGGTATTCATTGCCTGTTCCATTTCTTCCATTGTTAGATTTGCCATCATATATTCTGATGTATCTGTTTATCTTTGATTGCTTTCTTCTGTTCGGCTGTAATATCAATGTGGTTTGCACTGGCATAGTGTTCCATTAGTGCATTTGCAGCCTTTTTTCCTGTAAGCAAGGCATTTCCTTGTTTAATTGTTATTTGTTTGTTTCTAGGTCCTTCATTGTTCATGGCTTTCACTAGTTTCCATAGTTTGTTTCCATCCCTGTCAAAATTCAGGTTTTCTGTTTGTTTTCTCCAACAATCTCTTGTTGTTTGATTTACTGTTCTTTTATATTTTGCTGAGATGGCTTTGAGAGAGATGTTCGCTTCAGTTGTTTGTTCTCTCTCTGCGGTCTTCCTAGCATCTTCAACTTTGTCCTCCAAAATTTGTAGTTCCTCAGTCCAGTATGGTTTGTAATTTTTTCTCGCTCCTCTTGGAATAGACTCAGTGGCCGCCTGTATTATTGCTCTGTTTAGACTTTCCACCATTTGCTTCATGTTGCCATATCGTGTATTTATGTTTTCACAATATTTGTCTGTTAGTATGGCAAATCTGTCCCAATCTGCTCGTTTGTAATTCCAGCGGGGCAAAGGATTTTGTTCCTGTGGAACATACTCCATATTTATTACAAGCTTGATTGGTCTGTGGTCACTACCTGCTAATTGGTCAAGCACATGGCGATCGATTTTGTGGAGGATGTCTCTTGTGCAGAAAGCTAAGTCTGGAGTAGAAGTGGTAATCCATCTTCTGGAGTAGAAGCTCGGTGTGTCATCCGCTTTGTTGAGTAGATGGAGATTTGAGTCTATTTCCCAGTCCTCCACTTCATCTCCTCTTTTGTCAGTATCTGGGTATCCCCATCTTTCTGAACGGCTATTAAAGTCTCCGACAACAATGCAATTTGTGTCAGTTATTTTCATGTTTGAGAGTGTGAGATCCTTATCTGCCGGGCTATACAGATTGTAAATTCTTATTTTCACGTCCTTTATCATTATATCAACACCTATAATTTCCGTTTGGTTGTCAGAGATCACAGATACTTCGCTGCAAGGTATTGTATTTCGTGTAAGTATTACAACTCCTCCTTTGTGTCCTTCGCGGTCGAAACGTGTGGCCTGATATCCCTTGACTGAAAATGTGCGATTGGCGTTGAGGTGTGTCTCTTGAATGCATGCCACATCTATTCCATCTTTATAAAGACGCTTTGTTAGGGAGGCTTTCTTGTTATAAACTCCTTCTGCATTCCATTGTAGTATGTTGAGTGTCCGGGGTGTTTGGTCAATAGCTCTTAACCTACTCCTCTGTGCCTTGACTCCACAGCACAGGGGAAGGTGACCACCAGTAGTCATGGGTGGACCCCCTCGAGGCAGGGGGCCCGGCACTATCACCGCCTGATGGGACTTCACGGGATTAGCACCATAACGATTAATTTTCATCTGTGGCATCATGAAATGATAAAGTTACGTTGCACTTCTTTGTCAAGCCTATGGCTCAGTACATCCGATTTCGACAAGCATTTGTTCGGGATGCTTTCCCTAGCCTTTGACTGTCCCCAGTCTACCTACAAGGCAGCAGGTTTGTGCGTCACTTTGTCTGGTCCCTCTCCCTTGACCTGTCCGACATGGGTGACCCTACCAGTAGCTGTGCTACCGTCGGCATAGCTCTTGGGGTCATTGGAACGCACAAGCCCCTCTACCTCGTCAAGGTGGACGCACGGCAGAGGGGATATACCGACAAACTGTGCTGAAGATCGCACATGAGTCACCGTTTGCTGGACATTTGGCCTATGACATAACCAAAGCCAGAATTTTGTCACACTTCTACTGGCCTAAATTCTGTTCTGATATAAAAAATTTTCTGTCGTTCATGTACTATGTGTCAACATCTTGTAAGAAAGGGTAAGCATGTGACGGCCGAAGTTCAACGGTCATTGTTGGCATCAAGACCATTTGAGTGTGTTGCGGTCGATATTGTTGGACCCCTGAATCAAGTGTCGAACAAGGGAAACCGTTTCATACTGACGCTCGTGGATACATGTACCAGGTGGATTGAAGCAATTCCACTAAAATACATCACTTCCAATGATGTGGCAAATGTATTTTTGCACTTATTTTGTCGTTTTAGTTTTCCGCGAACGATTTTATCGGATCGAGGAACCCAGTTTATTTCGGCTGCTATGCAAGCCTTAACAAAATTGTTAGGAATACAGCAGCATTTCTGTACACCGTACCACCCAATGAGTAACGGCATCATAGAAAAAATTAACAGGGATCTGAAACACATGCTGGCAAAAATAACAGCCGAAAACCCAGCTGAATGGGACACGCTATTACCAGCTGTGCTTTTTGCCCATCGAGAAATTCCGCACTCAAGTACGGGTTTCTCACCTTTCGAACTAGTGTATGGGGCGAACCCTCGTGGACTCCTATCAATATACCATCAGCTAATTACTAGCTTACCAGAAAATCCAACATCAGTAACACCATATGAGATGGTAACAGACACACGCAATAGAATCATGAAAGCGTGTGAAATAGCCAAAGCATCTTTGGAGAGGAAAGGACAAATGTACCGCGAGTACGCAAATAAGGGTGCTAAAACAATACACTTAGAACCGAATCAGAAAGTTCTACTTTTGCTACCAGATAAACGTAATTTGTTGCTAACATCTTGGCAAGGGCCATTCAACGTCGAACGTAAAATATCAGATGTCGACTATGAAATATTGATAAAGGGAAAATTAATGATATTTCATATCAACATGCTGAAACCATACTTCTCACGACAAGAACCACAGACAGACGTACAAGATGCAGCAACACCAAGTAATCGAACGACAGACGTACACAACACAACTACACTAGGTAGGGCGACACACGACAGCGACATCGCAAATACACTTAGCCAGGTAACAGCACACGCAGCTAATACCACAACAGTACTTAACCAGACAGATGATGACGGAATAGAATTACCAGTCCCTACTGTAGACACGACTGGGACCATCGATAGCATACGGATAGAAACCAAACTTACGGACGACCAACGACGACAGATCATAGATTTAGTGACAGAATACAAGGACATTTTCTCCGACATCCCTGGAAGGACAGACAGAATAGAGCATTCCATCATTCTGACTGATAACACTCCTATCAAATGTCGACCTTATTCCATCCCTCTAAATTATAGGGCAAATCTCGACAAAGAAATACTATCTCTTGAGTCGAGTGGAATAATTCAAAGATCACAGTCAGAATATTCCTTTCCTATCGTTCTTGTCACCAACAATTCGCCTCTGTGTCGATTATCGACGTTTAAACAGAGTGACAAAGATCGATGCTGAGCCAATTCCAGCATGCGAAGATTTGATCCTGGATATGTCTACATCTCGTATATTTTCCAAACTCGACCTCACTCTAGGTTACTGGCAAGTCCCGATGGAAGAAAATTCAATTCCTTTGACAGCTTTTTCTACACCTCTAGGACTCTATGAGTGGCGCTTTCTCCCTTTTGGCCTTCGTAATGCTCCAGCCACTTTTGTACGTCTTACTAGAGATCTTCTCCACAGGGTGACCAATACATCTACATACATTGATGACATATGCGTTCATACTGATGACTGGACGTCACACCTACTGAAACTTCGACATGTCTTCGACAGGCTGCGATTATTCGGTCTTACCGTCAAACCAACTAAGGTAGAGTTGGGCATGGAAGAAATTGACTTCCTAGGCCATACCATCTGCAGAGGCCAACTCAAAACAGACGAGAAAATAGTCACGAAGATTCTTAATTTGACTATGCCAACGACCAAGAAACAGGTCCGAAGTCTTGTAAACTATTATAGTAAATTTATTCCAAATCTGGCGGAAATCACCAGTGTTTTTTTCCAATATTTTGAAAGCTTCGGCTAAATTGGATGTACAAGATGCAAAGTTAATTGGCTCATTGTCAAAATTGAAATATTTATTCAGTGTACCACCTATTTTGCGTCTACATAATCAAAATCTTACCTATTTCCTCCGCACAGACGCAAGTGCGATTTCCATATCTGGTATATTGGGCCAGTTTTACGACGGGAAGTTCCACCCAGTGATGTTTGTAAGCCGTAAAATCAGCCCTGCTGAATCAAGATACTCAGCTTCTGAATTGGAGGGCCTTAGCGTAATCTATTGTGTGAGAAAACTGCATAGGTTTTTGGCAGGTACAGAGTTTGTAATCCAGTCCGACAACTCTCCCCTTGCTGTAATGCAGTCTGGCATCCCTCAAAACAACAGGATCTACAGATGGTCCTTAATATTGGCAAACTATGCCTTTACAATCCAGCATTTGAAGGGATCATTGAACTCTTTGGCAGACATTTTAAGTCGACCTTCAAATATAGAGATACCTGAAGTACAGGAGAAGAGCGACGATTTATCTCCAGAAACAGTGACACTGTAGTTATGAATGAAATCAGTGCCGTGTGTGATAAAAACTTACACTTTGAAGTGCGTTAATATCGCCAGTCGACTAAACTGTGCAAGATAAACAGTGCCATTGTGAGTAAATGAACAGGCACAGTAGTGATATTTCTACAGCGCCAACACGTAGATAAGCAATAATTACATTGATAGTCTTAGACGTGAACCTACAGAAACTGATAGGGAACTTGTTATATAAACACTATCCTCAAAGGAGAGCATATAAGACTGTGGTTACTTGAACTATGTTATTACACTAGTCTACAAGGAACAGTGCTCGAACATTGCACCGGACAGGACGACGTTAGTGTAGTTATATATAATTGTGATATGTATAGTACATTGTTTCTTTCTTTTAAAACAGTGCGCATAACCTCATTGTGTATATTTATAATTGAATTGCAAACGTTCACTTAAATATATGACATTATTTATGTTAGTTCATAGGTATAAGTCACCAACATTTACTTAAAAACCTCATTTAGATTAACACCTACGTTAGAAATGCAATTATTAGACATTACTTTATCACATCACCATGTAAACATAATCATTTATATATTAAGTTGCTTAAAATATCATTTCTAAACTAACCCAATCATTACAAAATTAATATCATTTCATTTACCAATAATACTATAAGGTAACTAACCCACTTTGCTTAAATAGAATTAATTAATTAGGTTATTTCCCTTAGGTTAATTTAGGACAGCACACGAAATTACTATAGCTTATTTACATTAGTTAGTTTCATATGATCGGTAACAAACCATCATCATAAACATGTATAATATTTTGTATAGATATGACGCGTGCAAAGACATAGCACAGTCATGTGGCGTGAACACTTGTACGATTCAGCCAATTATTTATTGTAAATATGTAATGTTCATTTATGTAATATTAGGAACCATATTTTAAAGACGAATGAATGTTTTAACATAAGTATGGTATGAAAGTATGGAACGAAAGATGTATAATAGGAGAGGAGTGAATGAAGACAAAGTAAACATTGATTGATTGATTGAGAGAGAGAGAGAGAGAGAGAGAGAGAGAGAGAGAGAGAGAGAGAGAGAGAGAGAGAGAGAGAGAGAGAGAGAGAGAGAGAGAGAGAGAGAGAGAGAGAGAGAGAGAGAGAGAGAGAGAGAGAGAGATTTAGAGGAAATTTTTTTTCTCCGCGCAAATCGTCTTATTATGACTTGTCTGTGTCAATCTGTGTAACCGATGTGTTGTTCAATTTTAAGTGTGTAACTGCTATACTTTAGAAATAGTAGTAGTAAATAGAGAAAGTACTTTGAGCATATTAAAACGAAATTGTGGTCATAAATAAAAGTAACTAACATTTGTAGCCACAATAATCCGATTTACGGCGCTCGAAGGAATAGACATGTAGAATAGAAACGCAGACACATGTTAGCAATTTAATTACATTGTAGTTTAATTAATAACACGCAAACAAACAGGAAAACAAACACGTAAAGGGTGCATTCACCATTTGTTTCAAAGAACAGTAACTCAAAACAGGGGATACAATAACTTCTTGAAAAACCTGATGATAACATTGAAAATATTTCTTCACAAACGGAAGTTTAAAGGTGAAGAGTAGAACATAGAGCATACGAGTTGGTACTGATATTATAGGGGAACATGAACATTTATGCTCATGTGTTGTTCTCGTAACAGAGACAACTTGTAGCGGGTTGACATTTTGGGCAATTTGAGGACAGGTCGAGACATAAGTCAACGGGCAGAAGTCAAAGGACATAGGGTCAAACGACGGAAGCCAGGACATAAGTCATAAGACAACGGTTCCGGATCAATACAATTCCCAAGAATATAATAGAGGTCTATAGCCAACGATAATGATGTGATGCACTACTCAATTAGCCGAGTGAATTTATATAACAGTGTGAAAAGGCAGAGAAGAGAATTGTTTCTATCCCTACGTAAACGTAGGAGATCTTTGACAAAATTGGACAGCCAATTTTTCGGTGACCAATACGTGTTACATACAGGAGTTAAACGGTTGTAACAATACACGCAGAGGAGAGGAGCGTGTCAAAGATCTACACAGGAGCTTAGAGAGTTAAGACGGAGCTATACAGAGAACACCAGACAGGAGAGACACAGGCACTATATTTAGCTTGACAACAGGACACACTCGTGTCAGCTAAGAGGTCATTGAGTGCGTATGAGCGAGGGTTTCCCAAGAGTATAGGGAACTCGACTCTCGACGAGTAACTGGAGAATCCCAGTTACTTTAGTTAACTGACCAAGCGTGCTGGGACTCTACGCACGCAAACTCGCCATCGCACAGAGGACTGAATGTCCGTGGTTCAACGCGGAACTAGAAGCGTGCCTCAGACTGGGACAAGGACAGATAGAGAGCAGACGTGTTCGCTAGGAACCTTATATAGTTTATCGCCAATAGTGTAAACTAGGCTTTAGATTCCAATTAGTTAATAGTATCATTATTTTCACCTCTTCAATGCATCTGTGAAACATACCATGTTGTTGATTATCAATGATTATTCCGCTCGCAGAGCTTGTGTGTAATCAGTTCTAAATAAAAATGTATCTGTCAGAGTCCCGAAGGGGTACAGTGATGCAGTGACATCGTTACGCCCGCCAGGCGACTTAGCTCCCAGCAGGGAGGCAGCAACTTCGTTACGACACCAGGCGAGTGGTAGTTACCGGCCTGCAAGATTGCTGGCTGACGAGCGACCAGCGGTCAGGCCAGGACGACGCTAAACGCACGCATGCCTCGTGACGCCACCTGAGGTGGGAGGCGAGTTGCGAACTAGCGGCAGACAGCTCTGGGACTTCGACTCGGACAGACGTA
Organism: Cepaea hortensis; assembly: GCA_963921405.1. Classification (NCBI taxonomy): domain Eukaryota; kingdom Metazoa; phylum Mollusca; class Gastropoda; order Stylommatophora; family Helicidae; genus Cepaea; species Cepaea hortensis. The sequence continues at coordinate 96,940,207 of OY992894.1, forward strand.
TGATGAGAGAAAGGCGTTGTGTGGTTTTCTGTGCTGAAAGTCGAGTGTCTGAACATCCTGAGTGTTAGACTTGTGAGCTGTATGGTAGATGTAAGTGTATTGAAGTATTACATCTATATTGTTGTGATCATCGTTCTGTAATTGATATATGAATAAATCCATCGAACGGTGTGTCGTTGAGTCTTATGTCAAATCACGTTGTACTTGTACTGTCTCACATGTGTTAGGTTAGCGAGCCAAGTTTAAGACCCTGACAGAATCCTTTTGCAAACCACACGAATTATTGATTCATGTCGTGCAAAAGTAGGGAGTCCTGAATTACCTGTCGCAAGTAGGTTGCTGACACTGTGCCATGTGGTGCAGAAAAGGTGACTTGGTGTAGCATAACGCAGCCAACAGTATTCACTCATCAACAAATGCCGCAAAAAGAGGAAACAACATTAAAAGAAATGGACTTCGCAAACGCAATTGGAGATTGGGACTTAAAACTAAACAAGTAACAAATGACGTGGATTCTTGGGAAAATTGCATCAGACAGAGCTCGGAAGACCATTGGACGACACAATCACATGACCTGGCCTTCGCGCCAAACGCCGGTATGGATTATGTTAAACAGCCCACTCTTGCAAAACCATGCCTGACGAATAGACGTCAAAAGTTGTGTGACCAAAAATTCAATGGACAAGGCAGAGTCTGGATCCGAGGTACGTTTGTTGGTCCTTGATTAGACTGAGAACCCGATGTATCAAGTATCAAGTAATGTAAACCCATGTTTGTGATGTCCATTGAAATGTATTATTATTAATTAAAACCTCTGAAATGTAAAAATGCTCGACTGTAGATTCTAACGACGCAAAGCCATTCCCGGGCAAAATATTCTCTTCGATGAAACTACAATCTCTGATATTCTTAAAGATAATTATTAACTTTAAGAAGTGCATTTTACTACTACATTCTATTCTAAACAACTGTGAGAAGTGATGATTCGAAAGCAATCTTGTGCATTTCACCAGAAACATAAAAGATGCTATCACTATCTACAGCTGAATGACAGTTCGTGTACTAGAATAAGTGCCGTGTTCTAAAACAGACTTATCTATGCCTATTTACAATCTAGAAAGCTGAAAGAGAAATCAATCTTTCCTTTCTCCTTTGTCTATTGAAATAAATATTTATATTTATGTCAAATTTAATTAGATAAGGGCACACATGAATTGCATTACATGAGCAAGCTGTGCTTCGCGGAAAAACCATCACGCGAAGTGAACTTAACTCATTACTCAACATAACTTAAAACACAACACCACTCATCACCACACAACACAACACTCAACATCACAACAACAACAGGTAATGGGAGAGAGTTATTAGACACAAGAAGAAGAAGTAGTTATTTGGGAAAAACACAGAGAATTATTTATACATATTGTGAACACCATTGAGTAGAAGAAATGTTATAAATGTATGTTATTTATTTACATGCATCTTGACACCTTCTCACTCTTGTCATTGTCTCACTGTACACGTTCACTGACCCCAGGTCAAATGAAGATTTACATACAGCAGGAACAAGTTGATACAAGGCGTACACAGTGTGAATAACTCTGACCACCCCAAATTAACCCAACACTAGATTAGAGAGAAAAAGAGGGGGAGGGGAACTAGTTCCTACTTCAGGAATTTAGATTTCTTTTACTACTTTTAAATTATTGTATTGGTAGGAATGTATATATTTATGCGAATATTCATCAGTGATCTTGGTGGCTGCTGCTGCTGCTACTACTACTACATCCATACCAACAACCACCCACCACATCAGCAAACTAACCACCTAAGTCAGACCTGAAAGAGGGAAGCCGAGAGAAAGAGATGAACCACAAGTGAGATGGAAGAAGACTTCGCTATGAGCAGAGCATGGGGAGGCCTTCAGAGGAGCTATACGGGCAGACCTGAAGTGGATCCATCAGTCAATGGACCCTGGCTTACCTAATCTTCCAGTCACCAGGTTACCTTTCTAAATTGGTAGACACCACACCCAATTTCAGGAAAATGATAGTGAATTGTTGATTTTCACCACCACACTTAATATGTACAACATCAAAATGTTTACTATGTTATCACACTTGTTGACATCTCATATATTGATGCTTGTTATTGATTGTCTGGGACAATGGTCCAAGGTGCAAATTGTCTATTATCTTGTGTAAAACAAAAATATAGATTGTGTTCTGACCAGAAGGCTCAGGCCAGTCAATAAAATAGTTAACATGAATTGACCTTCTGTTAATTTGTCAAGTTCAAACCTATCTGTGTCAACAACTTCTTTGTACATCATGTTGTCAGGATCTGATGTGATTGATTATGTGTTTATTGTTTAAAGATAAATTAAATCATATAACTTACTGATTTGGGGAAATAAAAAGACTCTAGATCTATCAACTGCTCAACATCCATGTTTTCTTCATTTAAATCAGGCTGAGAAAATTCTCCAGACTTTCCTCAGATTTGATAAACAAAAAGGGGGCTCCAGAGCTAAAGAATCATTGGAGAAGGGGCAGATTCTGAGTTAGTAAATTACCATTCTTACCAGGGCCATAATCTATATCTCCTAGACATAATTTAATAGAACGAGGCCTGCAGATAACTCAAGGTTCATATTCTGGGGTTATTGAAGATTGAAGAGGATGGGGCTTTACATCTTTTGTTAGAGATGGGGCATGCACTACAGTGATCTCCCACTCCTTTCAAAATATATGACATATTGGGCTGACTACGTCCTGGATGGTTCCCATATATTAACCTTTAAACAATCACCTAAAAATACATGAACACAATTATCTTTGGATTTTGAACATTGTCATTTTCTAGAATGTTTAATAGATACCATGTGGGGTATTGATTGACAGCCACATGATATGAATGACATTTATAGATAAATAGCACCAAGTGAAATATATAGTGTGTATCTACTCTACCAACACTACTTCTCTTTCAGAGAAGGTGTTCTTTTACTGTGGAGTCTGAACTTAACAGCATTTCATCAACCACCGGAAAATCTTATCCGTTGGGAAAACTCTGTCTAATTTCAGATTCTTTTCTTTACTAGGAATTAATTCTGGTTACTTCAGTGCCTGCTGCCTTTGGCTTTTCCAGCATTGACAGACAGACATAACATAGGGTGTTTTTAATATTGCACATGCTCTGTTGTATCTTTGCAGATCAGGGACTGACAAGCTTACGCGGATCAGACTAACTGCAATTATATTTATTTAGGCAGAGCCAAGCAATAAATTATAGGCATGGCGGAAACTGCAAAGTTTAGAGCCCAAATAGCAGAAACAGGTAGGGAATGCGGGTTAGATGGCCCTGAGCTAGCTAACTATATTTCAGATGCATTTGACAGAAGGGAAAGACTGCAAGCGGAATTGGCCCTCAAAGAAAAACAGCTGCAGGCTGAATTGGCTGAGAGGGAAAAACAGTTTCAGGCAGAATTGGAGGAGAAAGAGAAACGATTTCAAGCAGAATTGGAGGAGAAAGAGAAACGACTACAGGCTGAAATGGAAGATAAGGAGAGAGAGCGTCAACACCAACTGGAGTTGAGGAGAATGGAGATTGAAGTGGAGATCCGGAGAATAGAGAAAGGGAGTGGTCCTACACCCTCAACCTCATCAGGATCGCCAGTGACAGAACCACATCCTCACGTCTCTCAACTTAATTCAGGAGCTATGTCATTTCCTCTGGACCCCTTTAATGAACAGACTGACCACATCGAAGGATTTTTATCACGCTTCGAGGCAATGGCTGTCAGCTGTGGGCTTGAAGAGAGTAGATGGGCGACGAAGTTAGCGCAGGCCTTAAGATCCACGGCGTATGAAGTGTTCTCAAGACTCACTAGAGAGGAACAACAGAACTACACAACACTTAAGACGGCACTCTTGAGCCGATTCGAAGTGGACGCCGAATCTTATAAACTCAGGTTCAAAGCCGCAAGGAAGGAACCGGGTGAGAGCTACGCACAACTAGTGGAAAGACTGAAGTCATACATACAAAGATGGACTTGCTTGGGAGGATTTGAGGAAAATTATGAAGGACTCCGTGAAATGATTATCATTGATCAGATCAGGGGGAAAATGCAGAACGAAATGAAGGCATTCTTAACCCAAAACGGGGCGGACCGCCTGGAAACTATAATCATCCTGGCAGAGAGATTTGAGAAATCTCAAAAGGAGATGGGAGGAAAGGGACGTTCGAACAACACCCCCTCTCAAAACAAAACTCCACAGCCAAAAGAGGGTGAAAACACTGTAGCCACCAAGAAAAAGGGGAATCCCCAGAAAAACACTCAAAACCCAGTCCAAACAGCGCCGAAGGAGGACAAACCATTCTGTACCCATTGCAAAATTAAAGGTCACACATTTCAGAGTTGCAGGAAAAAGCCACCTCCACACACAGCGGCATGTTTGGCCAACCGAAAAGAGAGAAAAGTGAGCACTGGTGAAACGTCCAAACAGACACCTCATCAAGACACATCATCTCGTATTCCGGTTGTGGAATCCATCATACTAAATGGATTCACAACGACCTGTTTATATGATACTGGATTATCATATGACTGTGTTGTTTCATCATCCTTAGTTCACCCTGAACAGGTGACAGAGGAAATAGTGGAATTACAGGGACCACTGAAGAGTTCAACAAACATGTCTCTTCCAGTGGCAAAAGTGAACATAGCCTCGCGGTATGTCACCGGAACGATCAAGGCAGCAATCCTGGACGATCCGATATATCCTGTAATCCTCGGCCGTAGATATATCGTTCTAGGAGAACCCGTTCAACCTGTGGCGATGGCGACCATGACCACTCGATCACAGGCAACAAAAACTCCAGAAATAACTACGCCAATACCTCGAACGGAGGAACTGAAGAGGGCACAAGAAGCCGACAGCACCTTGGAACCCTGCTTCAGAAAACTGCCAAAATCACATTTACCTCTACGTAAAGGTGATCTGTTCATGAAGTCAGCACTTCTTTACAGAAAAGCAGGACGAGCTGGACAAGAGTTTAATCAACTTGTGGTACCAACTCAATACAGGACTCAAATCTTAGAGATGGGTCACAGTCTACCGTTCAGTGGGCACATGGGTATCAACGCTACTACACAGCGGATTACCACTCACTACTTTTGGCCAGGGATGAACTCAGACATACAACGGTTTGTAAAATCATGCCCACAGTGTCAGAAAGTATCACCAAAACACCGGACACCACCGGCAATGTTGGGTGAATCGCCAATCACTGGAATTCCATTTGAGAAAGTGGCAGTAGACATAATCGGACCTCTCTCAGCAACGAAGAGGCGAAACCGATTCATATTAACGCTTGTGGACACAACAACCATGTGGGCCGAAGCAGTTCCTATGCCCAGCTGTGACTCCAAACACGTCGCTGATGCATTATTAGGAATATTCACACGTCTAGGATTCCCACAAAGGATCTTGACGGACAACGGTTCACAGTTTCGTGGTAAGCTCATGGAAGAGACCTTCAGACTTTTTCATGCACGCCATATCTTCAGTTCACCATATCACCCTCAGTCAAATGGACTTGTGGAAAGGTGGAACGGGACATTGATTAGTATCCTGCGCAAAATTGCCCAGGAGAAGACAGAGGATTGGGACTTGTATTTACCCGCAGCTTTATTCGCTTACAGGGAAGTACCCCATCACTCAACAGGTTTTGCTCCAGCCACACTGTTGTTTGGACGACCAATCAAGGGACCACTGGAGGCGTTACTTCGAACGTGGACTGATAATACTACAGATGATACAGTCGTGACTGCATCAACATATGTTGCCGAGTTGAAAAATCGTTTACAACACAGTTGGAAACAAGCGAATGTCAATCTACGTCAAGCCCGACGAAGAATTGCTCGTAACTTCAATCGCAAGGCAAAGGATAGAGAGTTAGAGGTAGGAGAGAAGGTGATGTTGCTGCTTCCAACCAGTCAGAATAAGCTGCAAATAGGATGGAGAGGACCTTATGTAGTGACGGAGAAGATCTCACGTACCAACTACAGAATTTCAGTCAAAGGCAAGATGAAAGTATTTCACATAAACCTCTTGAAGAAATATCATGAAAGACCCTCAACCACCGAACCTGCACATCTGATGGCCATGAGTGTGGCTACTGAAGTCGAAGAAGGATCAACAATGGGAGTCGAGTGCCAACTGCAAGCCAAAGAGACCTTTAAGGATGTGGAAATCAATCCCAACTTAACAAAGGATCAGCAAAAGCAGATTAGGGAACTTATGGCAAAATATGCAGAAGTACTTACTGATAAGCCAGGAAGAACTGATTTGGAGGAATTTGACATGAAGTTAAATGACACAATGCCTGTGCGAGTCAAGACTTACCCAGTTCCTTATGCAAAGCAAAAGACTTTAGAGGAAGAAATACACCAGCTGCTCACCGCAGGAATAATCTCACCACCTGAATCACCTTACAGTGCTAGCGTCGTCTTATTGAGAAAGCCAAGTGGAGAACATAGATTGTGCATCGATTATCGACAGCTCAATGCTATTACTGAATTCCAAGCAGAACCTCTGCCCGATCAGAATAAACTCTTCACAGCACTCAACCGAGCTAAGTACTTTACTAGGATTGATCTCAGTAAGGGATATTACCAGATTCCTGTAAAACCGGAAGTTAGACCATGGTTAGCTTTCAGCACGCCTGGAGGACACTATGAGTTCAACGTTCTTCCATTTGGATTAAGTAATGCTCCCAGCGTCTTTACACGTATGATGAGAAAATTACTTGACCCACTACAGCATCCAGACATCAGTCACTTCATGGATGACATCCTGATCGCAACTGAAACATTTGAAGAGCATGTAGAAACCCTGCATCTTTTGTTCAGGCGCCTCAGAGAAACTGGATTGACGGCTAGACCAAAGAAGTGTCAGATAGGATTCCAAGAATTGGACTTTCTAGGTCATAAGATATCTCATGGACTGATAACTCCACAAGAGGGAAATGTGGACAAACTCCAGAGAGCACCTCGTCCAAAAACAAAGAAAGATGTAAGATCATTTGTATCCTTATGTGGATTCTATCAAAAATACATCAAGGACTTCAATACTCTGTCAGCACCTTTAACGGATCTTACCAAAAAGGGGAAACCAGAGAAAGTCACTTGGTCAGCTGACTGTGAGAGAGCTTTCACAGCATTAAAACAGGCATTAACTGCTCATCCAGTCTTACATCTACCAGACCTCGACCAACCATTCATGCTGCGCACCGATGCCAGTAACATAGGAATTGGGGCAACGCTGTTGCAGAGAAAGGGAGATGTACCATCAGAGCTATTCCCTGTAGCCTATGCTAGCAGGAAATTGAATGCAGCAGAGAGAAATTACAGTACTATCGAGAGAGAATGTCTTGCGCTCGTATGGAGTGTACAGAAATTTCAAGCATACCTATATGGCAAACATTTCACTGTGCAATGTGACCATCAACCACTCATGTTTCTCGCAGCATCTAAGACTCTGAATGCCCGACTTATGAGGTGGTCGCTGCTTCTTCAACCTTACTCGTTCCAGGTTGAGTATGTTCCTGGGAAAATGAATGTGGGAGCGGACTTCCTGAGTCGACACCCAGTGCCTGATGAACCAGGTCAATCAGATGCAGAAGGGAATACAAGGGAGGAAAAATGGGAACAGCTTGATAACTGAAAATGTTGGAAACATAGTTCCATACCATAGAACAATCTGGAGTGGGGCCATGTAGCATAACGCAGCCAACAGTATTCACTCATCAACAAATGCCGCAAAAAGAGGAAACAACATTAAAAGAAATGGACTTCGCAAACGCAATTGGAGATTGGGACTTAAAACTAAACAAGTAACAAATGACGTGGATTCTTGGGAAAATTTCATCAGACAGAGCTCGGAAGACCATTGGACGACACAATCACATGACCTGGCCTTCGCGCCAAACGCCGGTATGGATTATGTTAAACAGCCCACTCTTGCAAAACCATGCCTGACGAATAGACGTCAAAAGTTGTGTGACCAAAAATTCAATGGACAAGGCAGAGTCTGGATCCGAGGTACGTTTGTTGGTCCTTGATTAGACTGAGAACCCGATGTATCAAGTATCAAGTAATGTAAACCCATGTTTGTGATGTCCATTGAAATGTATTATTATTAATTAAAACCTCTGAAATGTAAAAATGCTCGACTGTAGATTCTAACGACGCAAAGCCATTCCCGGGCAAAATATTCTCTTCGATGAAACTACAATCTCTGATATTCTTAAAGATAATTATTAACTTTAAGAAGTGCATTTTACTACTACATTCTATTCTAAACAACTGTGAGAAGTGATGATTCGAAAGCAATCTTGTGCATTTCACCAGAAACATAAAAGATGCTATCACTATCTACAGCTGAATGACAGTTCGTGTACTAGAATAAGTGCCGTGTTCTAAAACAGACTTATCTATGCCTATTTACAATCTAGAAAGCTGAAAGAGAAATCAATCTTTCCTTTCTCCTTTGTCTATTGAAATAAATATTTATATTTATGTCAAATTTAATTAGATAAGGGCACACATGAATTGCATTACATGAACAAGCTGTGCTTCGCGGAAAAACCATCACGCGAAGTGAACTTAACTCATTACTCAACATAACTTAAAACACAACACCACTCATCACCACACAACACAACACTCAACATCACAACAACAACAGGTAATGGGAGAGAGTTATTAGACACAAGAAGAAGAAGTAGTTATTTGGGAAAAACACAGAGAATTATTTATACATATTGTGAACACCATTGAGTAGAAGAAATGTTATAAATGTATGTTATTTATTTACATGCATCTTGACACCTTCTCACTCTTGTCATTGTCTCACTGTACACGTTCACTGACCCCAGGTCAAATGAAGATTTACATACAGCAGGAACAAGTTGATACAAGGCGTACACAGTGTGAATAACTCTGACCACCCCAAATTAACCCAACACTAGATTAGAGAGAAAAAGAGGGGGAGGGGAACTAGTTCCTACTTCAGGAATTTAGATTTCTTTTACTACTTTTAAATTATTGTATTGGTAGGAATGTATATATTTATGCGAATATTCATCAGTGATCTTGGTGGCTGCTGCTGCTGCTACTACTACTACATCCATACCAACAACCACCCACCACATCAGCAAACTAACCACCTAAGTCAGACCTGAAAGAGGGAAGCCGAGAGAAAGAGATGAACCACAAGTGAGATAGAAGAAGACTTCGCTATGAGCAGAGCATGGGGAGGCCTTCAGAGGAGCTATACGGGCAGACCTGAAGTGGATCCATCAGTCAATGGACCCTGGCTTACCTAATCTTCCAGTCACCAGGTTACCTTTCTAAATTGGTAGACACCACACCCAATTTCAGGAAAATGATAGTGAATTGTTGATTTTCACCACCACACTTAATATGTACAACATCAAAATGTTTACTATATTATCACACTTGTTGACATCTCATATATTGATGCTTGTTATTGATTGTCTGGGACAATGGTCCAAGGTGCAAATTGTCTATTATCTTGTGTAAAACAAAAATATAGATTGTGTACTGACCAGAAGGCTCAGGCCAGTCAATAAAATAGTTAACATGAATTGACCTTCTGTTAATTTGTCAAGTTCAAACCTATCTGTGTCAACAACTTCTTTGTACATCATGTTGTCAGGATCTGATGTGATTGATTATGTGTTTATTGTTTAAAGATAAATTAAATCATATAACTTACTGATTTGGGGAAATAAAAAGACTCTAGATCTATCAACTGCTCAACATCCATGTTTTCTTCATCTAAATCAGGCTGAGAAAATTCTCCAGACTTTCCTCAGATTTGATAAACAAAAAGGGGGCTCCAGAGCTAAAGAATCATTGGAGAAGGGGCAGATTCCCAGTTAGTAAATTACCATTCTTACCAGGGCCATAATGTATATCTCCTAGACATAATTTAATAGAACGAGGCCTGCAGATAACTCAAGGTTCATATTCTGGGGTTATTGAAGATTGAAGAGGATGGGGCTTTACATCTTTTGTTAGAGATGGGGCATGCACTACAGTGATCTCCCACTCCTTTCAAAATATATGACACTTGGCCAGCTGCGAAGGCGCTAGTTGGCTCCAGAATTAAAAGTGGGTTGCCAAAAAGGATTTAAATAGCCAAAAATATGTGAACAGTCTGCTATGAAAATATAGGGATGTGGGGACAGTTAGGTCTAGATATGGGGGGGGGGGAAACAGCATAGTAATAGACAGTGTAAACAATTGGGGAAGATGCCACAGTTATACCGTAGCGTCCACAACAGTATTGATACCTGCTGGATGGATGCATCCCAGATTGTTGATTAGCTGGCATTCAATTTTAAGTCTGACGAAGCTATTAGAGAAACAGGGTTTTAATGCAGTGACACATGCATCGTCGACGCCATTATGGTTGGAAGAATTGAAATGGTTGGGGACAGGTTTGTCAGCGCACTGACTGATGTCTCTGAGGTGTTCTCCAAAACGATCAGCAAGACGTCTGCCCGTTTGGCCAATGTATTTCATGTCACATCGTTTGCAGATGATAACATAAATCAGATTGCGGGATGTACAAGTGAAAGAATCTCTCAAGGTGAAGGTGCCTCGGGGAAATGCAATTTCTGGTGTCTGAACAACGTATGGTCATGTCAGACAGTTCCTACGATGGCATTCGAATGTGCCCACGGATGAAGTAACCGTGGGGAGGCGTCTATGCATACAACATATGGCATCAACTGACAGCAATGGACGTTAACATATACAGCATCAAGCAACTTCATTTAACAAATGGCTTGAACCTAAAAGATCAGCCTGGTCGCGGGGTTTAAAGTTATTGCATCAAGGTGACATAGTGATCTATACTGATGGGTCAGTGGTGAGAAACAAACGGGGTGGTTGGGGTTTCATTGCGAAGGCTAATAGACGTTTCTTGAAAAAGGAAAGTATGGCATATGAGGCTACGACCCCAAGCATGAGAATGGAGGTGGCAGCAGTCACAGCGGCATTCCGTTGGTTAGAGGAGACCCGTGCAACACACATTGTCTTCATCACAGACTCAAGGAGTATGCTTAGTAAAGTGGAGAATGGAATGTTTCGTGTGGATTTGCTCACCTCGCTTCATAGGTCACAGATTGTAAGAATCGTATGGATTTTTTGCCCTGGTCACGCGGGGGTGGCGGAGAATTAACAGGCTGATAGGCTGGCAGGGAATGCACCTCTTGGTGGTGGATTATCTATGGACAAGGGAAAGGTGGTCGTGCGCCTGTGGGACCAGGTGGAGAAGGTGGAGGAACAGATTGAGAAACTGTATGTGGAAAGTATGAGATTGCGGGGGACTGGCATTGGTTCTGAAAGAATCTCAACACTGAGAGGGAAGACCAAGAGAACTTTCAATCAAATAGCGGTGGGAACGATTAGTAGTGTGACTCTTCACTGGTTGTTGAACAAGGGGACGGAGCGCATAAGGGAATGTCCTGAGTGCTGTGATGTCGGTTCTTAGCTCAACTCAACTCAGCAACTCAACTCAACTCAACAACAGTGATTGCGCCTAAACTCGCGCTGCGCTGATGACGGGTTAGTGAGTCCATTCCCTACACCGGACAGTCGGACTTAAACGAATAGCTCTCGTTCAGAAGGCCATGGCAAGCTACTGGAACGTAACATTGCCCTGCAACATGACCTTGAACCTTGAAGTAACTACTCATGTGATTAGACACATGACCAGGGAGGGGAGGTCTTGGCGCCAGTGAGGAAGGAGAAGAATTGACAAACACATCTCCTGACACAACCTTTGGAGTGGAATTGTTAGAAAACTTCACGAGCAGATCAATGGCTGAAGTTGGTGATGATCGACGCCAAAAAATATATGTATAACATCGGATTTCTCTCTCTCTCTCTCTCTCTCTCTCTCCTCTCTCTCTCTCTCTCTCTCTCTCTCTCTCTCTCTCTCTCTCTCTCTCTCTCTCACTCACTCTCACCCTCTCACGCAAATAACATGTACACATGTGAAGTTCCTCGTTGTTGGTGCTACAGATTTTGTGAACTGCGTTGATTCTCTCCTTCTGTGCTATTTGTGAGGAGACTGACACACTTATGTTGGTATCCGACGGCGAAGTGATCCCTTGTAAACCAAAACAATCAATAATAAAAAATGTCGGTTATTGCCGTCGGATACCAACATAAGTGTGTCAGTTTGACTGAGTTTGTGTTGGTATCACGTGTGCATGATTTGCCAACTAGTCTACGCGTTCATTGTCTTTTATTCTGGTGTGTCTGGTTGTGAAACCATAGTAATCACACACGCAAGCACACACACACACACGCACGCACACACACATACACACACAGAGAGTGTGTGAGAGAGAGAGAGAGAGAGAGAGAGAGAGAGAGAGAGGTGACAAGATAAAGAAGGTATATTAAACGCGGCAAGCAGGCAGCTGGTCGGGTGTGTCCACGCATGTGACCGAGGAAGGAGCTGGACTATGGCAGTGGCTAGCTCGCTTGCCTGTCGGCCCCATGATCACGTGTTTGAATGATATGGGGAGAGGGAGGGGCGGGGGATCGATGGTCAGTCCGGCCTGACATGTTCACCCGGAAATGTGCTCACGAGTAAAGATGTCCAAAGCTCTACTGACCACAGCTACCATTGAGAACCGAACGGTCTAGAAAAATGAGGTTGGCACCATATACCCAACTTTCCTGCTGTCCTGGCATGTCTAGGCTTGGGTCCTGCATTGTATATCCTTGCCTATCGATCGTTCCTGCTGTTATCTATTTGCCGAAGCTCGGAAATAATCGCATACATCGCTTTACCAACACGGGCTCCTTCGGAAATACGTCCTCTCCTTATCAGAATCACACACAGAACGTCCTTTGTTGTCTTGTGCCGTTCTTTCCGTTCCCAATGGTTTCTCCTTTTTCTGCTTGTCCATTTTCGTGCATAACTGGGAAACCCCATTTACCTTTTGGTGGCGTGTGCTGTCATATGGCACTCCCCATCAGGGGCTGGGCGAAGCCGGGCCGGGTCAGACAGACAGACAGACAGACAGACAGACAGACAGACAGATAGATAGATAGACAGACAGACAGACAGACAGACAGACAGACAGACAGACAGACAGACAGACAGATAGTCGGGAACGGGAACGAGAACTTATATGACTACTTATATGAATTAAATGAGATGCTCCCCACCAGTGACTGGGCGAAGCTGGGCCGGGTCAGCTAGTCTTATATATAAAAGGCGATCTCCGTCTGTCTGTATGTCCGTATGTCCTTTATGCGTTCGCGAACGGCCCATCCGATTAAGATGAAATTTTCTACACGTCTTCCTTTCATTCCAGCGCAGCCCACTGTGATATTATTTTAGTGTGAAATCGGCTGATTACCCAATATTATTTCATTTTTCAATTTTCATAGTAATTTCTATATAGCGAGGGGACTTAACTCTGTAAAAGTTATTTCAAGGGCCATAACTTTTTTGTATAACTTATAGTCATATTGTTGCATCGTTTTCAAAGATTTATAAACTATTTGTCTATAGTTATATACCGGCATATGAGTTATAATAAATAGTGATACAATCTTTAAGGCATTTTCAAATTTTTCATAAAAATAATGCATAATGCATAACATTGTAACTCATCTTTTTATGCTTAAAGAATAAATAAATAATAGTTACCTTATCTCTATCAAGTTTGAAGATTTTATATTTCTTTACACTGTCGCCAACTCTAAGAAGACATGGAACACCTTCAGCCATTATTAAATCTACAGGCATATGCGTTATAATCCTCCTCCTCCTCCTCTCCCCTCCTCCACCTCCTACCCTCTTCCTCTTCCCCTCCTCCCTCTCCCTCCTCCTCTTCCCTCTTTCTCCTCCTCCTCCCTCTTCCTCCTCCTTCCTCATCCTCCTTCCTCATCCTCCCTCTCCCTCCTCCTGCCTCCTCGCCCTCCTCCCTCCTCCTAATCACTCCGCTTCCTTCCTCCTCCCTTCTTCTCCTCTCTCCTCCTACTCCCTCCTCCTCCTACGTCCTCCCCCTCCTCCCTCCTCCTCGTTCTCCTCCCTCTTCCTCCCTCTCCTCCTCCCTCTCCTCCTCCCTCCTCCTCATCCCTCCTCCTCCCTTCTCCTCCTCCCTCCTCATCCTCTCTCCTCCTCTCTAATCCTCCTCCCTCTACCTCCTCCCTCCTCCTCCCTCCTCCTCCCTCCACATCCCTCCTCCTTCCTCTTCCTTCTCCTCCCTCCTCCTCCTCCCCCTCCTTCTCCTCCCTCCTCCTACTCCCTCCTCCTTCTCCTCCTCCTCCTCCCTCCATCTCCCTCCTCCTCCCTCTCCTCCTCCCTCCTCCTCCCCCTCCTCCTCCTGTGTTCTTCTCCTCCCTCCTCCTACTCCCTCCTCCTCCCTCCTCCTGCCTCCTCCTCCTCCCTCATCCTCCTTCTTCCTCCTCCTTCCTCCTCGTTCCTCCTTCTTCCTCCTCCCTCCTCCTCCCTCCTCCTCCTCTCTCCTCCTCCTAATCTCTCCTCCTTACTCCCAATCCATCACTACTACTCCTCCTCCTTCCTCCTCCCTCCTCTTCCCTCCTCCTCCTCTCTCCGCCTATCTCTTCCTCCCTCCTACTCCTCCCTCCTCCTCCCTCCTCCACCTCCCTCTTCCTCCTCCCAGCTCCTACTCCTCCTTTTTCTTCTTCTGCTGCTGCTGCTGCCGCTGCTCCATTTACCCAAGTTAATTGTAGGGGAAGGTGTAAAGATCTTTCAAGTGCTCTTTCCAATGCTTTTTGTAAGTTGGTCTTCGTTTATCTAAGGTTGTTCTAACTGCAACCAATAAATGATTAGACAGGCAGGCAGGCAGGCAGGCAGGCAGACAGACAGACAGACAGACAGACAGACAGACAGACAGACAGACAGACAGACAGACAGTCGGGAACGGGAACTTATATGACTACTTATATGAATTAAATTAGATGCTCCCCATCAGGGGCTGTGCGAAGCCGGGTCGGATCAGACAGACAGACAGACAGACAGACAGACAGACAGACAGACAGATAGACAGACAGATAGATAGTCGGGAACGGGAACGGGAGCTTATATGACTACTTATATGAATTAAATGAGATGCTCCAAACCAGGAGCTGGGCGATGCCGGGCCGGGTCAGACAGACAGACAGACAGACAGACAGACAGACAGACAGACAGTCGGTAACGGGAACGGGAACTTATATGACTACTTATATGAATAAAATGAGATGCTCCCCACAAGGTCTGGGCGAAGCCGGGCCGGGTCAGACAGACAGGCAGACAGACAGATAGTCGGGAACGGGAACGGGAGCTTATATGACTACTTATATGAATTAAATGAGATGCTCTACTCCAGGAGCTGGGCGAAGCCGGGTCGGATCAGACAGACAGACAGACAGACAGACAGATAGACAGACAGATAGATAGTCGGGAACGGGAACGGGAGCTTATATGACTACTTATATGAATTAAATGAGATGCTCCAAACCAGGAGCTGGGCGATGCCGGGCCGGGTCAGACAGACAGACAGACAGACAGACAGACAGACAGACAGTCGGTAACGGGAACGGGAACTTATATGACTACTTATATGAATAAAATGAGATGCTCCCCACAAGGTCTGGGCGAAGCCGGGCCGGGTCAGACAGACAGACAGACAGATAGTCGGGAAAGGGAACGGGAGCTTATATGACTACTTATATGAATTAAATGAGATGCTCTACACCAGGAGCTGGGCGAAGCCGGGTCGGATCAGACAGACAGACAGACAGACAGACAGACAGATAGACAGACAGATAGATAGTCGGGAACGGGAACGGGAGCTTATATGACTACTTATATGAATTAAATGAGATGCTCCAAACCAGGAGCTGGGCGATGCCGGGCCGGGTCAGACAGACAGACAGACAGACAGACAGACAGACAGACAGACAGACAGTCGGTAACGGGAACGGGAACTTATATGACTACTTATATGAATAAAATGAGATGCTCCCCACAAGGTCTGGGCGAAGCCGGGCCGGGTCAGACAGACAGACAGACAGACAGACAGACAGATAGTCGGGAACGGGAACGGGAGCTTATATGACTACTTATAAGAATTAAATGAGATGCTCTACACCAAGAGCTGGGCGATGCCGGGCCGGGTCAGACAGACAGACAGACAGACAGACAGACAGACAGACAGACAGACAGACAGACAGTCGGTAACGGGAACGGGAACTTATATGACTACTTATATGAATTAAATGAGATGCTCCCCACAAGGTGCTCCCCACGATTATGAATTCGGAATGGCGAACTCCCTCCTCTTCTCTTCTCCTCCTCCCTCCACCTCCTCTCTCCTCCTCCTCCCTCCTTCTCCCTCCACCTCTCTCCTCCTCCTCCCTCCTCCTCCTCCCTCCTCCTCTTCCTCCTTCCTCTCCCTCCTCCACCTCATCATCCTCCCTCCTCCTCCTCCCTCCTCCCTCTCCCGCCTCCTTCTCCCTCTTCCTCCTCCTCCCTAACTTTCCCTCCTCCTCCCGCCTCCTCCTTCCTCCTTCTCCTTCCGCCTCCTCCCTCCTCCTCTCTCCTCCCTCCTCTTCCCTCCTCCTCCTCCCTCTCCCTCATCCTCCTCCTCCCTCCTTCTCCTCCTCCCTCCTTCTTCCTCCTCCTCCCTCCTTCTCCTCCCTCCTCCTCCCTCTTACTCCTCCTCCTTCTCCCTCTTCCTCCTCCATCCTCCTCCCTCATCCTCCCTCCTCCCCCTCCTTCCTCTACCTCCTCCCTCCTCCCTCTACCTCCTCACTCCACCCTACTCCTCCTCCCTACTCCTCCCTCCTCCTCCCTCCTCCTCCTCTTCCTCCTCCCTTTCCCTCCTCCCCCTCCTCATTCTCCCTCTTCCTCCTCCCTCATCCCTCCTCCCTCTCCCTCCTCTTCTCCCTCTTCCACCTCCCTCCTCCTCCTCCTCCTTCCTCCTCCTCGTCCCTCCTTCTCCTCCCTCCTCCTCCCTCTTCCTCCTCATCCTTCCCCCTCCTTCTCCCTCTTCCTCCTCCATCCTCCTCCCTCCTCCTCCCTCCTCCCTCCTCCTCCTTCTACCTCCTCCCTCCTCCCTCTATTTCCTCACTCCACCCTCCTCCTCCTCCCTCCTCCTCCTCTTCCTCCTCCTTTTCCCCCTCCCCTCCTCATTCTCCCTCTTCCTCCTTCCTCCTCCCTCTCCCTCCTCTTCCTCCTCCCTCCTCCTCCTTCCTCTTTATCCCTCTGCCTCCTCCCCCCTCTGCCTCCTCCCCCCTCCTCCCCCTCCTCCCCCATCTTCCTCCCTCTTCCTCCTCCCTCCTCCTCCCTCTTCCTCCTTCTCTCCCCTCCTCCTCCCTCCTCCTCCCTACTCCCTCCTCCTCGCTCTTCCTCCTCCTCCCTCCTTTTCCCTCCTCCTCCTCCCTCCTCCTCCTTCTCCCTCCTCCCTCCTCCTCCTCTCTCCTCCTCCTCCCTCCTCCATCTTCCTCCTCCTCTCTCCTCCTACCTCCTCCTCCCCCTCCTCCTCCCTCTCCCCTCATTCCTCCCTCCTCCTACTCCTTCCTCCTCCCTCCTACTCCTTCCTCCTCCTCCTGTCTCCTCCTCCTTCCTCCTGCTCCCTCCTCCTCCTCCCTCCGCCGAATATGAATTAAATGATATGCTCCCCACCAGGGACTGGGCGAAGCTGGGCTGGGTCGTCTTTTTTGGGAACGGGAACGGGAGCAGGGGCCGAATATGAATTAAATAAGACGCTCCATTTACCCAAGTTAATTGTTGGGGGAAGATGTAAAGATCTTTCAAGTGCTCTTTCTAATAATAGACAGACAGACAGACAGACAGACAGACAGACAGACAGACAGACAGACAGACAGATAGTCGGGAACGGGAACGGGAGCTTATATGACTACTTATGTGAATTAAATGAGATGCTCCCCACCAGGGTCTGGGCGAAGCCGGGCCGGGTCAGCTAGTTGGTTATAAAACCACCAGTACCCGAGAAAGCTAATTCCGTCAACAAATACCCGAAAAAGTAAACCGAAGGCATAAATATCGCAGCCCTGCGGTAAACAGACACAAAGTAATCACATCTAACACAAACATATCGACAGAACTAATAATAATAATAATAATAATAATAATAATAATAATAATAATAATAATAATATTAATAATAATAATACGCGGTTGAGTCAATATGTAAGTCACAAAGTTCTGTGGGATGGCAGGTAAATGTACTTGGTGTATTCACTTTAAGAAAACATCACAAGATTGATCATTCACTTTAAGAAGACATCACAAGATTGAACATTCACTTTCAGAAGACATTATACGATTGATCACTGACCTTATGAAGACATCAAAAGATTGATCATTCACTTTAAGTAGACATCAAAGGTTTGATCGTTGACATTATGAAGACATTACAAGATTGAATATTCACTTTTAAGTCTGGCCCAAAGCTGGGGATATTACACCCAGTAGCACAAGTAGACATCACAAGATTGATCACTCAAGATTGATCACTGAATTCAAGAAGACATCACAAGATTGATCACTGACTTCAAGAAGACATTACAAGATTGATCATTTACTTCAAGAAGACATCACAAGATTGATCATTTACTTCAAGAAGACATCACAAGATTGATCATTTACTTCAAGAAGACATCACAAGATTGATCATTTACTTCAAGAAGACATCACAAGATTGATCATTTACTTCAAGCAGACATCACAAGATTGATCATTTACTTCAAGAAGACATCACAAGATTGATCATTTACTTCAAGAAGACATCACAAGATTTATCATTTACTTCAAGAAGACATCACAAGATTGATCATTGACCTTCTGAAGACAACACAAGATTGATCCTTCACTTTAAGAAGACATCAAAAGTTTGATCATTCACATTATGAAGACATCACAAGATTGAACATTCACTTTAAGAAGACATCACAAGATTGATCACTGACCTTATGAAGACATCAAAAGATTGATCATTCACTTTAAGAAGACATCAAAAGTTTGATCATTGGCATTATGAAGACATCACAAGATTGAACATTCACTTTAAGAAGACATCACGAGTTTGATAATTCACATTAAGAAGATATCACAAGATGATAACAGACTTCAAGAAGACAGCAAAAAGATTGATCATTCACTTTAAGAAGACATTACAAAATTGATCATTCACTTTAAGAAGACATCAAAAGATTGATCATTGACTTTAAGAAGACATCACAAGATTAATCATTGACTTTAAGAAGACATCACAAGATTGATCACTGACCTTATGAAGACATCACAAAATTGATCATTCACTTTAAGAAAACATCACAAGATTAATCATTGACTTTAAAAAGACATCACAAGATTGATCACTGAATTCAAGAAGACATCACAAGATTTATCACTGACTTCAAGAAGACATCACAAGATTGATCTCTGACATTAAGAAGACATCACAAGATGATCATTGACTTTAAGAAGACAACACAAAAGAGATGATTCACTTTAAGAATATATCAAAAGAGTATAACAGACTTCAAGAACACAGCAAAAGATTGAAAAGATTGTTCATTCACTTTAATAAGACATTACAACATTGATCATTCACTTTAAGAAGACATCAAAAGATTGATCATTGACTTTAAGAAAACATCACAAGATTGATCATTGTCTTTAAAAAGACATCACAAGATTGATCACTGACCTTATGAAGACATCACAAGATTGATCATTCACTTTAAGAAGACATCAAATGTTTGATCATTCACATTATGAAGACATCACAAGACTGAACATTCACTTTCTTTAAGAAGACATCACATGATTGATCATTCACTTTTAAGTCTGGCCCAAAGCTGGGGATACTACACCGAGTAGCACAAGTAGACATCACAAGATTGATCACTCAAGATTGATCACTGAATTCAAGAAGACATCACAAGATTGATCACTGACTTCAAGAAGACATCACAAGATTGATAATTTACTTTAAGAAGACATCACAAGATTGATCACCGACTTCAAGAAGACATCACAAGATTGATCACTGACTTCAAGAAGACATTACAAGATTTATCATTTACTTTAAGAAGACATCACAAGATTGATCACTGACTTCAAGAAGACATTACAAGATTGATCACTTACTTCAAGAAGACATCACAAGACATGCCTATTGCCGCTCTCAAGGCCTCCTAACTCTGTTCCTCGCCTTCTTGGTCCATCATCTATGGAAATAAGAAATTGTTGAGACATTGAGGATGGACTAAAGATAAATAATCCACATCATATATGAAATTATGGAAGCCACAGTAGGGTCATGGCTAGCACACTTGCCTGGCAACCATGAGTTCAAAAACCCAATGAAGCATATGTTTACAACTTACCAGGCTGGCCAAGTGGCTAGAATGCCGGATTCACCTTCGGGAGAACCGGGTTCAATTCCTTGGTAAGGTATGGATGTTTTTCTGTCGGGGGCAAAAAGAAAACCCTAACCTGAATAGTTGGTGGCGACTGCACTAGCCAGGCGGCCTTAATTCCTCAGGCTCAAGACCCCCCTGCCATACAATGCAAGGTACTACATAGGCAGTAGATGACAGTTTGACCGGTGTTCCCAGGTTCTGACCCAGTCTAAGAAGAGTGCCAGGAAATACAATGGGAAGTCAAGGCAGCCGGCGCAATACTGTAGGAGACTTCACAATGAGTTTGCTGCATGGGCAATCAACATCACTATATCATCTCATCTCATCTATGTATCTTGTGGTGTCTAGGTAAAGTATAAACAATGGGACAGTGCCGGTTTATGGGCTTCATGTATCGTTATTCCCATGGACATCATTATATTATCATTAATTCAGTTCTTTGTCACCAATTCCAATTACTAATTCCCAGTTCTTCATCATCAATCCCCAGTTCTTCATTACTAATTACCAGTTCTCCATCACCAATCCTTCATCACCAGTCCCCAGCCCTTCATCACCAGTCCTTCATCACCAGTCCCCAGTTATTCATCACCAGTCTGGGGGTCAATCTTGTAATGTCTTCTTGAAGTCAGTGATCAATCTTGTGATGTCTTCTTAAAGTTTTTTATCACCAATCCCCAGTTCTTTATCACCAATCCCCAGTTCTTTATCACCAATCCCAAGTTCTTCATCACCAGTCCTCAGTTCTTTATCATCAATCCCCAGTTCTTTATCACCAATCCCCAGTTCTTTATCACCAATCCCCAGTTCTTCATCACCAGTCCTCAGTTCTTTATCACCAGTCCCCAGTTCTTTATCACCAATCCCCAGTTCTTTATCACCAATCCCCAGTTCTTTATCACCAATCCCAAGTTCTTTATCACCATTCCCCAGTTCCTCATCACCAGTCCTCAAGTCTTTATCAACAATCCCCAGTTCTTTATCACCAATCCCCAGTTCTTTATCACCAATCCCCAGTTCTTTATCACCAATGTCCAGTTCTTTATCACCAATCCCCAGTTCTTTATCACCTATCCCCAGTTCTGTATCACCAATCCCCAGTTCTTCATCACCAGTCCTCAGTTCTTTATCACCAGTCCCCAGTTCTTTATCACCAATCCCCAGTTCTTTATCACCAATCCCCAGTTCTTTATCACCAATCCCCAGTTCCTTATCACCAGTCCCCAGTTCCTCATTACCAGTCCTCAGTTCTTTATCACCAATCCCCAGTTCTTTATCACCAATCCCCAGTTCTTTATCACCAATCCCCAGTTCTTTATCACCAATCTCCAGTTCTTTATGGCCAATCCCCAGTTCTTTATCACCTATCCCCAGTTCTTCATCTCTAGTCCTCAGTTCTTTATCACCAATCCACAGTTCTTCATCACCAGTCCTCAGTTCTTTATCACCAGTCCCCAGTTCCTCATCACCAATCCCCAGTTCCTCATCGCCAGTCCTCAGTTCTTTATCACCAATCCCCAGTTCTTTATCACCAATCCCCAGTTCTGTATCACCAATCCCCAGTTCTTCATCACCAGTCCTCAGTTCTTTATCACCAGTCCTCAGTTCTTTATCACCAGTCCCCAGTTCTTTATCACCAATCCCCAGTTCCTCATCACCAATCCCCAGTTCCTCATCGCCAGTCCTCAGTTCTTTATCACCAATCCCCAGTTCTTTATCACCAATCCCCAGTTCTTCATCACCAGTCCTCAGTTCTTTATCACCAATCCCCAGTTCTTTATCACCAATCCTCAGGTCTTTATCACCAATCCCCAGTTCTTCATCACCAGTCCTCAGTTCTTTATCACCAATCCCCAGTTCTTTATCACCAATCCCCAGTTCTTAAAGTCATATGCAAGAGAACAACTAGATCTGATGGAGTTAAACAACATGCAAATGTTAGTTAGTTAGTTAGTTAGTTAGTTAGTTAGTTAGTTAGTTAGTTAGTTAGTTAGTTAGTTAGTTAGTTAGTTAGTTAGTTAGTTAGTTAGTTAGTCGTGGTTCCAACATCACGGCAACGGGTCGTCCCCATATTGCTCCGTTCCTGTGCCAGTGAATACCACACAAAATGCTCTTCACTGCCCAATGTGAACAATGGAACAGACAGGAGTATCGGCAAGCCAACAGCCCGCACAGGTACGCTGTGCATAATGCCGCCTACAGAATGCCAACACAAAAGACCTCCATGAAAAATACAGTTCATCGTCGATGGAAACGGCAGTCACCTGAAAGACTTCCTTGACCTTGGTTTTATCCCATATGGTTCGGTCTCTTTCCGCAGGACAACCCGCCGAAAGTACCGCACAAAGCACAAACTTCGTAGCTCCAGTGGCGACTCCCAGGAATCTCCTGAAAAATTCACTCGTGAGACCGAAAAGGCAAACCAATCAATCCTGCAACAGCCGGCCGCCACCGTTCCGAACATACAGTTCACACTACAGACAACCGTGAACAGATGTAAAAGCATTCCACGTGAAACTCACAGCTCACAGTGTCACGCCACGCACTCACTCAGTAGCAGGGCGACGGGGCCATATCCTCCTTAGACGCCTCTTACGACATGCATGGTAGGCAACAGTGTTACTATTCTTTTCTCCCCCGTATGGGCCCCGGCAACACACCGGCGATACAAATGTATGAAGAGTTCACAAGTTACGTACCTGTAAAATCATGGGAACATAATACTATTTTATTGTTAGCAAGGGAAATAACTCATCCAGTTTTATATAATAAAGTAATTAGATAACATATTTATTAAATATCTAAGATAAAGAAGCTAATTTATCAAAATTAACAAAAACATTTACCATTGTAAGGTTAAAAATGAGTTAATTACACAAAGGTGTATACAACATATTTTCTACCATGATATATACAATGAATCAACACTGTATCACATGTATACAAAATTCAAGATTGGTGACTCAGCCATGTGCACATGTGGTTTGGCGTCGCAGACAGCAGAGCACATACTCCAGGATTGCCCAAACTACAACATATCCAGGCGAACCTTCTGGCCTAGAGAGACAACAGTGGAAGATAAACTCTATGGACCGCTGAGTGAACTAAAAAAGACTGTTAGATTCATACAAGAGACAACATTGCAGGTATAAACATAATTTAGGCGAACGAAAGAAGAAGAAGAAGAATCAACACTGCAAGCTATTTGCACAATTTTTACTCATACACCTCAACTGACGCCCAGACATTGTCACTCTAGTTTCTCTTCACAACGTATACATCTTTCTCCATATCTTATTATTCCTCGTTTTAACGCTATCTGGATATGTCTATGAACTGGCTGCTGAAGAAACTCTCAGATGCATCACAGTCACACTTTTCGGTTCACGGAGAGAAGTCATAGCCTCCAGCACTGAATCCACTGTAATACGGTTTGCATTTTCTAGAGTGCGCTGTTGAGAACTTAACAGAGACCCCATGGCTACTGGTAAGTGGCAAGGACTTGAGTGTACTGCTGACAGATCTTCACCTCCAAGAAAGTCCACCTATTATTGGGGACTAGCTTTGTTTGCTCCGTGAA